>CAKNYM010051734.1:76725-133840 GCA_932195095.1 Andricus curvator
ATTATTGGCTGAATTTTAATCTTTTTTGTTTGAAAATTCGACGATTTTATATAAAATGCATCTTTGTACTTTGGAAATTCAACTATATGGTTAAAAATTCCACTATTTTGTCACAAATTCATCTATTCCAGTTGAAGATTTATATTTTAGTTGAAAATTCATCACTTTGGTTGAAAGTTTTTTTCGTGGAAAATTCATTTTTTAACTGAAACTTGAACTATTCCATGTTTGGTTATAAACTTATCTTTTTTAGTTTAAAATTCAACTATTTGGTTGAAAAATGATTTGTTTTAGTTTAAAATTCAACTATTTGGTTGAAAATTGATATTTTTCGTTGAAAATTCAACTATTTGGTTAAAAATGCATTCATCTTATTAAGAATGCAATATTTTAACTTGAAAAGTTAGGAATATGAAGCGATTTAAATTGAATTTAATATAGTACCCACATTAATTTTACCTGAAAATGCACTGAATTTTAAGCATAAGAAAAGAAAATAAAAATTTGTTTGAATTATTATTCAAATTGATGAATTTTAGAGACAAATTTAAGAAATGATTAATTATGTTTTTAGTATTATTTAATGAATATTAATATTAAATTAAACATATTAATTGAATCCCTGGTAACTGAAAAAAAATTATTTATAATAAACTCGTGAAACTGTATACATATTCCTAGTCAATTGTTTTAAAAGATGCGGAATATTTAAATGAAACTATAACAACTATGAAAACTATGAAAAATGATACCTGGCATTGTCAGGTTTTTTTTTTCTAGGATTTGAGTAGACACCCTGATAGGTATATATTTTTTTTTGGCTAAAAATTGAATAAATTATTCTAGAATTTGAAGAAGAGGAGGATATGTTGGCAATATACGGTTCTGTATACAAGAAAATTGAAACTGCTGAATTAAAATCGCCTTCAAAAACGGAACTCGAAGAAAATGACGCAGACGATAAATCGAAGTCTCCCGTAATAAGTAGAAGAATGAGAAATCCATTTGTGAAAGGTGCAGATGGTGTTTCGCCGAGTCTTCTAACCAGAACTAGAAGAAGAACGCGACTCAACGTTTTCACTCCAACCGTAATTGACAATACAGTAGTTGCTCAAAGCAAGTTTTTCAATTCCGCGTCTTCCACGTCCGAAGGAACCGAAAGCGAGTCGAAATCCAGCGAATATAAAAGCATAACTGACGATAGTTCGACTGAAGAAACGAAAGTTAAAGGAAAAGAAAATCTAGATGTAAATATGCCATTGGCAACGAAAGAAGACACGGAGAAAGAAGGCAGTGGTGAGGTTAAGGAAAAATCTTGTAATCCTCAGGAGGATGAAATTTCCACCGAATCTCCGGAACAAAATAGTTCCGATAATATAATGGATAGAAGCATTGGCCTTTCGAGTATTCATATTCACTCGCAATCCGAGTCTCAAAGAGAAAAGTCTCCGGAAATTTCGGAAAATATTGAGCGTATGGATACAGAAGAATTATTGAATGATATGAATACTAGAAGTTCTAGTCCCGACTCAGAGTTGGAATATTCTGTTAATAGCAGCAGCATCGATAATGTTCGGCCCAGTTTGTTTAAATGGGAAAACACAAAAAGATTGGAAGTGAAGAAGTTGGAACCATCGAACAAATTTAAATCGGTATTTATTTCAAACTTTATACTCATTCCCATATTCCCCCTCCTTTCCCTCTTTTCAAGGAATTCCTCTTTTTCTCCTGTTTTGAAGAAACTTCACCTTTTTCACCTTTTTCAATTTTTTCTCTTTTTCCTCCTTTTCTTATTTTTTCATTTAAATGCGGACTGAATTAATAGAATCCAATAAGAAAATTCAACTATTTTTGGTGGAAAATTGAATTATTTTGTTGAAATTTGAACTACTTTATTCGAAATTCATTCTATTGTTTTCAGATTGAACTATTCCTATTGAGTTGAAAATTAATCGTTTTCAGTTGAAAATTCAACTGTTCAATTTTTCACTGAGAACTCACCTTTTTTGCTTGAAAATTCAACTACTTGGTTTAAAGTTGAACTATTTTGTTCGGAAAAACTTAGCTATTCAATTTTTCGTTAAAATTTAATCTTTTTAGTTGAAAATTCAATTATTTGGATGAAAAGTCATTTTTTTAATGGGAAAGTCTAATATTATATTTTTGGTTGAGAATTCATCTCTATGGGTTAAAAATTCTACTATTTGGTTGAAAATTGAATTATTTTTTTAAAAATGCAGTTACTTTGTTAAAAAAATCATCCTTTTTGGTGGAAAATTCAACTACTACTGAGTTGAAAGTTGAATTAATTTGTTAAAAATTCATTGTATTGGATTCAGATTGATCTATACAAATTTTTCACTGAGAACTCATCTTTTTGGTTGAAAGCTTAACTACTTGGTTTAAAGTTAAACTGTTTGGTTGAAAATACGTTTTTTTTTTGGTTCAAAATTAATTTTTAAAACTGAAAAACGAACTATTCTGTTGAAAATTCGTTTTTTGTTGTTGTTGAAATTTAATTTTTTAAACTGAAAATTGAACTATTTAGTTGGTTGGTTAAAAATTAACTTCTTTATTGAAATTCATATTTTCGGGTTGAAACTTCTTTTTGGCTTGCAAAATCAACGGTTTTGTTGAAAATTCATATTTTTTAGTTGAAATTTCTATTATTTTTAAAATTCAGCTACATGGTTGAAAATTCAACACTTTTGTTGAAAATTCGTGTTTTTGGTATAAAAATTCTTTTCTTTTTGTAGAAATGTTATCTTTTTTGGTGAAAAATTAATCTAGTTTGGTGGAAACTTGAACTTTTTTTATTAAAAGTTCGTGTTTTTTGGTTGAAATGTCAACTATAACATTTTTAGTTGAAAATTTATCTTTTTAATTTGAAAATTCAACCAAATAGGTTGAAAATTGATCTTTTTTAGTTGAAACTACAACTATTTTGTTGAATACATGTTGGTAAGTTAAAAATTCAAATATGTGGTTAAAAATTCAACTATTTTGATGAAAATTTCATCATTTTGAAGAAAATTGCACTATTTTGTTCAAAAGTCATAATTTTTTATCAAAGCTGCATTCTAAAAAATGCATCGTTTTGTAATGAAAATTCAACTATTTGATTGAAAATTCATTCTTGTAGGTACATAATTCAGCCATTTTATTGAAACTTGAACTATTTTTTTTTGTAAATTCATTTTTGTTTAGTTCAAAATTATTTTTTTTTTTTAACTGAAAATTTAACTATTCCATTTTTTGTTAAAAATTGATCGTTTTTAGCTAAAAATTCAATTATTATTTGGTTGAAAATTCGTTTTTTTTTATTTGTAAATAATCAATCTTTTCGGTTCAAAATTGAACTACTCGGTTGAAAGTTGAATTACTTTCGTAAGTATTTTATTAGTTAAAGATTCATCAGCTTGGTTGAAAATTCAATCATTTTATTGAAAATTGTTTTTTTTTTCGTTTGATTTTTTTTTTTTTAATAAAATTTATCTGTTCCATTTTTGGTTGAAAATTTATAGCTTTCAGTAGAAAATGCAACTGTTGGTAGAAAATTCCTCTTTTTGGGTTAAACATTCATCTTTTCGAGTTAAAGATTTTATTATTTCTAAAATTCAACTACTTGGTTGAAACTGAACTTTTTGGCTGAAAATTGAACGGTTTCTTTTATGGAATTCGCATTTTTGGCTTGAAAATTCAACAATTGAGTTGCAATACTTTTTCTCTTTTAACTGAAAAATCTTTCTTGTTTGAGAATTCAACTCTTGTCTTGAAAATTCGTCTTTTTAGTTTGAAAATTCATTTCTTTTTCAGAAATTTTATCTTTTATGGTGAAAAATTCAACTTTTTTGTTTAAAAATAATCTGTTTTGGTTGAAACTTGAACTTTTTGGTTGAAAATTCATCTCGTTTGGTTGAGTTTAACTGTTTTTGATTTAAAATCAAAATCTTTTTTTGTTGAAATATCAACTAAAACATATTTAGTTGAAATTTTATTTTTTTTTATTTGAAAATTCAACTAAATTGGTTGAAAATTGATCTTTTTTAGTTGAAACTTCAACTATTTTGATAAAAGTTCAATCATTTTGTTTAAAATTTAACTATTCGTTCAAAAGTCATTATTTTTGGTAACATTTTAACTGCTTGTGGAAAATTCGTCCTTTTGGATTGAAAATTCAACTGTCTTTCAAAAAAATTAATCATTTTTGCACGAACATTCAACTATCTTGTTGAAAATACAACGATTTTAAGTTGAAGTTTAATCTTTTTTGTTTGAAAATTCAACTATTTTGTTGAAAATTCGTCCGTTTTGCTCGCAAGTTCAACTATTTGATTAATAATTAATTTTCTTTTATTGGAAATTGAGCCATTTGGTTGCAAATTGTTCTTTGTAGTTTGAAAATTCAACCATTTGGTTACAAATACAACTATTTTGTTGAGAATTTCATCATTTTGTTTCCAATTTAACTATTTTCTTAAAAAATCATATTTTTTGTCGAAAATGTCACTTTTTTTTCATTCGCCTTTTTGAATAGAAAATTACTCCTTTTGGATTAAAAATTAATTTCTTTGTTAGAAAAGTTCTTAGTTGAAAATTCATCTTTCTTGGTTAATAATTTAATTGTCTTAAAAAAAATCTGCCTTTTGACTTGAAGATTTTTGGTTGAAGCTTATTATTATTTTGTTTTTGAAACTTCGAACATTTAGTTGATAATTTAATTATTTTGTTAAAAAGTAAACATTTTTGGCCGAAATTTAACTGCTTGTGGAAAAATCTTCCTTTTGGATTGAAAATTCTACTGTCTTCTAAAAAATTCGACTTTTTGGTACGAAAATTCAACTATTTTGTTGAAAATACAACATTTTTTGGTTGAAGTTTTATCATTTTTGTTTAAAAATTCAACTATTTTTTTCAATTAGTCGTTTTTAGTTGAATTTAACTATTTTTGATATAAAATTAAAATCTTTTCAGTTGAAATATCAACTGTTATATTGTTTGTTGAGAATTCGTATTTTTTTTGTTTGAAAGTTCAAATAATACATTTTTCTTTGAGAATTAATCTTTTTTCGTTGAAAATTTAACTACTTGGTTGAAAGTTGAATTCATTTGTTAAAAATTCATTTTTTTGGTTGAAAATTCATCTTTTTGGTTGAAAATTTAATTATTTTGTTGAAAATTTAATTATTTTGTTGAAAATTCATCTCTTTTGGTTGAAAATTCAACTAAGTGGTTGAAAGTTGAATTCATTTGTTGAAGTTTAATTTTTTTGATTGAAGATTCATCTTTTCGGTTGAAAATTTAATTATTTTCTCAATAATTCAACCATTTTGTATAAAATTCATCATTTCTGGTAATATTTTGGTAAAAAAATCATCTTTCTTGGTTAAAAATAAACTTTTTTTGTTGAAAATTCAACTATTGTTTTGAAAGTCATCTGTTATTTCCCTATTTTCGTGAAAAATCATCTATTTTTCCAGTTTTGAGGGCATTTTGGGTTGTTTTGAAACTCGAAGCATAAATACAATACATCAATTTTTTGAAAATTCTTTACTTTTTTAGGCGCAGCCGAGTAAGAAAAGAATTGTTCGAAGTTCGGCATCTGTCAGAAAATCAGTGTCATCGCAAGGCCAACAAAGTCTTCTGAATATGTTTGGATTCCAGAAGAAGTAAGTTAATTTAATATATTCAATATACAAAAATAAAATAATTTCCATTTTCAGGATGTTTTACCAAAATGCTAAAATTTTTTTAAATTATTTCAGAGCGAGTCTAAAGCACTGAAGAAAACTTTGAAACTCAACACAAAACTGTCATTTTGTATTACTTTAAAGTTTAAATGGTCCTAATGCATTTTTTAGTTTTAAGTTTTTTCTTTGGTAGGTTTGTAAGTAATGAAGTATAGTTTTGTAGCGACAACTTTCTTGTTTAAAAAAGAATATTTTATTTATATATCATTAAGCGAAATAGTTTTCAGAATATTAATATATTAGGAGTATAGTTAAATTGCCTTTGTGAATCCAATTTTCTACTTTTTTCTACTATTTTCTACCTGCAGAATAGGTTCTTGTTTAAAATCTATTGTGCTGAATGCATATTTCACACTCAGGAAACTGCTCATCGCATTTTTTTTGAAAAACATCTATGTTTTCCGTTCAGATATTTCTTTTTAAGTTATTAAATACAATTTCGTGAAAATCTGTGATAAATATTACAAAAGCTCAAGACCTTTTTACTTTGTCTTGAAAGCATTGTAAATTATCTATTAATAAAAAATGGAAAGTGGAAATAATGTGTACTTTATTACATATCTTTGACTTAATTATTTTTATACGATTTGTTGTCTTGTTTAAAAAAAAACTTCCCCTTTTTCTCATTTTTTCGCTTAAAAGCGAACTGAATTAACAGAACCCAATCAGAAAATCCAACCATTTTTCATTGAAAGTTAATTCTTTTTAATTCCAATTCTACTATTATATTTTTGGTTCAAGATTGAACTATTTTGTTGAAAACTCGATTTTTTTTGTTTAAAATTATTCTTTAACTCATGTTCTAATGATATAAATTTATATAATTTTATGCATGATTACTATATTTTCAATTTTAAAAGTAAAATTTAAAGTTTTCTAAAATTATATATTATAAGAGAAATATTAAAAAGTATTTGCGAATTTCAAAAAGTGTTTAAAAAGTTTAACTTATATTCGTAATGAATCTGTAATCGGAAATGAAATTTTTTGTAAAAATTAATTTTATTTTATGGATAGACGTTCAAATCGAGATGAAAAAAATTAGTTTCGCCAACTCAATTTTATAATCAGATTTAGGATATTCCAAACATACAGAAAGAATCATTATCCTAATTTTTCAAAAAATGAATTTATTACGTTAATTCAACAACTTGGTTGAAAGTTGAACTATTTTGTTTAAAATTATTTTTTAAACCGAAATAGTAACTATTTCATTATTGCTTGAAAATTGATAGTTTTTAGTTCAAAATTCAACAATTTGGTTGAAATATTAATATAATATTTATTATATTATTATATAATATAATTATATTATATAATTAATATTGATTAAAAATGTAACTGCTTGATTGAAAGTTAAAAAACTTTGTTAAAAATTCATTATCTTAGTTTAAATCCGGCTCGTTGGTCTAGGGGTATGATTCTCGCTTCGGGTGCGAGAGGTCCCGGGTTCAAATCCCGGACGAGCCCATTCTTACATTTTTATTAGTTGAAAATAAATGTTTTTCAACTGAAAATTTAAATATTCCATTTTTGGTAGAAAATTCATCGTTTTTAGTTTAAAGTTTAACTATTTGGTTGAAAATTAGCTTTTTTTGTTGAAAATTCAACTGCTTGGTAGAAAAGACGTCTTTTTGGGTTAAAAGTTCAACTATTTGGTTGAAAATTTTTTTTTTTTTTAATTGATTCATATGATCTTTTTTGATTAAAAATGCAACTGTTTGGTTACAACTTAATCTGTTTTGATTCAGGATTATTTTCTTGAAAATACATGTATTCTGTTGGATTTTTTTTAAAATAATCTTTTTGGGTGAAAATTCAACTATTTGGTTGAAGCTTAAACATTTTTGCCTAAAATGCATTTTTTTGTTGAAGATTGATCATTTTAGTTGAAAATTTAACAATTTGATTGAGAATTGATGTCTTTTGTTGTATAATCGACTTTTCTGGAAGAAAATTAATTTTCTTGATTGAAAATTTAACTGCATGGTTGAAAGTTGAACTACTTTGTTAAAAATTCATTTTATTAGTTGAAGATCTATCTCTTTGGTTGAAAATTTAACTATTTTGTTGAAAATTCGTCTCTTTTTTGTAGTTGAAAATCAATTTTTGGCAACTGCAAATTTAACTATTCTATTTTTGGTTCAAAATTGGTCGTTTTTAGTCTAAAATTCAACTTTTTGGTTGAAAGTTCATTCTTCGCTTTGAAAAATTTAACTGTTTGGTACAAAATTCGTCTTTCTGGCTTAATATTTAAGTGTGTTTTTAAAAATTCGTCTTTTTGGGTTAAAAATTCAACTATTTGGTTGAAAATTAAATTTTTTTTTAATTCAAATTTTCGGCTGAAAAATTCAACTTTTTTGCAGCGACAACTTAATCTGTTTTGATTGGGGATTATTTAATTGAAAATTCATGTATTTTGTTGAAAATTCGTTGTTTTTTTTGGTAAAAAAATTAATAATTTTGGGTGAAAATTCAACTACTTGGTTGAAAGTTAAACTTTGTTGACAAAAATACTTTTTTATGTTGAAGATTTATCATTTTAGTTGAAAATTCAACCATTTGGTTGAAAATTGATGTATTTTGTTGTATATTCGTTTTTATTGTGGTTGAAAACCTATTTTTCAACTGCAAATTTAAATATTTCCTTTTTTTGTTGAAAATGTATCTTTTTTAGTTTCAAATTCAACTATTTGGTTGAAAATTAAGTTTTTTTTTTTGAAAATTTAACAGTTTTGAAGAAAGTTCGTCTTTTTGGCGTAAATTCAACTATTTGGATAAAAATTAAGTTTTTTGTTGAAAATTCAAGAGTTTTGTAGAAAATTCATCTTTTTGGTTTAAAACTCAACGGTTTTTTGAAAATTCTATTATTTTTGTAGAAAATTCAACTATTTGGTTGAAAATTAAGCTTTTTTTTCAATTCATATTTTCGGATGGAAAATTAAACTTTTGTTTGCAGTGAATACGCCTTTTAGTTTGAAAATTCGTCTTTTTGGTTCTGAAATTCTATTATTTTCATAGAAAATGTAACTGTTTGGTTGAAAATTAATCTGTTTTGATTGTGGATTCAACTATTTTGTTGAAAATTTGACATTTTGGTGCAATTCAACTGTTTTTGATGTAAAATAAAAATATTTTCTTGGTTGAAACTGCTTGGTTGATAATTAATTTTATTTTTGAAAATTCAACTATTTGGTTGAAAATTTAGCTCTGTAGGTCGAAAATTAAACTAGATGATTATAAATTCAACTATAGTGTTAAAAATGTAATTATTTTGTTGAAAATTCAATTATTTTGTCAAAAAAATTTGTCTTTTTGGATTGATAATTCATATTCTTAGTAGAAAAGTTCTTGATTGAAAATTCATTTGTCTTCTAAAAATGCATATTTTTTTCTTGAAGATTCGACTATTTGGTTAAAAATGCAACTTTTTTTGTAGTTAGAGTTAATTTTGTTTTATTTAAAAGGTCGACCATTTGTAGGTTAAAATTTCAACTATTTGGTTGAAAAATCGCCTTTTTGTGTTGAAAATTCATTTTTTCGGGTTTTAAAGTCAACTCTTTTCTAAAAAATGATACTTTTTAGCTTGAAAACTCAACTCTTTCGTTGAAAACTGATCTTTTTTGGTAGAAAATTAATCTTTTTTCGAACTGTCTACTGTTACGGAATTTTCCGCAAAAATTTTCCTTTTTCCAGGTCGAAATCGAAGAACAAATTTTAGCTTAAAAGGGGTGTAGTGGAAAAAGTGTTCAAAATAGCGAGATATAGTTTTTGGCCAATAAGAAGCTTATCAGAAAAAACTAATTTCGTGTGGTATATTTATGGTATATATTTAATTCTGTTACAAAAACAATTAATTTATTAACATTATATACTAATTTCGGTACAATAACTGCGATCTATATATACATTAGTTGCTAATACTTACATTTGTTCCAATGTAATTAATTAAGTTAATAATTAATTCATGTAATAAAAATCCAGTGGAGCAAAAATTATACACACGATGAGTTTAGAAGTTGGCTGCAACGCAAACAGACCTCTTCATTGTCTGATTCAGGATGTCTTCTGCATCTTTTACACAATTGTTGGTTCGTCGGTTCTAATTCAATTTGAGAATCTGTACAGGTTTCGTCTTCGATCAGTGTGATGGAAGAAACGCGAAGTATTTCACAAAGTTCAGAGGTTGAAGACTCCTTTTCCTTTTGCAGATTCTGCATATCAAAGTTAAGAAACAAATCAGTTATAATAATGAGAAATAAATAACTAATTCCAGTGATCACAGTGATTCAGAAGTTAAATTGTAAGGGAAATAAGGGTATTTTTATTCGAAAACAGGGAATTTTTTTAACAAAAGGGAAAATTTTTTTCTAATCAAACAAACTAATCGAGGAAAATAATTCTCAGTCATTTCCCGGTTAGAAAAAATGTTTCACCGCCATTGAAATTAAAAAATTTGAACACTTAGAGTCAATAATTAATTAGCTCAATAATTTACAAGAAGGAAATGGAAGTTTTTAACAATTGTCAAGTGAACAATTTAAAATTAAATCCCGTAAACTGCAAAATTTTAAATTTTAAACTTCTATAAATTGAAGAGTTCAAAGGTTTCTGGTTTAAAAATAGAAATCAACGCTATTATTTTTAATGCTCTACAATTTTTAAATTGGAAGTTAAATTATGTTAATTTCAAGTCGTTTTAAATTAATAATTGTTCTATTATTATCAGAAATTTTATTATTCTGGAATTTATAAGAATCAAATGGAAGTTTTTAAAATTTGGAAGCAGAAAAATGGAAGCAATTTAAAATTAAATCTCGTAAACTGCAAAATTTTAAACTTCTATAAATTGAAGAGTTCAAAGGTTTCTGGTTTAAAAATAGAATTCAACGTTATTATTTTTAATGCTCTACAATTTTTAAATTGGAAGTTAAATTATATTAATTTCAAGTCGTTTTAAATTAATAATTGTTCTATTATTATCAGAAATTTTATTATTCTGGAATTTTCAAGAATGAAATGGAAGTTTTTAACACTTTTCAAGTGAAAAATTTAAAATTAAATCTCGTAAACTGCAAAATTTGAAATTTTAAACTTCTATAAATTGAAGAGTTCAAAGGTTTCTGGTTTAAAAATAGAAATCAACGCTATTATTTTTAATGCTCTACAATTTTTAAATTGGAAGTTAAATTATGTTAATTTCAAGTCGTTTTAAATTAACAATTGTTCTATTATTATCGGAAATTTTATTATTCTGGAATTTTACTTTTAATTTCGGGATTATTATCTTTCGACTATTTTATTTTTCGGGAATTTTCGTTGTTAAAAATTCATTTTTCTGGTTGAATATTCATAATTTTAGTTGAATATTCATAATTTGAATTGAAAATTATGTGACCATTCCATTTTTGCTTGCAAATTGATCTCTTTTAGTTGAGATTGCAACTGTTTAGTTGAAAATTAATTTGTTTAAGTTGAGGATTCAACTATTTTGTTGAAAATTCGTCTTTTTTGGTAGAATTCAACTGCTTTTTTATTTCAAAACAACAAATATTTTTTGGTTGAAAATTCAACTACTTAGTTGAAAGTTGAACTACCTTGTTAAAAAAAACATTCTTTTGGTTTAAGATTCTTCACTTTAGTTGAAAATTGATTTCTTTGGTTAAAAATGTAACTATTTTGTTAAAAATTAGTTGTTTTTTTTGTTCAGAACTAATCTCTTTAACTGAAAATTTAACTATTCTATTTTTATTTGAAAGTTGATTTTTTAAAATAGAAAATGAAAATATTTGGTTGAAACTTCGTCATTTTGGTCTAATAATTCATCTGTTTTGGTAGAAATTAAATTTATGCGTTAAAATTGCAACTGTTTGGTTGAAAATTAATTTGTTGAGGTTGAGGATTCTACTATTTCGTTGAAAATTCGGTTTTCGGTAGAATTCAACTGTGTTTTAATTCAAATTAAAATCCTTTTTGGTTGAAAATTCAACTACTTAGTTCAAAGTTGAACTACTTTGTTGAAAAATGTTTCTTTTGGTTGAAGATTTTTCACTTTAGTTGAAAACTTATCTCTTTGTTTGAAAATTCAACTACTTTGTTAAAAATTAGTTGTTTTTTGGTTCAGAATTAATTTTTTAACTGTAAAATTTAACTATTCCATTTTTTGTTGAAAGTTGATCTTTTTTTTTGTTGAAAATTGAATTATTTGGTTGGAAATTCATTTGTTTTGTTGAAAATTCGTTTTTCCTGAGTTTGAAATTAATTTTTCTAACTGAAAAGTTAACGATTCTATTTTTCGTTGAAAATTCATGTATTTGGTTGAACATTAGTATTTTTGGTTTGATAATTCACCTGCTTTAGTAGAAATTAAATTCATGGGTTAAAAATGCAATTGGTTGAAAAGTAATCTGTTTTCGTTGATGATTCAACCATTTTATTACATTTTTTGTTAAGCAATAATTTTTTGTTGGTTGAAAATTCAACAACTTAGTTAAAAGTTGAACTACTTTGTTACAAATTGATTTTTTTATCTGAGGATTCATCATTTTAGTTAAAAATTCATCTCTTTGGTTGTAAATTTAAATATTTTAACTATTCAAGTTATAACGTTCAAATTTCTGAATTGTTTAATTTTGAACAAATCCAGAACCATCTTGTAAAATCAATTATTGTTCAATTTTTAATACTGGAATTACTGTTCAATTATAAAAATCATTCATTTTTAATTGCAGGTAATCAACTTTTATTATTAATTAATTAATTTTTAATACTGGAATTACAGTTTAATTATAAAAATCATTAATTTTTAATTTCAGGTAATCAATTTTTAATTGTTTAAGTCTTCTTCTAAGTTAACAAATGAACTTAACAAAAAAAAAGAGTTAAAATCACATTAATTTTAAATTGCAATATATCATGTGATACGTAATTTTTGATATTTCAAGTGATTCGGATAGATTTTTCGTCTAAAAATTTGTAAAATACCCAGTCAAAAAATAAATTTACCGACAATTCCCGATTTGTTTTCGGTTCAAAAAAATTCCCTGTCATTTCCCGGTCCAGCGACCACCCTGCACAAATTTTATTAAACAAGAAAAATAACACACGCACGATTATTATTTTTTTTGTCACACGCAATTTTTAAATTAAAATATAACATTAATATTAAAACAAAATTTTTGTATTTCTTAGTATTCATTACCTAAAACAATAGAAAAGAAAGACAAGGATAATTATTGTGATAATTGATGGAAATTGATATCTCTTCAGAATTAATATACTTTTGTATAGGCAATCAAACCGTTGCATTTGTGATCGAAAACATCAATTTCCGACAAAAAAACGCTAACATAACCTAAAGTTTTTCGAACCTGTAAGTTTAATTCTTTGAAGTAAAAATGATTTTTGTTAAAAATAATCGATTTCCGGTGTAAAGTTCCGACATAACCGATTTTCCTTTGAAAATATCAATTTTCGATCTAAAACAACAACGTAACCTAAAACTGTTCAAAAATTATTAACCTTCTATGGAATCTAATTATTTTTTAATTAAAATTTCAATTTCTTTTAAATCTAATCATTTTTTATTCAAAATATCAATAATTTCCGACGAAAAACATTAATATAATATTAAATTAATTAAAATTGTAAATATTCTTTGACGTTTAATGATTTTGATTGCAAAATTCTTGGAAATAAAAAAAAAATAAGAATCCAACAATCAAATTTGTGATTTAAAAAATAAATAAAAACGGCAAGAGAAAAAATAAAGAGGGACGTTAAAAAAGAATTTAAATTTCCATTAATGCTGAAGTTAATTTCTTAAATTTGAATGATTTTTGTTTAAAATAACTGATTTCCTATAAAGAAAACATAAAAAATGCCAATTTTTTGTGTAAAACGCTAACGTAACCTAAAATTGTTCAAAAACTGTGAACCTTAAAAATAATAATTTTTATTTAAAAATGTAAATTTCCGTTAAAAATCGCTAACAAAAACGAAAAACGTGAGTTACTTAAAAAATTTTAATCTTTGAAATCTAATAACTTTTTATTAAAAATATCCATTTCGATGTAAAACGCTAACATAATCTAAATTTGTTGAAAAATGGTAATTTTGATGATGATTTTGGTTTAAAAATGTTAATTTCCGATGCAAAAACTAAAACAACATAAAATTTGTTAGAAAAAGTATTCTTCGAAACTTTATGATGTTATATTAAAAATATTAAACAATAAATAAAATTAAGAAAAGAGGTCCATTAATTATTTCCAACAAATTTTAGAAGAGAAACCCAAACGCAAATAGTAATAAAAAATATTTGAGGTCATAATTGTTGATTTAATATAGTTATTTACATATTTGTGTCTTTTCTTCCGCATTAGGATAAAGATTTAATTTTGATTCAATTTTAATTTACAAAAGGTTCTTTAAAATTCTATTCGTCACGTTTTTATTAAATACTATTTAGCAAAGTGTTTAATTAAAAAAACTAACAATAATTTTACGTATTATTTCTAAATAAAATAATTTCCATAAAAACGGGACGAATAGAATTTTAAAGAACCTTTTGTAAATTGAAATTGAATCAAAATTAAATCTTTATCCTAATTTTAGGGGGATGAACAACTTTAGGGTAAAAGGAGGAAAATGGTCAAAATTCTGAAAAATAGGGATGATAGGGGATTTTTGGGAAAATAAGAGGAAAAAAGCATTTTTTAATAGTAGAATAGTAAAATTCATACTCACTGAGAGTGAAGAAAATGTTTTTGGATCAACTCGAATCCTGGTTTTTAATTCCCAAGTGTTAACTTTTGCAAGTTTGTTTACTCCATCCCTCAACAATAATGCGGTGTTTACAATTGTTTCAATTTCCGGTTGGTTCCAATTATCTGCTTGCTTGTATCCAGAATGAAATAATGGTACGGAAGCTGTAAAATTTGTTGCAGAGATTAAATACGAAATTTCATCAAGAAATAAATAAGGATGTCTACTCAAATTCTGAAAAAAAAAATTCCTGACAATTCCAGGTTTTCTCCGGGTATCTCTAGACTTTTTCAGGTACAATTTTTCTTATTAGAGAGCCATTCAATTATTAATTATCCCATTTTTTAAAGAATTCTGACCCTAAACTTTATCAAAATATTACATAATACTTGAATAAACCCCTCAATTGAGGGGTTGCAGTACAGAATTAGATCACCAACATTTTAGACGAAAATGGGGTTTTTGCATAAAAAATGCTTAAAAATTAAATACACAATTTAGGAATTTTCAATTGCAAATTTATAAAATCGAATAAATTTCTATTCTAAATCTTCAAAATTGAACTATTCCGCAAAAATTATTCATAATTGCCTCATTTTCTATTATATACATTAAATATTGAAGAGTACTCAATTGCAAATATTCAAAATTGAAAAATTTTTAATTGCAAATCGTTAAAAGTAAAGAATTTTCGAATGTAAATCTTCAGAATTGAACTATATCAAAAAAAAGTTCAAAACAATATACTTAAAAATATAAATCAGAAAATTGAATAACTTGCAATTCCATATTTTCAAAATTCGATAATTTTCAATTGTAACTATTCAAAATTCTAGAACTTTGAATTGTAAATCCTGATTGTAAATCTTCAAAATCATCACAATTTAAGAATTTTTATTTATATGTAAACTGTAACTGTAACTTAAACTTTTAACTGTAAATCTTTACAATTAAAGAGTCTTTGAGTTTGAAAATTTGAAATTAAAATTCGCTAGTTTTGATGATTTATATTCGAAATGTCTTTAATTTCGAAGATTGAGAGATGAAAAACTTGACTTTTGATCTTTGAATAACCTTTAAATAACCTCTTCAAATTTGTAAAACTTTGAATTGTAAATTGTTAAAATTGAAGAGTTTTTTATTTCGACAATTTACAATTGAAAATTATGCAAGTTTTAAGTTTTACAGTTAAAAATGCTGTAATTTTGATGCTTCACATTCGAAATTTTTTCAATTTCGAAGATTTAGAACTGAAACCTTGATTTTTAATTTCCAAAATATTCAAAATTTGAGAATTTTTATTTACGCGTCTTTAAAATTGAAGAGTTTTTAATTTTAAATCTTTTAAATTGAAGACTTGAATTGCAAATCGTGAAAATTGAAGAATTTTCAATTGTGAACCTTCAAAATTGCACTATTCAAAAAGAATGTTCCCAAAACATACCTTAAAAATATAAATCTTGAAAATTGAATAACTTATAATTCTGTATTTTCATAATTTAACAATTTCCAAATGTAAGTCTTTAAAATTAAAGACCTTTTAATTGGAAATTTTTGTAAAATTAAAGAGTTTTCAATTTTCACAAGTTGCAATTAAAAATGTCTGTAATTTTAATGACTTATATTAAAAATTTCTTTAATTTTTAAGATTTCGAATGGAAAACTTGGCTTTTGATGTCCAAATTCACCCAAATTTAAGAATTTTTATTTATCCATATTTAAAATTGAACAGTTTTTAATTTTGAAAATGAAAAATTAAAAATTATGCAAGTTTTCAGTTTTACAGTTAAAAATGCTGTAATTTTGAGGCTTCACATTCGAAATTTCTTCAATTTGAAGATTTAGAACTGAAACTTTGATTTTTAATTTCCAAAATCATAAAAATTTGAGAATTTTTATTTACGCGTCTTTAAAATTGAAGAGTTTTTAATTTTAAATCTTTTAAATTGAAGACTTGAATTGCAAATCGTGAAAATTGAAGAATTTTCAATTTTAAACCTTCAAAATTGTACTATTACAAAAGAATGTTCCCAAAAACATACCTTTAAAATATAAATCTTGAAAATTGAATAATTTCTAATTCTGTATTTTCATAATTCAACAATTTCCAAATGGAATTCTTTAAAATTAAAGACCTTTTAATTGTAAATTTTTAAAATTAAAGAGTTTTCAATTTTCACAATTTGCAATTAAAAATGTCTGTAATTTTAATGACTTATATTAAAAATTTCTTCAATTTTGAAGATTTCGAATGGAAAACTTGGCTTTTGATGTCCAAATTCATTCAAATTTAAGAATTTTTATTTATTCATATTTAGTTTAGTTTACTTAACAGTTAAGTTAACAGCGAAAAATCGTATGTTACTGTGCGATACCGTCAATCTTTGATTTTGCAGAATAGAATAATTTTTTTTGATGACATTTTTTTATTTTTATTCAGCATCTCTATATCTCGGGAGAAAAATTTCTATTGATGTATTTTTTATAAAATTGAAAATTACATTTTTAATCGCTATCCAAAGACGCTTCTTCAAAACCCATGAAATTTTAATGTTGAAATTCTTGAATAATTTATTCGAAACTGGTAAACTTTTTCTAATCAAACTAACTTTTTTTCTCGAATTTAACAATTCAATATCTCCTGAGTAAGTTTTTATTTGTAGTGTGAAGTGAAAATTGCACTTTTTATCGCGATCCGCAGCCGAGCCTGTTCTGATTTGAGGTTTTTTCGAATTTACATAATGTTTTTTCTCTCTCCTAAAACATTCCGATTTGGCTGATTATCTATTTCTGTACTGAATCCCTTTAATTATCCATTTGTGAATGGTAAAAATATAATTAACTAAGTTTATTCAAAAATCGCAAAATAAAAAAAAGAGGATTAAGTGAAGGGTGATCCAAAAAAGGCTTTATTTTTGTTCTAAAATGGCTCTTGTACAAATTGTTGTATTTAGTGTCAAAATATCCCCTAAATTTTGGCAGAATTTGAAATAAAATTTATCTGGGGTCTCTCAAGCCCATTTTTGCAAAAAATTGATTCTTTTATTGAAAAAATTAAAAAATTATTTTAAAAAAATTTATCAAACGTATGTCGTTATTCAAAATTTTTTAAAGAAAAAATTTGTTAATTGTAATGTTTTTTTACAATTTGTATTATTTGTTAAGGGTAATTTTTCATGCAAAAAGATTAGTTAATTTTTTTCAACAAATGTACGTCGTTACAAAATATTTTTAAAAATATTCTTTGACTACAATGTTTTTTGACAATCTTGAAATTTGTTTACTACATTGTAATTGTTTTCATCAAATGTACGTCGCTACAAAACAAAAAATTAAGAATATTTTAAGATTTATTAGTAATTATTAATAAAAATAAAAAAATTAACTGAAATTTTAATTTTAAATTAAAGAATTTTATATAATTTTACAATTGCCCTAATGCCAACAACGGAAATCAACATTCTCTATGAAAAAAATTAAATTTTTTTTAATACTTTCAAAAATCTTGGTGATGTATTTCATTAGAAATAAAACAATATATGTATTCCAATGTAAAATAATCCATTAACAACGGTAACTGAAGCAAAAAAGCAACTTTTTGCAAAAATGGGCTTAAGAGAAACCTAAATATATATTTTTTTAATTCTGCCGAAATATAGTGAACTTTTCGACACAAAAAAAAACAATTTGTTGAGGAGCCATTTTAGTAGAAAAAATACTTTTTTTTAGATCATCCTAATAAGTATACAACAAATACGCGAGTTAATAATAAATAATAATTTTTTCAGTTCTTATAATTATCTAACTGTGTAGAAACGGTACTTTTTATATATAAAATTAAATAACGATGTTCTTTAATTTATGAAAGTAACTTTACAAAAGGAAAAGAAATTTCTGAATGGTACAAGCTTTTGGGAATCCTATATTTACAGGATATTCTTAAATATACACGTATTATCACTATCGAATAATTAAAGAAATTAATAATACTAAAATCAATTTCAATCAATTAAAATCAATCAATTTTTAAAGTTGTTTCTAAAATCCATGAATTTAATGAATAATTAAAACAATGAAAATGCTACACATAAGTTTCATGTAAATAAGTATAAATCTAACTTTACTCTACTTTACTCTAACTTTACTTTTAAAAATGAAAAAACACAGTTAATTAATTAAATATTATAATTATTTTAATTTAAGTAAGTTCGAAAAAATTCCCTGACTTTAAAAAAAAATGTTCTGACTTTCCCTGGCAAACAAAATTCAATGACATTTCCAGGTTTTCCCGATGAGTAGACACCTGGTAAAATAATATTTTTTGAATGAAAGAATTCATACTAAGATTCTCGGGATGATGCAACCACACCTCTTCAGCGAGGTGTGGACTAATTGGTGCGATCGACCTGACAATAACTGCCAAAATCGCCCCCATAACATCGACTGCTCCAGCTCGATATGGATAGTTTGCGCTTTCACAATAAAGTCGGTCTTTTACCAAGTAGCAGTAAGTTGCTGAAACGTCGTTTGTTACAAAGTTGATTATGTGCTTCGCCACATTATGATATTGATAAGTGGAATACAATTTCTCTACCTGGAAAAAAACTTTTCATTAGGATTCGTAAAAATTTTAAACTTACAATTAGATTCAGTGTGGCCACTTAAATCGCCGGAAAAATTCCCGGTTTTTTCCCGGTTCGCAAAATTTTTTACCGGTCTTTAAAATGAAAAAGGTTAAACTGTTAAGACTTACCATTTTTCATTTGAAGTAATCAAAACTAAACTGCAAATTAACGCAGCCAAAATGTAACTCTTCTGAATTTTTAGCTTAAAAAACAGTCTCACAATGAATCATTCAAAATGATAAAGTATGATAGGAAAAAAATCATTTTTGGTAACTACAGACTTCACAGACAAAAAGGCTCTCAAAACAGGGGAAATAGAGTTATTTTTTCACGAAAATAGGGGAATAAATTCTTATAAATCAAATTAATATATAGATACCACATTGAATTCAATAGGAAATGCTTCAAATTCCTCAGATTTCAAGTCGAAATATATTGCATTTTCAACATAATAGTTGAATTTTCAACCAAAAGAGATGAATTTTTAAGCCAAAGTCGAATTTGTAATAAAAGAGATGAGTTTTCAAGTTAAAAAGTTTAATGTTCTAACCAAATAGTACAATTTTCACACAAATGGTAGAATTTTCAAACGAAACGATTCAACTTCAACCAAAAAAAGTTGCATTTTCAACCAAATAGTTGAATTTTCAAGCCAAAGACGAATTTTTTAGAAGACAGTTGAATTTTCAGCCAAAAATGAATTTCAACGAATAAATATGAATTTTCTACCAAATAGCTACATGCTCAAAAAATTAATTAATTTTCAACGAAACAGTTGCATTTACAACCAAATAGTTGAACTTTCAATCAAAAAAGACGAATTTTCAAACGAAATAATTAAATTTGTAACCAAATAGTTTAATTTTCAAACCAGAAAGACGATTTTTTTTAAAAAGACAGTTGATTTTTTAACCAAAAAGATGCATTTTCAGTAAAAAAAAACCTTTTCTACCATAATAGGTGAATTGTCTATCTAAAGCAGATGAATTTTCTACCAAAATAGTTGAATTTTCAACGAAGAAAAATGGATTTTCAACCTAATAGGTGAATGTTTAAAAAAATTTTGTAACCAAACATCTGCAATAATAAAAAGAGACGAATGTTTAACAAAATAAATGAATTTTTAACCAAATAGTTTAATTTTCGAGCCAAAAAGACGATTTTTTGTAGAAGAAAGTTGAATTTTCAACAAGAAAGATAATTTTCAACCAACAAAGATAAATTTTCTGCCAAATAGTTAAATGCTCAAACATAATTTTAATTATCAACCAAATAGTTGCATTTACAACCAAAAAGTTAAACTTTAAATCAAAAGAGATGACTTTTCAAACAAAATAATTAGATTTTGAACCAAATAGTTTAATTTTCAAAGAAGAAGGATTGATTTTCAACTAATAGTTGAATGAAAAAAAAATTATGCCAACCACACATCTGCAATAATAAAAAGAAACGAATTTTCAACAAAATAATTGATTTTTTAACCAAATAGTTGAATTTTCAAGCCAAAAAGACGAATTTTTTAGAAGACAGTTGAATTTTCAACAAAAAAGATAATTTTCAACCAAGAAAGATGAATTTTCGACCAACGAATTTTTAACAATATAGTTGAATTTTCGAGTCAAAAAGAAGAATTTTTTACCAGACAGTTGAATTTTGAACAAAAAGTTCATTTTTAACCAAGAAAGATAAATTTCAAGCCGAAAGACGAATATTATAGAAAACAGTTTAATTATCAACCTGAAAAGGTGAATTTTCAACAAAAAATACAATTATCAATAAATAAAGATGAATTTTCAACCATATACTAGAATTAAACAAAAATTAATTCATTTTTAACAAAAAAGTGGCGTTTACAACCAAATAGTTGAAATTTTAATCAAAAGAGACGAATTTTCAACAAAATAGTTAAATTTTTAACAAAATAATTGAATTTTCAAGCCAAAAAGATGCATTTTTTTAGAAGGTATTTGATTTTTTAAACGAAAAAGTTCATTTTCAACCAAAAAATTACTTTTCTACCATGAAAGATGAATTTTCTATCCAAATAGACGAATTTCCTACCAAGATAGTTGAATTTTTAAACAAAGAAAGATGAATTTTCAAACTAATATTTGAATATTAAAAAAAATGTCCACCAAGCATCTGCAATAAAAAGAGACGAATATGCAACAAAATAGATGCTTTTTTAACAAAATAATTGAATTTTCAAACCAAAAAGACGATGTTTTTTTAGAAGATAGTTGAATTTTTAAACAAAAAGTTCATCTTTAACCAAAACATTACTTTTCTACCATAAAAGATGAATTTTTTTATCCAAATAGACGAATTTCCTACCAAAAAGGTTGAATCTTTAAACAAAGAAAGATACATTTTTAACCAAATAGTTGAATTTTCGAGCTAAAAAGAAAAATTTGTTAGAAGATAGTTGAATTTTCAACGAAAATGATAATTTTCAACCAATAAAGATAAATTTTCAACCAAATAGCTAAATGGTCAAAACAAATTTGTCAAGCAAACATCTGCGTTTACAACCAAATAGTTAAACTTTCAATAAAAAGATGAATTTTCAACCAAAAAGGATGACGTTTCTACCGTAAAAGATTAATTTTCAATCCAAAAGGACGAGTTTCTATACAAACAGATGAATGTTCTACAAAACAGTTGAATTTGAGACCAAAAAAGATGAATTTAACAAACTAATTGAATTTCTGACCAAGTATTTGAATTTTCGAACCAAAAAGACGAATATTTTAGAAGACAGTTGAGTTATTAACCTGAAAAAGTGAATTTTCAACAAAAAAGATCATTTTCAACAAATAAACATGAATTATCAACCAAATACTGAAATTAAAAAATAATTAATTTTCAACCAAACAGTTGCATCTACAACCAAATAGTTGAACTTTCAATTAAAAGAGACGAATTTTCAACAAAATAGTTGAATTTTCAACCGAAAAGAATGACCTTTTAACAAAATACTTGAATTTTGAACAAAAAAGAATTAACTTTCAACCAAAAATAGTTGGATTTTCTTATTGGGTTCTATTAAATCAGTTCGCATTTAAGCGAAAAAACAAGAAAAAGGAGAAGTTTCTTGAAAACAGGGAGAAAAAAAGGAATTCTGAAGGAAAGTTGAAAAGAGGAGAATAGGGGAAAGAGTGTGCAGTCTCTAACTAAAATTTAATATATCGGTTTTTCTTAATAGATAAATATTTTTACAGATATTTTTTATCTTATTATGTGCTGCTGTTGAAAACCATTATTTTATGAATTTTAAGGTGTTTTATATTTTTTTATAATACGATATTGACCAGATATTTATATGTAAATATTTGACGTTGATTTTTTTAGACTTATATCAATATTTAAACAAATATGTTTTTAAATATTGATATAAGACCAGTAGAGTAAAAAGAATTAACATCAAAGACTTATTTAAGGTTTTTTAAATTGAAAATTAAACAAAATTCCCAGACATTTCCCAGTTTTCTCGACTCAGTGGCCACCCTGTTAGGATTTGTCAATTTTTTTAAAATTAATTAATTAATTAATTAATTTTTTTCAATTTATTAAATAAATTGTACTCTACCTGTTTGCTGAAATTATAGAGCCGATGCAACATGTACCTATCGAGGTATAAATATTGAGGCTCAACGGTATTTTTCATAGAGTAGGGATGTAGAGAACCTAATAGGAAACGTAAAACGTTTCGCAATTTGTTAATGCAGTCTAAACTGTCGCGAAGTAAAGTTTCCTTGACCGGCACCAAACTATGCTGGCAGCCATGACTAGCAACCCACCATCTAAAATTCATTAGAAAATGTGAATATTTTTTTTTAACATAAAGAATTTCGAAATCTTAAAAATTGTACAATACACTAGGGTGGTCCAAATATTTTGTTTTCAAATTTTCAAGCGTATCGCCCGGAAATTTATTCGAATCCATCAAAAAATTAATCCATTTTTTTGTTTTGAAAAAAATGATATTTAGAGGTGGCGCAAGACCCATGAAGTTTAATACGTATTTCCCATAAGAAAAAAATACGTTTTTATCAATTTCATTCAGAGTCGTCAATATTAGCTGAATCGAGTTGAAACCCAACATTTCTCTTCAAAAATAGCCATAGAATACGAATGAAATACTACTTTTTAAATATCACCCCCATAAGTCTGTTTGATAAGGTCCCAAAAAACCCCCATAAGTGAAAAAATGGGGTTTGCGAATTTTTGACACTAATTATGACTTTTTTGCGTTTAAAAAAATACAAATTGTATCTAATACATAACATACTACTTTAGACTGATAACTAGATGTATAATTAATTGTTTAAACAATTGATATTGTTTTTAGCAATTTTCTCTCAGATGCGAGATAGAAAGTCGCGGTTTTTGCAAAAATTTTCCACTTTTTGTCCAATTTTCTAATAGAGTGAGGTAATAAATAATTAATGTTAACAAACATAATTGTTTAAACAAATTATTATTATTTTTAATAATATTTTCTCAGAATAATGCTAGAAAATTGCAGTTTTTTCAAAAATTTTCCACAAAGTTAAACATTTCAGAAAAAACCACAACTTTCTAGCACTTATCTAAGAGAAGATAGTTATAAACAATAATGAATTGTTTGAACAACTATTTTTGTTAACTTGCATTAATTATTACCTCACTAAGTGAAAAGTGGACCAAAAGTTAAAAATTTCAGAAATAACCGCAACTATCTGGTATTAATATAAACGAAGACAGTTATTAACAATAATAATTTGTGTAAACAATTATTCTCGCTCAATTTAATTAATTATTAAGTCACTCTAAGTGAAAAGTGGTCAAAAACTTGAAAACTTCACAAAAAACCGCAATTACTAGCATTATTTTAAGAGAAAATGATTAAAAACAATAATAAATTGTTTAAAAAATTTATTATACACCAACTTATCAATATAAAGTAGTATTTTATGTATTAGAAACAATTTTCATTAACAAAAAACGCAAAAAAGTAATAATTAGTGTCAAAAATTCGCAAAACCCATTTTTTCACTTATGGGGGTTTTTGGGACCCTATAAAACCAACCTATGGGGGTGATATTTGAAAAGTAATATTTTATTCGTATTCTACGGCTAATTGCGAACAGAAATATTGAGGTTCAATTCGATTCAGATAATATTGACTATTCTGAACGAAATTTACAAAAACGTCTTTTTTTCTCATGGGAAATACGTGTTAAGCTTCATGGGCCTTGCGCCATCTCTAAATATCATTGAAAAAAAACATTTATTTTTGTGTGGATTTGAACAAATTTCCGAGCGATATCCATGAAAATTCGACAAAAAATTCCAATGCATTTTTGGACCATGCTAATATACATACTCAAATTACTATTTTTGAATTTTGAAGTATTGCATTTTGAAAGATTCCAAGGGATTTCAAGTGATTTAAAAAATTTCAAGGGATTCTAAAAGAATATCAAAGATATCAGAGGAATATTTTTTAGGACAATTCAAGAAGTTCAAGAAATTTCAAAGAATTTCGTAGAATTATTGAAAATTTTTAAGGAATCGCAAATGATTTCGTAAGATTCCAGAAAATTTAAAAAGGTATCGAAGATTTTAAGGATTTTTTTAAACTATTTATAAACTCTTCAGGGATTTCAAGGAATTTTACAATATTTGAGAGATTTATAGGATTTCAAAAGAAATAACAAAATTCCATAATATTATAAGGAATTTCTATAGAATTCGAGGTTTAAAAAATTGAGACTTCTAGGGATTTCATAGTATTTCAACATAATTCAAGGGTTTTTAATATATTTTAGTGGATTTCAATGAATTTTAAGGAATTTCACAGGTTTTAGGATATTGTAACAAATTTCAAGGAGCTTTATCAGATTTATAAGATTTTACGGGATTTCAGAGAATTTCAAAGATTTAAAAACTTTAAAAGGAATTTTAAAATATATGAAATATTTCTAAGGATTTGAATTATTTCAAAGGATTTAAAAATATATAGTGTATTTTAAAAGATTCCCACGAATTTCATGAGATATCAAAGAATTTCGTAGGATTATCGAAAATTGCTAAGGAATCTAAAATGATTTTGTAAGATTTCAGAAAATTTAAAAAGATAACGAAGATTTTAATGATTTTTTACCTATTTATAAACACTGAAGGGATTTCAAGGAATTTTACAATATTTGAGAGATTCATAGGATTTCAAAAGAAATAAAAAAATTCCATAATATTATAGGGAATTTCTATAGAATTCAGGGGTTAAAAAAATTGAGACTTCTAGGGATTTCATAGTATTTCAACATAATTCAAGGGTTTTTAATATATTTCAAAAGTGTCAATGGATTTTAAAGAATTTCATATGTGCAGGATATTTTACAAGATTTCAAGAAGCTTTATCACGTTTATAGGATTTCAGAGGATTTCAAAGATTTAAACATTTTTAATGGAATTTTAAAAGATATGAAATGTTTCTGGGAATTTGAAGTATTTCAAAGAATGAAAAAATGGGTGTATTTTAAAATATTCGCCGGAATTTCATGAGATTTCAAAGAATTTCGTGGAATTCTTGAAAATTTCTCAGGAATATCAAATGATTTCGTAAGATTTCAGAAAATTTAAAAAGATATCAAGAATTTAAAAGATTTTTTTACCTATTTGTGAACTCATCAGGGATTTCAAAGAATTTTACAATCTTTGAGAGATTCGTAGGATTTCAAAAGAAATAACAAAATTGTAAAAAGTTTCAAGTAGCTTTATTAGATTTATATGATTTTACGGGATTTCAGAGGATTTCAAAGATTTATACATTTCAAGATATTGTATACGGGATTAAAAATTTCTTTAAGGAGTTTCAAATGATTTGGAAGATTTCAAGGAATATTTACGGTATGTATTTACAAAACTTCAAGGGATTTCAAGGAATTTTACCGTATTTGAGGGATACATAGGATTTTGAAAGAAATTACAAGATTTCATAAGGTATAAGGAAAATCTACAGGTTTCAAGGGATTTAAACAAAATTGGAGAGTTTTCAAGGGAATGCAGAGGATTTCAACATAATTTAAGGTTTTTTAATAGAATTTAGTGGATTTAAATGGATTTCGAAATATTTCAAGGAATTTCAAAAATATCAAAGATTTCAAAAGGCTTTTCAGATTTTATAAGATTTTACGAGATTTCAGAGTGTATCATTTTTGAAGGAATTTTGAAAGATATTACAGATTTCAAGATGTTTTACAGATTTTTACTCGAGTTTTATGGGATTAATAGTGACTTCATAAGATTTAAGAGATTTTATCAATTTCAAGGGATTTCAAAAGATCTTTAAGAGTTTAAGGGTATTTTGAAAGATTCTAATGAATTTGAGGTTTTCAAATTTTTAAAGGTTTTTAATGAGTTTCGCAGAATTTAAGAACATTTCAAGAGATTTCGACGAATTTCTGAAGAAACTTAGGGAATAAATGAGATAAAATGAAATTTTGAGGAACTTTTATGCATTTCTAAGGATTTCTACGGATTTGAGATATTTCAAAGGATTTTAACATATTAAACTGATTCATAGGATTTCAAAAGAAATGTTCAGATTTCAAAGAATTTCTATGGATTTTAAGCGATTTTGAAGATTTCAAGGGATTTAAAAAAGAATGAAGAGTTTTCAAGGAATTTTTAGAGGATCTCAGCAGATTTTAACGGATTTAAAAGCTTTTGGTGTATTTTAAAAGACTCGAAAGGAGTTTACGCGATTTCATGGGAGATGTATATTGCACACAAAATTGCAAAAATAGTTAACCCCGTGATTTATTATTTAAAAAGTTCCATTACACTATTTTGCTATTATCTTTCTCTAAACAATAGGTTTTCTTTCTCTAAAAAAAGGGGTGTCACGAAAATCTCGAAAGCATTGTTGTCGCTTTTCCTCAATGCCGATTGGGTAATTTAAGAAACTCGAAGAAAGGAATGTTGCCAAATTCACACACATAATTAAGAATTTAAGTTTCAGTCGTTTCAGTTGAAAAGCAGTGACAAAGAATTTCACATTTGTGTGCATAATAGAACTGACAAAAATTGAATATTTATTAATGTGAAATTTTATTATTACATTTTTTTACAAAAACAATTAACTGTCAACCAAGAAAAAGGGACTTTTTAACCAAACTGATGAATCTTTGATTAAAAAAATGAATTCTCCACAAAAAATGTAATAGTTGATATTTCTACAAAAAAATATTTTATTTCTCAATAAAAACTGTTACATTAAACCAAAAAATTGAAATTTTCAACAAAAGAATTTTTCAATTAATGAAGAAAAAAATCTCACCCAAAATATTGAGTTTTCAAGTCATAAAGGCGAATTTTTGAAAAAAGTTGAATTTACAAGACAAAATTATGTATTTTCTACCAAAATCATTGAATTTTCAACTAAAAAAGATGAGTTTTCAACAAAATCAGTGAATTTTCAACTGAAAAAGATCAACTTACTAGCAAAAATGGACTAGCTACTTTTTAATATAGAAAATTAACTTTTAACCAAAGAAATGAACTTCTATCTAAAATGATGCATCGTCAATAAAAAAAATTAATTTTTAACGAAATAGTTGAATTTTCAACCTAGAAGATGAATTTTCCATAAAAAACGACAAATTTTCAACAAAATAGATGAATTTTCAACTAAAAAAGATCAATTTTCAACAAAAAATAGAATTGTTAAATTGTAAGTTAGAGAAATCAGGTTTTCAACCAAATAAAATAAATTTTTAATGAAATAGTTGAATTGTCAATCAAACAGATGATTTTTCAAGTAAAAAGATTGAATGTCTTTAAAAAAAAAAATTTCGACGAAAAATGAAAGTTAAATTTTTAGTTGCAAAAATGAATTTTTAATTAAAAAAATAATCATTTTCAACCAAAGAAATTAAATTTTAACCAAAAAGATCAATTATCTACCGAAAAAGAATAATTCTTAACAAAATACATGAATTTAAATGAAATATTTTAATTTTTAATAGAAAAAGTTAATTTTCAACCAAAAAGTTTAATTTGCTACAAAAAAGACAAATTTTCAACAAAATGGATGAATTTTCAACGAAAAAGATACATTTTCAATGAAATAGTTGAATTTTAAACCAAACAAATGATTTTTCTACCAAAAAGATTAAATGTATATAAAAAAATTTCGACAAAAAATGTAGTTAAATTTTTAGTTTAAAAAATTGTCAATAAAAAAACTAATTTTCAACCAAAGAAATGAATTTTCAACCAAAAAGATTAACTGTTTACCAAAAAAGAATCATTTTCAATAAGATACATGAATTTTCAACAAAATATTTTAATTTTGAATAGAATTTTCAATATAATAGTTGCATTTTCAACCAAAACGGTGAATTAGTCACCAAGAAGATTAGTTCTCTACCAAAAAAGAAAAAGCTTCAACAAATTACAGAAATTTTCAACCAAATAGTTGAATTTACAACTGAAGGTGATTCAGTTTGTGATACATTTTGTTTTTCAAAACGATTATTTCAATGTAAATAATGCAATTAAAATATATAAAAATGGTTATTTTTCATTTATTGTAAAAATAACATTTAGACTGTTAATTAACAATAAAGTTACTTAACTGTGCTCATGTCAAATATAAATTGAAATACTGTTGAATGCGCCTGTCTTAAAAAAATAAAATGTTACTTTATAGATCTTGAATTTTTCTCAGTTTCATCATGCACATAAATGTTACATTGTTCTTACTGTTGAACTTTAAAAATAAAATTTTGATATAAAAATGAAATAATTTAATCCATTTATGTGACTAATATATCCAGAATCAAATTCAAATTGTCGAATTTAATTCTACTTTGATGAATAGTCCGGATTTTTTATGCTTTTTAAACGTTAATAAAATATTAAAAGTCTTATTGAATTTACTGGAATTTTCTCGCTATAATAAGAAAACTTCTGTAAATCATATGCAATGTTCTCAAATCATATAATATTTTTTGTAAAATCCATAACAAAATGTTGGAAAATAAACCGAGTTTTTTTCTAAAGAAAGGGCAATTATTGCGCGCGTAGCGCGCACAACGTTTTATTTTTTTTTAATTTTTGTTACTATTGGCACTATTTTGATTTTCTCAAATGATCCCAAGGCCTGCAAATAGATATATTCAAAATATCCTCTCTAAGTATAATAAAAAATCTATTTTTACCTGAGAACATCGACACCGTAAGCAGGTTTCTGTTGTTGATTTTTTTCGCCTTTTATTACTTCCTCTGGACTTACAATATTTCCCAGGGATTTTGACATTTTATTATTTTTCTCGTCCACTGCGAACCCGTGAACAAACAATTCTCTGCAATTAAAAAATAGACTTTTATTCATAACTTTCTAGAAAATGATTTTAAAAATTCCAAGCAGAAAGTAAATAATCTTCATACTTATAAGGTGCAGAATCTTGAAGAGCGACAGAAGTAAGTAACGAAGTTTGAAACCAGCCATTAAATTGATCCATTCCCTCCATGTACAGATCTGCTTTTCCTTCCGGTAAAACCGTTGACCAGGAAATTCCACTATCGAACCAAATATCCATGATATCGTTTCCCCTTTCCAGTTTTGAGACATTTAATTCCTGCATCAGTTTCTTGCCAACTATTTTTTCCACTGGCAATTCCCACCAAGAATCACTTCCATTTTTTTCTATCAAGCGACATAGTCTCTCAACGAGTTCTCTACACAAATCACGCAAAATCCAATTAAAATTAAAGTTATTCAAATTATTTTAATCCAGCAGGGTCTTAAAAACAAAATTCAGGGTCTTTTCCAGGTTTTCAAGGTCAAGAAATCCAGTTTTTCTCGGTCTTCTTTTTTTTATATCAAATATTGAAATAACCATTTGTTATACATGTAAAAATATGAGCCATTTCATTTTTTATTGGCCAAAAATTTCTAAAGAAAGCAGAACCATAAATAAACAAATTCTTGATTTTTCGCGAATATAAGTCGTCTTTGTGAAATCTTTGGGAATATATTTAAATCTTTGTAAAGTCATTGAAATCCTTGAAATCTTTGCAATCTTTATGAAATATTTGTGAATTCATTGAAATCTTTTGAAGTAATTAAAATCTTTAGGAATCTTGTAAAGTTTTTATAAAATCTTTGAAATCCTTGAAATGTTTGTGAAATTTTTAAAAATCTTTTGCAATCTTTATGAAATCTTTGAAATGTTTGTGAAATCTTTCTTTAATATTTGTTTGTGAAATCTCTTGTGTTCGTTTGAAATCTTTTGAAATCTTCTCAAGTTTGTTGAAACCTTTCGAAATAGTTTAAAATCTTCGAAATTTTTTGAAATTTTTGTTATCTAGTGTTCCGTTACACCCTTGTTAAAATTCTTGACATCTTTTGGAATCCTTATGAATTCTCTTGAATATTTATGAAATCTTTTGCAATTATTTGAAATCATTGAAATATTTAAAATCTTTTCAAAACTTTTAACAAATTTTGAAATTCGTTTCCAATCTTTAAAATGTTTTGAAATCTTAGAAATCTGGCTTACCTTTTGAAATACCCTTTTTGAAATCTTTGAAATCCTTGAAGTCTTATGAAAGTTTTAAAATCTTTGTGAAATGTTCGAAATCTTTGTGAAATCTTGCGTACACGTCTTTTTCAAATCTTTAAAATCCTTGAAATTTTTATTAAATGTTCGAAATCTTTTGAAATTGTTGTGAAACCTTTTGAAATCTTCTAAAATGATTTGCAACCTTTTGAAATCGTCCAAAATCTATGAAACGTTTTGAAATCTTTGAAATTTGTTGTACTGTACCTTTTTTTTAATCTTTGAAACCCTTTCAATCTTTTGAAAGTTTTACAATCTTCGTGAAATTGTTGTGAAATCTTTGAAATCTGGTGTGCAGGCCTTTTTAAAGTCTTTGAAATCCGTGAAATCTTTGTGAAGTATTGAAAATCCTTTTAAATATTTTAAAAACTTTTGAAATCTATATAAATATTTTGTAACCTTTTGAAATCTGGTGTATACTCAAAAACCGAATGGTCAACCCCTCGAAAAATCCGTTGTATGGCCATGACTCATTCTAATTGTGAAATTTAATTAACATCGAAATGTTCAACTAATAATTCTTATAATTTGTAAGTTTAATATCACAAAAAATGTATACTTTAACATTCTACATTAGCGGAGAAGAAATTAAAATCTTATAGAATTAATCACAATATTAAAGTCTTTTCATTAAAGTCTGTTCATTGCAATCTATAAAATAATTGGTACAGTCTACAAAAAGTGCCTTGAAATCTCTTTATTTATTCTATAATAAACCAAAGATAAATTATATCTTGATAAATAAAAAATTTTCAGTAGCATGATTTCTTCTAAACGAGATGTTTCTGTCCATAAAAGACTAAAAGATGTAAATTACTCTTCGCATTTCAATAAAATAATAGTTTTAAAAGAAAAAAAATTCAAATTCAAGGTTCTCGTGGAAACTTCAAGGAGATTTCCAGGTTATCAAGGTTTAAAAAAATCAAGGAGAATTCCAGGTTTCCAAGATTTTCAAGGTATTGATATCTTTTGTTGAAAATTCAAGTATTTCTTAAAAAATTACTTTCTTTGGCTGAAGATTCATTTTAGTAAAAATGCATTTCTTTGGTTGTAAATTAATTTTTTTAACTGAAAATGTAACTATTCCATTTTTGCTTAAAAATTTATTTACTTTTTTGAAAACTCGTCTTTGTTGGGTTGAAAATTCATGTTTGTGAGTTCAAAATTTAAGTATTTTGTCGAAAATTCGTTTTTCTTATGGTTGGAAATTAATTTTTTTAAATTGAAAATGTTACTATTACATTTTTGCTTGAAAAATGATCTTTATTAGTTGAAAATTCATTTACTTTGTTAAAATTTTTTTTTTGTGTTGAAAAAATTCAACTTTTGTTTGTAGAAAACTCAATTATTTGGTTGAAAATTCGTTTTTTTTTATTTGTTAAAAATTAATGTTTTTAAATAAAAATGTAACTATTCCATTTTTAAATGAAAATTCAACTATTTGATTAAAAATTTATTTTTGTTTTGGCTAAAGATTCATCATTTTGAAAATTCGTTTTTTTTAATGGCTGAAAATTTATCTTTTTTAGTTGAAAATTCATTTACTTTGTTGAAAATTCATCTTTTTTTAGATTGAGAATTCATGTTTTTGAGCTGAACAGTCAACTTTTTTGTAGGAAATTAGCTTTTTTGGCTTTAAAATTAAACTCTTTTGTTGGAAATTCTTCTTTTTGGTTTGAAAATTAATCGGTTTCAACTAAAAATTAATTCATTCCATTTTTGGTTTAAAATTTACATTTTTAAGTTGAAAAATCAATTATTTGTTTGAAAATTCGTCTTTCTTAGTTGAAAAATTTTGGTTAAAAATTCATTTTTAGTAATAAAAACTCTTACGTAAGATCTTTTAATTCCCTTATTAAATTCTATGTCTGTCATTAAAAGTCTTTAAAATAAATAATAAACCTTTTCTTTTTGCATTGTCATTATTGATCTCCTAGGTGTAAGGTTTTTTTATAAATGAAAAAAAATTATAACGGTCAGATTCATAATTTTAATGAAAATTGATTTCTTTGATTAAAAAATTTAACTATTTTGTTGAAAATTCGATTTTTTATGTTTGAAAATTAATTTTTTAAGCTAAAAATGTAACTATTCCATTTTTTTCTTGTAAAATTGATCTTTTTAGTTGAAAATTCATTTATCTTGTTGAAAACTCGTATTTGTGAGTTGAAAATTAAATTATTTTGGTAGAAAATTAATATTTTTGGGTTGGAAATTCAACGTTTTTGTAGAAAATTAGTATTTTGGCTTTAAAATTCAACTCTTTTGTTGAAAATTCCTCTTTTTGTTTTGAAAATTAATATGTTTGAACTAAAAATGTACATGAGAGAAATAAATAAACTAAAAATGTAATTTATAACTGTCAGGAAAAATGAAAAATTGGTCAGGCAAAAGTCAGGGAAAATTAGGGGATTTCGAAATTGGTATTTCGTAGCAACCCTGTCCAGGAAAAAGTCATTTTTTCCAAACCTGTTTGTAAATGCAGTTTTAGCGTCTCCAAGATAAATCACAGGAATAGGTGTGCCCCAAACTCTTTGTCGAGAAATGCACCAGTAAGGTCTTTGTTTTATTTGAGTGGTTAAAACATTCATTGCAGATTGTCTCCTGTGTTCTGGATATATCTTTAAATCATCTATACTCTCCTGAAAGAACCCGAATTTGAGTTTAAACATTTCTGATAATTTAACAATTTAACCGATATTTCAATATAGATAATAAATTATTTTTAAGACATACAATAGCTTTCTGTTTTATGGCACCTGTATCGATAAACCACTGATAACTTGCTCGAGTTATAACCGGTTTTTTGGTTCTCCAATCGTAGGGGTAACTGTGCGTTAACGTTTCTGTGTGCATCACATCTTTGTTTAAATGTTCAAGTACAGCTTTTGTGCCTTCTTTCAAAACTTCCAATCCAGAGAATTGGGAACCAGCTTCATTTGTGTATCGTCCTTCTTCATTCACTATAGATAACTGAATAAAAAATATATAAATTGAAGCCATTAGACTGCCAGACTTCACAGCCAAAAAATGCACTCAAAACAAGAGGAAATAGGGTGATTTTTCATGAAAATAGGGGATTAATAGGGAAATTAAATCTTTTTAATGAAATTATTGTAGGGGCAATATTCCTAAGATTTCACGTCGAAATATAGAGCATTTTGAACAAAATAGTTGAACTAACAACCAAAAAAAAAAAAAAATCTTGAGTTTTCAAGCTTAAAAATCAACATTTTTGGAACACATTCAACTTTTAAATCCGAAAAGATGAATTTTCAAACAAATAGTTGAATTTTAAACAAAAAATTTTTTAATTGAAATAAAAACAGTTGCATTTATTAAAAAAAACACGAATTTTCCACAAAAGAGTTGAATTTTCAACCAAGAAAGATTTTTAAGTTCTAAAAGAACAAATATTTCAACCACATTGTTGCATGTTCAAGCAAAAGAGGCGAATTTTCTACAAAACACTTAAATTTTAAACAAAATAGTTGAATTTTTAACCAAAAAAGATGATCTTTCTATCGAAAGAGATAAATTTTCAAACCAAAAAGACCAATTTTCATCAAAACAATTGAATTTTCAACGAAATAGTTAACTTTTCAACCAAAAAAGATTATCTTTCTACCGTAAGGGGTGAATTTACGACCAAAAAGACAAATGTTCAACAAAAGTGTTGAATTTTCCAGGAAGGAAGATTTTTCAGTCCCGAAAGAACAAAAATTTCAAATACACTGTTGAATTTTCAAGCTAAAAAGACAAATTTCCTACAAAACACTTTAATTTTAAACAAAATAGTTGACCTTTTACCCAAAAAAGGTGATCTTTCTACTGAAAGAGATGAATTTTCAAACCAAAAAAACAAATTTTCCACAAAAGAGTTGAGTTTTCAAAATCAAAAGTTAAATTTATTAGATCATATTTGACTTTTGAATGGGAAGAGATGGGGAAAAGCTGAATTTTCAACCAAATAGTTGAACTTCGAACCTAAACAAATCTTAAATTGAAATAAAAAACAGTTGGATTTAATAAAAAAAAGTCGAATTTTCAACAAAATAGTTGAAACCTCAACAAAACAGCTGAATTTAGAAAAAAAGAGGAAATTTCTACCAAGATATGAATTTTCAAATCATAAAGACGAATTGTCAAGAAAACTGTTTGAATTATCAACCAAGAAAGATTTTTCAGTTCTGAATGAACAAAAATGTCAACCACATTGCTGTATTTTCAAGTGGAAAAGACAAATTTTCCACAAAACACTTACATTTTCAACCAAAAAGTTAATTTTCAACAAAATAGTTGAATTTTCAACCCAAAAAGACAAATTTTCAATAAAAAAGACGAATTTTCAACAAAAGAGTAAGATTTTCTACCAAATAAGATTTGTCAATCCTGAAAGAAAAAAAATGTAAACCACATTGTTCAATTTTCAAACGAAAAGGACGATTTTCTACAAAACGCTTGAATTTTCAACCCGAAAATATTAATTTTCAACAAAAAAGTAAAATTTCAACCAAATACTTACATTTTTAACCAAAAAACACCATTTTTCAATAAAACAGATGAATTTTTAACCAAAAAAGAGGAAATTTCTGCCAATAGATAAATTTTCAACCCAACAAGACGAATTTTCCACAAAAAGTTGAATTTTCGCCCAAAAAATATGAACTCTCGAAGAAAAATATAATAGTTAATATTTCAACCAAAAAAGATTCTAAATTGCGAAAAAAAACACTTGGATTTAATAAAAAAGACGAATTTTCAACGAAATGGTTGAATCCTTATCAAGAACAGATTAATTTTTAACCAAACGGTTGCATTTTTAACAAAAAAAAAGATTAAATTTCTATGAAGAGATGAGTTTTCAATACAAAAAGACGAATTTTCAACAAAAGAGTTGAATTTTCAAACAAGAAAGATTTTTTAGTCCTAAAAGAAAAAATTATCAACCACATTATTTAATTTTCACAAGAGAAAGACGAATTTTTTACAAAACACTTGAATTTTCAACCCGAAAATATCAATTTTCAACAAAAAAGTTATTTTTCAACCAAATAGTTGAATTTTCAACCCAAAAAGACGAATTTCCCACAAAACAGGTGAATTTTCGACCAAAAAGGATGACTTTTTAACAAAAGTGTTGAATTTTCAACAAAATCACATTTTCAACCAAATAGTAAAATTTTTAACCAAAAAGATGAATTCTTAATGAAAAATATAATAGTAGACTTTTTAATTAAGAAGAATTAACTTCCAACGAAAAATATTTTCTTATTGGGTTCTATTTATTGAATTTGCATTCAAACGAAAAAAAAAACATGGAAAATGGAGAAAAAGATAAGTTTTTTGAAAACAGAAAGAAGGCACTATAACGTGAAATCAGATATTTTGTTAGATTTGAGTGTTCACTAGGGTGGACCAAATTTTTCTCAGAATCGTCAATATCACGTGAATTGAGTTGAAACTCAACGTTTCTTTTCACAATTAGCCATTGAATACGAATCAAAAATTACTTTTTAAATATCACCCCCATAAGTCTGTTTTAGCGTCCCAAAAAAACCCTATGAGAAAAAAACTTGGGTTTTGCGAGTTTTTCACGCTAATTATGATTTTTTTAAATTGTTTTAAATACATAAAGTATTACTTTATATTGATATATAGAGGTTTAAATAAATTGTTTAAACAATTTATTGTTGTTTATAACTCGCTTCTCTTAGAGTAATGCTAGAAAGTTGCGGATTTTTCTGAAATTGTATTTTTTTTTGCCTTCAAGTAACTCAAGGAAAATTTACATTTAATATGATCCATATAGAAATTTTGAAGTATATTTCAAGTATCTGTTTTATTTCAGAAAATAATACTCACAAAAAGAAAGAATTTGTTTAAAAAATCATTCTCTCTAATTTTTATTTATTATTTGTTCATAACTAAAAAGCCAAAGCAAAGTTAAGAATTTTTAAAAAACTGCTACTTTTTAGCAAATATCTAAGAGAAGATAGTTATAAACAATAATAATTTGTTTAAACAATTATGTTTGTTAAATTTCAATAATTATTACCCCGCACTAAGTGAAAAGTGTACAAAAAGTTGAAAATTTCAGAAAAATCCGCAACTTTCTAACATTGTTCAAAGAGAATATTATGAAAAATTATAATAAATTGTACAAACAATAAAGTTTGTTAACTTAAATTAATTATTACCTCACACTGATTAAAAAGTGCACACAAAGTTTTATGATAAATAATAATAAATAGTTTAAATAATTTATTGTTGTTTATAACTCTCTTCTCTTAAAGTTATGCTAGAAAGTTGCGGGGTTTTCTGAAATTTTCAGCTTTTTTTTCTTCTTAGTCAGGAACAAATAATAAATATGAACACTAATATTAATTTAAACAAAAACGCTCTCAGTAACTACTTCAGAAAAATATATTCACAAAAAAGAAAGAGATTGTTTAAAAAATGTTTCTCTCTAATATTTATTTATGATTTGTTCATAACTAAAAAGCAAAAGCAAAGTTACAATTTTTAGAAAAAAACGCAACTATCTAGCAATACTATAGAAGATAGTTATAAACAATAATAATTTGTTTAAACAATTATGTTTGTTAATTTTCATTAATAATTATCTCGCTCTAAGTGAAAAGTGGACAAAAAGTGTTATTATAAATAATAATAAATAGTATTGAACAATTATTTAGGTTAAATTTAATTCATTAATATTTCGCTGTAACTGAAACGTTGAAAATGAGTTGAAAATTTCAGAAACAAGTGCGACTTTCTAATTCAATTCTAAGAAAAAATGCTAAAAACAATTAATGTAAGCATCTAATTATCAGTATAAAGTAGTATTTTATGTATTAGAAACAATTTGTATTAAAAACCCGGAAAATCCAAATGAGCGCCAAAAACTCGCAAAACCCAATTTTTCACTTACGGGATTTTGTTGGGACCCTATAAAACAGACAAGGTTGATATTTAAAAAGTAATTCTTGATTCGTATTCTATGACTAATTGTGAAGACAAATCTTGAATTTCAACTCGACTGACCTAATATTGATGATTCTGAGTAAATTTTACAAAAACGTCTTTTTTCTTATGGGAAATACGTGTTCAGGGTGGCGATTCGGCGGACGATTTCAAATTCCCGGTCATTTCCCGGTTTTCCCCGGTCAAGTTTTTCAATTTTCCCGGTCAACTCAAAGTAACATATTCATATTTTCCGCAAAACGCAAACATTTATTTTAATTCATGACATTCGTTCTAAACATCTTTTAACACAACAGAGCAAAACGTTGCAAAATAAATGAATTTTGAAAAAAAAATACTTAAATTTTCCACTAAAAAATATCAATTTTTTACAAAAAAATGGAATAGTTAAACTTTCAGTTGAAAAAATTAATTTTCAACAAAAAAAACGGATTTTCAATAAAATAGTTCAATTTTCAACCAAAGTGATGAATTTTCAAATCAAATTATGAATCTTTATCTGGAATAGTTAAATTTTAAACCAAAAAGATCAATTTTCAACTAAAATGATGAATATTTAACTGGAACACTCGAATTTTCAACCAAAAAGACGAATTTTTAAAGAACATTACATTTTAAATAAAAAGATTAATTTTCTACCCAAAAATACAATTTTTCAACCAAATACATTAACTTTTAAAGAAAGGTTTGAAGTTTTAATAAAAGAAGACAAATTTTCAACCAAATAGTTAAATTTTGAACTGAAAAAATAATAATTTTCAATCGAAAATGGAATAGTAACATTTTTAGTTTAAAAAATTATTTGTAAACCAAACATAAGAGTTTTCAACTAGAAAAATGAATCTTTAACTGAAATAGTTCAATTTTCAAACCAAAAAATTAATTTCTACTAAAAAAAGATAAATTGTCAACCAAAACTTTAATAATTGAATTTCAAGTTAAAAAAATTAATGTTTAACCAAACACATGAATTTTCATCAACAGCTATGGAATTTTCAATTGGAATAAGTTAAATTTTCAGTTTAAAAAATTAGTTTCAACAAAAAAAACCTAACTTTTAACAACAACAAAAACTAACTTTCAAAATAATAGTTACATTTTCAAACAAAGTGATGAATTTTGAAATAAAATTGTAAATATTTAACTGCAATAGTTGAATTTCAAACCAGAAAGATGAATTTTTAACTGAAATGATGAATCATTAACTAGAATAATTGAATTTTTGACCAAAAAGATTAATTTTCAACCAAGAAGATTAATTTTCAACCAAGAAGATTAATTTCTACCAAAAAAGACGAATTTTCAATTAACAAAGATATTTTTTCAACCAAAAATTGAATAATCAAATTTTTAGTCAAAAATGAATGTTCAACCAAAGACATGAATTTTGAACTAAAATTATGAAATATTCAACTGGATTAATAGTTACATTTTAAATTGAAAAAAAAAAAAAAATTTTCAAACAAAAAACATCCAAAGAAAAAACAAATGTTCAATCAAACAGCTCATTTTTCAACCAAAGAAATGAATTTTTAATTAAAAAGATGAATTTTCAACTAAAAAAAAATTAATTTTTAACAAAAGAGCTTGTTAGCAATGTTCAGGGAAACTAGCGCATAGAAACAAACACAGTATTTGCGAATAAAGAACAATATAATATTGATGAGATCAAAATAAGATACATAGGATACATAGGGTCTTGCACACTGGTTATGAATCAACAAACCCGATCAGTAGGTTTTGACGTGAATAAACAAAGAAACGTCGTACGGGATACATTAGCTCAGAGGTTGGAACACATTTAAATTAACAAATCCAACAGAGCTTAACTTTCAACCAAATAATTTTATTTCAAACCTAAAAGATGAATTTTCAACTAAAATAATAAATATTTGACTGGAATACTTGAATTTTTAACCGAAACGAAGAATTTTTAAACAAGAAGATTAACTTTCAAAGAAAAATAAGATAATTTTTTACCAACAAAAAAATCGATTTTTTAACAAAATACATGCATTTTCATCGGAATAGTTAAATTTTCAATTAAAAAGACAAATTTTTATCCAAATTGTGGAATTCCGAACTTGAAATTTTTAATTTTCAACTCAGAATGGAACAGTTAAATTTTAGTTCAAAGAAATTAATTTTCAACCAAACTGGTGAATTTTCAAATAAAATGATGAATCTTCAACTGAAATGATGAATCTTTAACTGGAATAGTTTAATTTTATGCCAAAAAGATGAATTGTCAACCATAAAGTTTAATTGTCTACAAAAATAGATGAATTTTCCACAAAGTACATACATTTTCAAACAAATGGTTTAATTATTAAATGAAAAATATCAATTTTCAACCAAATAGTTGAATTTTCATCAAAAAAAGATAAATTAATTTTTAACAAAAGTTTAATTTTTAACCCAGTAGTTGAATTTCTAACTAAAAAACGATGAATTCGCCACTAACAATGTAAAAAAAATTTCTATTATAATTCAGAAATATTTCTTCTTTGAAATTCTACTTCTACTCTGAAAACTGCTTGAAGTACTTTTATTAGCTAAAATTTAGAAGAAGGAACTTTCAAATTGTGACAAATTCTGACTTAAAAGAGGGATTTTTAAAAATTCCTTTTTTCTCAATCCGAATTATAATTCCTTTAAAAAATTCCCATTCCATGTAAAACATTCCATGTTCCAAGTGAAATTATATTTCTTGAATTTTGCTATGATCAGAAGTAAATTCCCGGTTTTTAAATTAAATTCCCGGTCATTTCCCGGTTTTTTCCCGGTCAATAAAATCCCAGGTCATTTCCCGGTTTCCCGGTCAAGTCGCCACCCTGGTGTTAAACTTCATGGGGCTTGCGGAACCTCTGAATATCTTTTTTTTTTACGCATTAATTTGTTTCATAGATCCGAACAAATTTGTGGGCGATCTGCATGAAAATTCGAAGAAAAAAATGTCCAATCCATTTTTCGACCACCCTAGTGGTCACCTCCTATTTTTTTTTACTTACCACAGGAATTTTGTATTCTATCGCCACGCAGAAATCTTCAGATCCATGAGCAGGTGCCGTGTGAACTAATCCAGTTCCGGTGAGAGTATTCACATGACTTGCTGCCAGAAATGGTAGCTGAATCCCCGTGACTGGTTGCAGATATTTTGTGCCAGAGAGTTCGGTTCCTAAAAAAAGAGATTTCTTTATTAGCAGCTGGATTCTTTGCTTTTATTCATAGTAAAAAGTGGTGTAGTTGAGGCCTGGCGTCGCCAGGGTACTTTTTTTGAAGGCCTGGCGGGCGCCAAGCTATTTTCTTGTCACTCGGAAAATTTTTCCGCTTATGGGCCATCCATAAACTACGTTACCAATTTTGGGTTTCTTGCCCCCCCCCCCCCCAAAAAAAGTAACGTAGCCGTTAGCTAAAGACAGATTTTACGTTTATAAATTTTTTTAAATAAAATTAATGTAGATAACATGTTGAATTCAATACGAAACACTTTAAATTCCTACGACTTCAAGCCGAAATATACTGCATTTTCAGCAAAATAGTTGAATTTTCAACCAAAAAAGATTTTCTACCTAAGGAGATGAATTTTCAACACAAAAAGACGAATTTTCGAGAAACAAATAATTAATTTTCAAACAGTTGCATTATCAACCAAAATAGATGAACTTTACAGTAAAAGAGACGAATTTTCCAAAAAAATAGTTAAAGATTTAACCAAATAGTACAATTTTCAAGGCTAAAAGACGATTTTTTTAAGACAGTTGATTTTTCAACAAAAAAGTTACTTTTTAACCAAGAAAGATCAATTTTCAACCAAGAAGGATGACTTTTCTACCATAAAAGATGAATTTTCAATCCAAAAGGATACATTTTCAACAACATAGTTGAATTTTCGACCAAAAATGACGACTTTAACAAAATAGTTCAAATTTCCAAAAATAATTAGATTTTTGACAAAATAGTTGAATTTTCAGCATACAAAGATGCATTTTCAATAAAATGTCGAATTTTCAAAAAAATTCAAATTCAATCAATTATTTGTCTTTTTAAGATAAAAAGACAAATTTTTAGAAGTTGAATTTTCATAAAAAAAAGTTCTTTTTCAACTAGGAAAGATGACTTTTCTATCATGAAAGATGAATTTTTAAGGAAAGAATTGAGTTTTCATGCTAAAAATTCGAATGTTTTAGAAAACAGTGGACTTTTAAATCGGTAAAGATGAATTTTTAACAAAAAAGACGATTTTCAATCAAGAAAGATGAATTTTTAACAAGATAGTTGAATTCTCAACCAAAAAGTTGAATTTTCAATAAAAACAAATAATTTTCAACCCAAAAAACGACTTTTTAACCAAATATATGGATTTTCTATCAAAAAGTTGAATTTTCATCCAAAAAGTTGAATTTTCAACAAACAAGATTAATTTTCTAACCAAAAAGAACGACTTCTCAACAAAATACATGAATTTTCTACCAAAAAGTTGAATTTTCAACAAACAAGATTAATTTTCTCCCCCAAAAAAACGTCTTTTCAACAAAAGACATGAACTTTCTACCAAAAAGTTGAATTTTTAACTTATACAATATATACGATATAGTTTCAATCAAAAATGGAATAGTTACATTTTCAGATAAAAACTCTAATAAAAAAACTTTAAACAAAAAAAAATTTTTTTTAACATAACTGTTAAATTTTCAACCAAAAAGATGAATTTTCGATCAAGAAGATTAATGTTCTATCACAAAGACGAATTGCCAACTTATACAATATACAGGATAAAGTTTTAACCAAACATGGAATAGTTAAATGTGTAAATAAAAAACATAAAAATTTTAACAAAAAGAAATGAATTTTCAACAAAACTATTTAAATTTAAAGCCAAAAAGACCAATTATCTACAAAAAAGTGTAATTTTCAACCATATAGTTTAATTTTCTACGAAATTATTGCATTTGCAAGCCAAAAAGATGAATTTTCTACAAAACAATAGAATTCTTAACGTAAAAGTTCATTTAAAGCAAATAGTTGAATTTTCAACTATAATTATGAATCCTTGATAAAAAAAATTATTTTTTTTCACAAAGTAGTTTAACGTTGAGTCGAAAATTCATCTTTTCAACCAAAAAGATGAATTTTCGACCAAGAAGATTAGTGTTCTACCAAAAAGATGAATTTTGAACAAAATACATAAATTTTCAACAAAATTATTTAATTTTGAAGCCAAAAAGACGAATTATCTACAAAAAAATGTACTTTTCAAACCAAAAATATGATTTTTCAACCAAAAAGTTTAATTTTCAACCAAATAGTTTCATTTTTTATCAAATTGTTGAATTTTCAAGCCAACAAGATTTCAACCAAGAAGATTAAATTTCTACCAAAAAAAACGAATTTTCAACAAAATACATGAATTTTCAACCAAAAAGTTGAACTTTCAAACTAAAAAGATAAATTTTTAACTGAAAAAGATAAATTTTTCATCAAAAATAGAATAGTTTAATTGTCAGTTTAAAAATTTTATTTTCAGCTAAACGTGAAAGGAATTTTCATCAAAATAGTTAAATTCTCAACCAAAGAAATGAACCTTCAACTAAAAAAAGGCTTTCCAACAAAATAATTGAATTTTCGATAGAAAAGATTACTTTTTAACAATATAATTGCATTTTCAACAAAATAATTAAATTTTCAACCACATAATATAATTTTTGACCAAACGAGACGAAATCCGAACAAAAAATAAAATACTAGCATTTTAAATGAAGAAAAAAAACTTTTACCCAAAAATATACTTGGATTTTCTTATTGGATTTGAGTTCTAAATGTTATCTAAGTTCTTAACGCTATTTCCACTTATACCCCCCCCCCCCCGTTGTTTATGGAAAGTACCGCCAGGCCACTTTTTCTTTTAGGACTAAACCACTGATAGTAACTTTTTTTTTGAATAGACGAACGTGCGTACCTTTGATCGTCTTCAAAGGATTTAAAGATCCGATTTTGTCTTCAGTATTTTTCAACAAGTCTTGGGCGACAATATATAAATCTCCTTGGGCGTTTTCTGCTACGGAATAAACAGCTTCCGAGGAATATGCGAGAGCTTGATTTGCGACAAGAGTCCATGGTGTGGTTGTCCATGTGAGACCATAAATATTTTTGCCCTGAAATTCAGCCAATGCTGGTGGTAATTCCGAAATTCGTAAACGAACAGTTGCACATTTGCTTTGGTGCTGCTCGTTGTATTCCAATTCTGATTCGGCTAGTGCTGTTCTAAAAAATGTTTTCTGATCAGAAATGTAATTTGTGTTTATATGAGCGTAGGTGTACATAAGTTATTGAAATTATTTTGCAATCAGAATTTTTTTTTATCTAAACAGGGATCACAGTCTGTCCTATGTTCTCCCCCCCCCCCCCAATATTTTCCCCAAAATCCCCTACAATCCCTATATTTGAGAATTTTGTTTATTTTTTAAATACTTTTTTTTATTGAAGCAGCGATTAATTTTTTTTAATTATAAGAAACACGTGGCCATGAATAAAGAAATTATAAGCAGCTTAGAGAAACTACGATCCAAAGAAAGAATACAAAAGCAAATTGTCGACGATTTGTGTAAAAAAATAGAAAAAAGAAAATCTAACATTCAACCATTTCACGAAAGAGAGAAAAAATATATCTCAGGCTTAATTGAGATACTTTTGTTCTTATAACATTTGATTTATAAATCAAATTTTATTTTCCTATCTAAAGGAAACTTTTCAATACTTGAAGTTGTTTTATGCCTTAAATTTGAAAATTAAATATACAAATAATCTTTATCTTGATTAATAAAATTAATAAAAAGGTCCATTGATTATTGCAACAAATTTTGGAAGAGAAACCCAGGCGTAAATAAGAAAAAAATATTTAAGGTCATAAGTTTTTACTTAACTGTAGTTATTTGCATATTTGTGTTTTTTCTTCTGCTTCAGGCAAGTCGTAATTTTCATTCAATTTTAAGTTATAAAAGATTCTATTCCTTGAAAGGTTGTTTACAATTATATTGGTCACGTTTTTATTAAAATTCTTTTATTTAAAAATAATACACACAATTATTTTTAGTTAACCATTTTTTGAATTAAACAATTTACTAAATAATATTTTATTAAAACGTGACAAACAGAATTATAAAGGACCTTTCAAGGACTAAAATGAGCTTTTGTAAATGAAAATTGTATAAAAATTACTACTTTTGCCTAAAGCGGAAGAAAAAAGACAAATAAGGAAATAACTACAATTTAATAAACAATTATTACTTTAACTATTTTTTCATTAATTACGCATTTGTTCTTTAACTACTCTTGCGCGGTTAATTAACAAATTTCAAACTGTCTGATAAATGATTGAAAATACGTTTTATGTCAGCGCTTTTCGCTGAAAATTAGTATATTTAAAAAAGTAATTTTAATATTATATCAGAAACTTTCGAAAGAGACTTAACATTTCTAAACATTCTAGGTTGCGTTAGTTTTTTTACCGGAAATTAGCATTTTTAAAGAAATATCATAAAGATTCCCAATTTCCAACAATTTTAGGTTATGCTAGCGTTTTACACCAGAAATGGGTATTTTTAATAAAAATCATCAGATTTTAAAGTATCATAATTTTGTAACAATTTTAGGTTGCGTTAGTTTTTTAAATCCAATGATTTTTGCCACTTTTGCTCAAAATAATCTAATTTACAAGCTTGAACAGTTTCGGACTGTTTTAGTGTTTTATGTCGGGAATTAAAATTTTTATTAAAAAATCATTTGATTTCAAAGAAAATTCATAAGGTTTGAATAAGTTTAGGTTATGTTGTTGTTTCAGATCGAAAAATAATCTTTACAAATAAAAATCATTATAATTTGAATAGGGTTTATAAACTTTTAACAATGTTGTTGGCGTTTTACACCGGAAATCAGTTTTTTTTGTTTAAAATCATAAGATTTCAAAGATTTACGATTTGGAACAATTTTTTGTAATGTTATGTTTTGATGCTTTTGGTTGAAAATAAGTATTTTTAATTTAAAAAATCATAAAAAATTTCAGATTATCATTCAGTCATTAAATTCACAATTTTTGTACAAATTTTTATCTTGTTGGCGTTTTATGCTGAAAATCGTTGCTTTTAATAAAAAATCATTGGATTTCAAAAATAATTTTTTGACAATTTTACGTTATGATTGCGTTTTTAAAAGAGGATTTACAATCTTAAAATAAAAATTTGTTATGTTAGTGTTTCTCTTCTAAAATTGCTATTGATAATAAAAAATTATTTGATTTCAAACAAAAGACATCCTTTTTCAACAATTTTAGGCTACGTTGTTTTTTTTAGTTCAAAAATTTATATTTTCAAACGAAAATCATTATGCTCTGAATAAAATTTAGAATCTTTTAACAATTTTTTATTATTTTCGCATTTTTTGTCAGGAATTATTATTTTTAATTTAAACAAAATTATATTTTAATCATTTCAAAGTAGATTCATATCTTTTTAACAATTTCAGGTTAGGATGGCGTTTTATACCGGAAATCGTTACTTTGCATAAAAATATCATTGAATTTCAAAAATAAATTCTTCTTGAACAATTTTAAGCGATGCTCGCATTTTTAAAAGAGGATTTATAATCTTAACCAATTTTTTGTTATGTTAGTGTTTCTCGTCTAACATTTCTTTTAATAAAAAAATAATTCTATTTCAAAGAAAATTCATAATTTTTCAACAATTTTAGTTTGCGTTGTTGTTTTAGATCGAAAATTCATATTTTTGAACAAAAATCTTTATGCTTTGAATAAAATTTAGAATAATTTGACAATTTTTTATTATTTTAGATTTTTATTCAGAAATTGGCATTTTTAATCAAAAAGAAATATATTTTAAACATTTCAAAGTTGATTCATAAATTTTTAACAATTTTACGTTAGGATGGCATTTTACACCAGAAATCAGTATTTTTCGTAAAAAATTATAAGATTTCCAAAGAGATTTACCGAGAGATTTACAATTTGGAACAATTTTTTGTAATGTTCTGTTGATGCTTTTGGCTGAAAATTGGTATTTTGAATTTAAAAATCATAACAAATTTCAGATTATCATTCAGTCATTAAATTCACAATTGTTGTACAAACTTTTATCTTGGTGGCGTTTTATGCCGCAAATCGTTGCTTTTAATAAAAAATCATTGGATTTCAAAAATAATTTTTTTACAATTTTAAGTTATGATTGCGTTTTTAAAAGAGGATTTACAATCTTAAAAAAAAATTGTTATGTTAGTGTTTCACTCCTAAAATTGATATTGATAATAAAAAATTATTTGATTTCAAAGAAAAGACATTATTTTTCAACAATTTTAGGCTAAGTTGCTTTTTTTATTACGAAAATCATTATGCTTTGAATGAAATTTAGAATCTTTTAACAATTTTTTATTATTTTAGCATTTTTTGTAAGAAATTTGTATTACATTTTTTTTAATTATATTTTTTAAATTTCCAAGTAGTTTTACAAATTTTTAATAATTTTAGGTTAGGATGGAGTTTTATACCAAAAATCGTTACTTTTAATAAAAATCCTTGAATTTAAAATATAAATTCTTTTTAAACATTTTTAATTTATGCTCGCGTTTTTGAAACAGGATTTACTATCTTAAACAATTTTTTGTTATTATAGTGATTTTCGTCTGAAGATGTTATTGATAATAAAAAATCATTAAATTTCAAAGAAAATAATGTTTTAATAATTTTACGTTACTTTGTTGTTTTAGATCGAAAATTTATATTTTCAAACAAAAATCATTATGATTTGAATCAGATTTAGAATCTTTTAACCATTTTTTATAATTTTAGAAGTTTTCGTCAGAAATTGGTATTTTTAAATTTAAAAAAATTATATTTTAAACATTTCAAAGTACATTGACAAATTTTTAAGAATTTTAAATTAGGATGGCAGTTTATACCAAAAATCGTTACTTTTAATAAAAATCCTTGGATTTCAAAAATACATTCTTTTTGAACTGTTTCAATTTATGCTCGCATATTTAAAACAGGATTTACTATCTTAAACATTGTTTTGTTATTATAGTGTTTCTCGCCTGAAGATACTAATTATAAGAAAAAATCATTATATTTCAAAGAAAATTAATAATTTTTGAACAATTTTAGGTTACGTTGTTATTTTAGATCGAAAATTGATACTTTCAAACAATATTCATTATGTGTCAAATAAGATTTAGAATCTTTCAACAATTTTGTATTATTTTAGCATTTTTCGTCAGAAATTGGTATTTTTAATTCAAAAAAGATTATATTTTAAACATTAGAAAGTAGATTCACAACTTTTTAACAATTTTAGTTTAGAATGTCGTTTTATACCGGAAATCGTAACTTTTAATAAAAAAGTAATTGGATTTCAAAAATAAATTCTTTTTGAACCATTTTAACTGATGCTCGCGTTCTTAAAAGAGGATTTACAAGCTTAAACAATTCTTTTTATGTTAGTGTTTTTTGTCTAAAATTTCTATTGATAATAAAAATTACAATTTTGAACAACTTTAGGTTATAATAGTGTTTTTCGCCAGAAATGTTTTTTTTTTTTTTTTTTTTAAGAAAAATGCAAAGGTTTATCTACACAAATATTATATATTAATTCTGAAGTTAAGATATCAATTTTCATCAAATGTCCAAAATATTGTTCTCGCTTTTATTTTCTATTATTTTAGATAATAGATACTACGAAAAAGAAGAATTTTGTAACATTATTAATCTTATATTTGGATTTAAAAATTGAGTGAGGAATAAAATCACGCAAGTAGAGCGCGTTTGTTTTCTAGTTTAATAAAATTTGTGGTTCTTATCAAAGTGTTGCATTTGTTAATTTTTCTTCATTACGTTGGTATTTTTAAAAGAAAAAATTTCACCCTTTTGCGAAGAAAATTTTCCATATTTTCCCTCCAATTAAACTACTGAACCACTGTGATCCCTGTCTAATTTATCAATTCTGTACCCCTTGCTCACTGCAGATATTTTTATTTTTTACTTTCGTTTAAAAGGTGATATCAGACCTTGAGGAAGGTGACCAATGTACAGGTTTAAAGTCCCTGAAGACGAGTCCCTTTTCGTATAGATTGATAAATTGCCGTAATTGGTTCGTTATGTAGGGAATATTATTTGTGAAATAACAACCAGAGTCTTTCCAGTCTGCTACAACACCCCAGGAAGCAAAAGCTTCACGCTGCTGAGCTACGACATTTTTGGCATATTTTCTTGCTGTAAAAAACATAAATATTAATTGAGTTTTAATTATATATTTTATTGACCAGCGTAGTACAATAATTTTGACGGTTTTTAATCTACTTAGTCTAAACCGAAAATGGTTATGATCTTTAGTTGTGAAAAAATGCCTCTCTAGTTCCGCTGGGATTCGAACCTGGGTTCGATCTCGGTTCGAATCCCAGCAGAGCTACAGAGGAATTTTTTCACGAACATTTTTTCATGGGAAAAAACTATAAATATTTGAAATTCCCTAGTGTATGAAGAATCTTACCGTGTTGACGAATTTGAAGAGGAGTCAAATCTTTCGCTTTAGCTTTAGCTTCTGTCAAAGCTTTTAATTCAATTGGCAGACCGTGACAGTCCCAGCCTGGCACGTAATGAACTCGTTGGCCTTTTAGAATTTTGCTTCTGAGAGTTATGTCTTTTAAAATCTGTGGATGTTATATTAATAGACAAGGAAAAAATGTTATTCTAAATTTTAGAAATAATTGCTCTTTTTTTAAATAGATTTTTCAAGTTTAATATTAAAATATAATGGAATATTTGGTGGTAAATATTTTTTGATTTTAATAAATAATTACTTGCCTTATTTATTGCATGGCCCATGTGTGGAATTCCATTGGCGTACGGAGGTCCATCATGTAAAACATAATCTGGACCAGACAGATTTAGCCTTTGCCAGTTGTACAAATCAAAGAATCCACATTTCTATAATTTAAATTATTAATAATAATAATCTTCATAATAAATAAATAAATATATATATATATAATATATAAACTCTGTTAGTTAAATAAATGTGGAGCTTTAATTAAATTATTTTTAGAAAATAAAATGTGTTATAACAATATGTATTTAGTTATACAAACGTACGATTTTATCATTTCTTCAGGGCCTAAAATGTCTTTTTGCCTTGAAATTTCAACAAATTTATTGAATTTTTTTTCTTTTTTGTTTTTAAAATTCATCTCTTTTTGCATAAATTTAATCTTTTATGGTTACAAATGTAACAGCCTAGATAAAACTAAATTTTTCGGTTTAAAATTAACTTTTTTATTGAAAATTCAACTGTTTGGTAGAAAATTGATATTTTTAGTTTTTTTGTGGTTGAAGATTATTAATTTTTTAACTAAAAAGTTAACTATTCTATTTTTGGTTGAAAATTTACCCTTTTTAGTTGAAAATGTAACTATTTGGTAAACTACTTCTTAAAAGTTCAATTTTTTATTTTATTAGTTTTTTATTATATATAATATTATTATTATATTATTTATTTTCATTATTATTTTTTATTTTAGTTAAAAATTCATTTCATTAGTTGAAAACTGTAACTATTTTCTTAAAGATGCTTTTTTTGTGGTTGAAGATTATTAATTTTTAAACTAAAAAGTTAACTATTCTATTTTTGGTTGAAAATTTACCTTTTTTAGTTGAAAATTTAACTATTTGGTTAATAATTTAGTTATTTTGTTTAAAATTCGTCTTTTTTAGTAGAAATAAATTTTTTTAAATACAACTGTGTAATTGAAAACTAATCTGTTTTAGTTGAGGGTTCAAGTATTTTGTTGGAAATTCGTATTTTTTGTTTAAATTGATATGTTTTTTATTTAAAATTAAAATTTATTTTTGTTGAAATATTAACTATTATATTTTTTGTTGAAAATGCGTCTTTTTAGGTTGAAAATTCAAAAGTGTTGTGGAAAATTCGTCTTTTTGGTTGAAAATTAAACTATTTGATTAAAAATGTATCTATTTCGTTAAAAATTCTTTGTTTTTTATGAGAAACTCAGTTTTCTTGGTTGAAAATTCAACTGCATTGTAGAAAGCTCGCTTTTTTGACTTTCAAAATCAGCACTTTGGATGAAATTTTGTTTCTTTATTGAGAGAAAAATCTTTTTGGTTAAAAATGTATATATATTGTATATAAGCACAGATTAATTTTCACCGAACAGATGAATTTTCAACCAAAAAGATTAATTTTCTAACAACAACAAAAGAATTTTCTGCAAAACAGTTGAATTTACAACAAAAAAGTTAATTTTCAATCAAATAGTTGAATTTTCTACCAAAATATATTAATTTTAAACCTAAAAAGATAAATTTTCAACAAAGAATATAATAGTTAATGTTGCAACAAAAATATATTTTAATTTAAAATAAAACACAGATTAATTTAACAAAAAATGAGAATTTTCTAACAAAATACTTGAATAATGAACTAAAACAGATTAATTTTCAACAAAACAGTTGCATTTTGAAAATAAAAAAATTAATATTCTATAAAAAAAAATTTTCAACAAAATGAATAACTTATTAACCAAATAGTTAAATTTTTAACTGAAAGAGATAAGTTTTCACCCAAAAATATAATAGTTAACTTTTTAGTAGAAAAAAAAAAAATTTCAACCACGAAAAAAGAATTTTCAGCAAAATAGTTATGTTTTCTACAAAAAAAAAAAACGAATTTTCTATAAAATAGTTGAATTTTCAACAAGCACAACTTATTTTTTACTAAAAAGATGAACTTTATAGGAAAAAGAATATTTTTCTATAAAAATAAAAGAATTTTCAACAGAATAGTTATGTTTAATACCAAAAAGACGAATTTCCCATAAAATAGTTGAATTTTCAACCAAAGCAGATTAATTTACACTAAAAAGATGCATTTTTAACCAACAAGAATAATTTTCTAACCACAAATTTTTTTTTTAACAAAACAGTTGAATTTTCAAACCGAAAATATAAATATTCAACAAAAAAGTTAATATTCGACCAAATTTTCAACCCAGAGATGAATTTTGAAATATATTATGAATCCTAAAAAAAACACAATTTTTAAGAAAGTAGTACAACTTTTAACCAAGTACAGTATAATTAAAACAAAATTCTCAACGCAAAATGTAATGGTTCATATTTCAACCAAAAAACATTTGAATTTTAAACAAAAAAGAGTTGAATTCATCTAAAAAGTCGAATTTTCAACAAAAAAGTTGAATTCTCAACAAAAACGGATTAATTTTTTACTAAACAGTTACATTTTTAACCAAAAAATATCAAATTTCTACCAAAAAAGGTTAATTTTCAAACCAAAAAGACGAATTTTCAATCAAACATTTGAATATTTAACCAAAACAGATTAATTTTCACTAAAAAGATTAATTGTTAACCAAAAAGATTAATTCTATACAAAATATAAAGTAATTGTTAACATAATAGTTATATTTTTTCAAAATCTTCTGAAATATATATTTTCACAACAAAATTTTGAAATCTCAAGATTTTTGACCCGAGAATATGCATTTTTAACAAAAAAGTTAATTTACAACCAATCAGTTGAGTACAAAAAAAATTGTTAAATTTTCTGTTAAAAAAGTTATTTTTTAACTAAAAAAATAAATGTTCTACAAAAAGTTTCATTTTATACAAAATAACTGAATTTTATATCAAATGTTTGAATTTTAAAGCCAAAAAGATGAATTTTCAATGTATCAGTTGAATTTTCAACCCGAGAATCTAATTTTGGACAAAAAAGTTAATTTACAACTAATGAGTTGAATTTTCAATAAAATAGTTGAATTTTCACTTGCTAAATTATTTTTTAACATAAAAACTACTTTTCAAATAAAATTAAGAATTTTCAACCAACAAATGAACTTTTAAGAAAGTATTTAAAACCAAGGAGTTGAATTTTCGACCTAAAAAGATGAATTTTCAACGAAAAATGGTAATAGTTGATATTTGAACAGATAAAAAATATTTTAATTTCAATCAAAAAACACTTGGATTTAACCAAGAAAGACTAATATTGAAAAAGCTTGATTTTTAACCAAAAAAATCATTTTCTACCAAAAAAAAACACGAATTTTCAACAAAATACATCAATTTTCAAACAAACAGCTAAACTTTCTACTAAATTGTTGCATTTTAGAGCAGAAACTACGAATTTTCTACAAAGCAGTTGAATTTACAGCACAAAAATATGAATGTTCAATGAAAAAAGTTAATTTTCAACCGTAACAGATTCACTTTTAACCAGACAGTTTCATTTTTACCCAAAAAGGTGAAATTTCTACAGAAAAAGATGAATTTTTATAGCAAAAAGACGAAGTCTCAGCAAAACAGTTGAATTTTCAACCAAGAAGTATAATTTTTTAACAAAATTGTTGAGCTTACAACAAAATATTTAAATTTTTAACCAAATAATGATTATTTTCACTAAAAAGACGAATGCTCCATAAAATAGTTGAATTTTTAATCAAACCAGATTAATTTTCTAACAAGAAAACAAAAATTTCAACCAAATAGTTGAATTTTCAACCAAGAAGATTAATTTTCTAACAAAAAAGAAGAATTTTTAACAAATTACATACATTTTCGAATAAATAGTTGGAAAAATGGTCGTTATGTTAGTCCAAATTTTATTTGATTAATTTTGAGTTTTTTTCCTTTCAAAAATCTTTTAACTAAATCGTTGAATTTTTCGACCAAAAAATATCATTTTTTAATAAAAAATAAAGTAAAACTTTCATTGAGGAGAATTAATTTTCAATTAAAAAAATGAACTTTCTATAAAAAGTTCAATTTTGTACCAAATAGTTGAATTTTATATTAAATTGTTGAATTTCCAAGCCAAAAAGATGAATTTTCTATATAAGAGTTGAAGTTTCAACCCGATAATATGAATTTTTGACAAAAGAGTTAATTTACTACCAATCAGTTGAATTTTCAACAAAATAGTTGAATTTTCAGTTAAAAATTACTTTTTAACATACAAAAAACGAATTTTGAACCAAGGAGTTGAATTTTCGACCTAAAAAGATGAATTTGTAACGAAAAATGGTAATAGTTCATATTTCAACAAATAAAAAATATTTTCATTTGAAACAAAAAACACTTGGATTCAACCAACAAAGACTAATATTCAAACAAATATTTCATTTCTTCATTTTCAACCAAAAAGATTAATTTTCTAACAACAAAATATTTTTCAACCAAAAAATGGACTTTTTTCTTTTAATAAAATTGTTGAATTTCGAAAAATATGTTAATTATTTTAAATACTTTTCAGAACTTACTTTTTTTTAAGCAAGAGCATATTCTATTGTAGCAGGGCAATTTTTAGTATTAAAAAAAAAATAATCTAAGTACAAATTCATAAAAGAGAAAATTAAAATTCGGAAGGAAGAATATTATTTTCACTTACCTCTGCCAAATATTCGTCCGTTTCAATTCTGTTTTTTCCAGTGATTTTAGCTGGAAACTTAGTTTTCGGCAGCAAAACTGTATCAGTATATTGTTTCGTCTTAACATTTTCTTGTGTTCCAGAATAAAATCTAAAAAAAATCTTCGCACGATTCAATAGCGAGATTTTCGTTCTTTGAAATGAAGTATTAAAACCGACTGACATCTTTCACAATATGGTTTAACTCACAGTCCAATATATTTTTTAATTGATTTGTTCTTCCTGCCTTATATTTTTAGTCATTTTTCTTGAATTATACTCTTTTTAAAACGTGTTATAAACGAAAATAACCACAAACATAATCATTTCGGAGCACTTCTTATTTGTAAAAACTTTAACATTTCGAAGTATCTTTCGAGTATTTAACTTGTCTTAAAATCACAAATAAATGTAAAAGTTCATATTATTTAATACTTTAAACCGGCGAATTGCGGCGGATCTCTTTTTCAAGAGAAAATTTTCACATTTCAGCACATTTATTTGAGGTTAGGTGACAGTGAAAGTTAAGGGTTACCACACAAGTTAGCAGAAGGAATTGGCTCTGAGCCAATCAAGCTCCAGGAGGGAGCTCTGTGATTGGTTGAATAATGTACTATTGTGATATATGCTTAAAGTTAAAAACCTCGAGGATGGCTGCTTCAGGAGGTATCGTTATTTTATATTTTGCACACAATATTGATGAAATAAATTCTTGAATACAAAAAATTTTATTAGAAAAATTGTTTAAATATTTTGAATTGGTGTTTCAGTACGCTGTTTGTGCCTGTTTTACTAGAAAGATGTACATAACCTCAAAATTAGAAAATCTCTTGATGTAAATTAATTTGTTTTAAGTAATTATTTATTTATTTAGATAAATTGAATCTGAATCTGTTAAAATATAACAAGAATGTCGTAGTTTATACTTTTTTATTCTTCAAATGTCAAAAGAGCTACATTTTATTTATCATCGGAAAATTAATATTGTTGTCTTGTTTTCAGGGAGATTTTTAACTTCGTTGTTTTCGGCCCTTAAAATCAGTGTGGGCCCCAATGTTTACTGTGGATCACTTATGCAAACACGAAATTATGCAGCAAGAAAGGGAACGAGAGAAAGGAAATTAAAACTTAAGAAGAAAAACATAGAGATAAAAGCGAAGAAACTCGCTGCCATGGGACCAATGATTAGAAAGAAAAATTTGTAAGTACAAGTGGTTCAAATGTAATACCAGAAAATTAAGTAACAGATTTTAAAATATATTAACCAGGGTGCCTACTCAACTAGAAAATATTTTTATTTTAAATAAAAAATAGTTAAATTCATCCAAAAAGACGAGTTGTCAACAAAATAGTTCAATCCTCGAACAAAAACAGATTAATTTTCACTAAAAAGATTAATTATCAATCAAAAAGATTAATTTTCTGCAAAAAAATAAAATAATTTTTAACCAATTAGTTATATTTCCAATCAATGAGATGAATTTTGAACTAAAATGATGAATCTTAAAAAAAAACTTTGAAAATAAATTAAAATTTGAATTTTAAATAAAAAAGAGTGGAATTTATAAAAAAGGCGAATTTTTATCAAAATTGTTGAATTCTTAACAAAATAATTGAATTTTTAACAAAAAAAGAGTAATTTTTACTAAAAAAATTAATTTTCTGTAAAAAAAAAAGAGTTTTCAACTACATAGTTATATTTTCAATATTATTTTTCCGTTTTGTGGCTTTTGGGTTCTCAAATGATGAAGATTAAAATTTTCATCTCATGAATTATATGATGAAAATTTAAATCTTCATTATTTACGGGCCACAAAACGGAAAACTAATATTAGTACTGAGGGTCGCTAAAAGTCACAAACAATTTATATTTTCAATCAATGAGGTGAATTTTGATATAAAATGATGAATCTTAATAAAAAAAATCTTTGTGAATTAAAATTAAAATTTGATATTTGAATAAAAAAGATTGGAATTCATAAAAAAAGACGAATTTTTAACAAAATAGTTGAATTCTTAACAAAGTAATTGCTTTTTTAACCAAAACAGATTAATTTTCACTAAAAAGATGAATTTTCGACCAAAAAGATTAATTTTCTGCCAAAAAAAAGAAAAAAAAAGTGTTAGCCAATTAGTTATATTTTAAAACAAAGAGATCAATTTTGCACTCAAATGATGAATATTATTAAAAGAACTTTGAAAATTATTATTTTAAATAAAAAAGAGTGTAATTCATCCTAAAAGACGAATTTTCCACAAAACAGTTATATTTCCAATCAATGAAATGAATTTTGAACTAAAATTATGAATCTTAATAAAAAAAACGTTGAAAATAAAATCAAAAATTCTCTTTTAAATAAAAAGAATGGAATTCATAAAAAAAGACGAATTTTTAACAAAATAGTTGAATTCTGAACAAAATAATTGAATTTTCAACAAAAAAAGATTAATTTTCATTAAAAAGACGAATTTTCAACTAAAAAGATTAATTTTCTGTGAAAAAAAAAGAATTTTCAACTATATACTTATATTTTCAATTTTAATTTTCCGTTTTATGGCTTTGGGGTCCTTAAATGATGAAGATTTAAATTTTCATCTGATGAATGATATGATGAAAATTTAAATCTTTTTCATTATTTACGGACCCCAAGCCACAAAATGGAAAACTAATATTAGTGCTGAGGCTCTCAAAAAGACACGATCAATTTATATTTTCAATCAATGAGATGAATTTTGAAGTAAAATGATGAATCTTAATAAAAAAAACGAAAATAAAATAAAAAATCTAATTTTAAATCAAAAGAGTGGAATTCTTAAAAAAGGCGAATTTTTAACAAAATAGTTGAATTCTCAACAAAATAATTGAATTT
>CAKNYM010051734.1:133850-156547 GCA_932195095.1 Andricus curvator
TCAACTAAAAAGATTAATTTTCATTGGAAAAAAAAGAATTTTCAACTATATAGTTATATTTTCAATATTATTTTTCCGTTTTATGGCTTTGGGGTCCTTAAATGATGAAGATTTAAATTTTCATCTGATGAATGATATGATAAAAATTGTAATCTTCTTCATTATTTACGGATCCCAAGGCCACAAAACGGAAAATTAATATTAGTACTGAGGGTCGCAAAAAGCCACGAACAATTTATATTTCCAATCAATGAAATGATTTTTCAACTAAAATGGTGAATCTTAATAAAAAAAACTTTGAAAATAAAACTAAAAATTGAATTTTAAATAAAAAGAGTGGAATTCATAAAAAAGATGAATTTTTAACAAAATAGTTGAATTCTCAACTAAATAATTGAATTTTCAACAAAAACAGATTAATTTTCACTAAAAAGATGAATTTTCAACTAAAAAGATTAATTTTCATTGGAAAAAAAAGAATTTTCAATCAAAGAGATGAATTTTGAAATGAATTATGAAACTTTAACAACAAAACTGAATTTTTAACAAAGTAGTTTAACTTTTAACCAAGTATAGTTCAATTTAAAAAAAAATTCTCAACGCAAAATGTAATGGTTGATATTTCAACTAAAAAATATTTCAATTTTAAATAAAAAAGAGTAGAATTCATCCAAAAAGACAAATTTTCATCAAAATAGTTGAATTCTCAACGAAATAGTTGAATTTTCCACAGAAATAGGTTAATTCTTAACTAAACAGTTACATTTTTAACCAGAAAAGATCCTACCAGAAAAGATGAATTTTCAAATAAAAAAGACGAATTTTCGACAAAGTAGTTGAATTTTCAACCAAAACAGATTATATTTCACTAAAAAGATGAACTTTTAAACGAAACAGATTAATTTTTAATTAAACAGTTACATTTTTAACCAAATATCAATTTCAAAATATCAATTCTCTACCAAAAAAGATGAATTTTCAATCTAAAAAGACGAATTTTCAACCAAAACAGATTCGTTTTCACTAAAAACGTGAAATTTCTACCAAAAAGATTAATTTTCTACAAAAATAAAACATTTTTTAACAAAATGCTTATCTTTTTCCAGCAAATAGTTGAACCAAAAGGATTAATCTTCTAACAAAAGAAAATAATTTCAACAAAATAGTTATATTTTCAACCAACGAGATGAGTGTTGAAATACGTGATGAATCATCGAAAAAAAAAAAAAATGAATTTTTAACAAAGTAGTTCAACTTTTAACCAAGTATAGTTCAATTTTCTACAACAGCAAAAATAATTCTCAACACAAAATGTAATGGTTGATATTTCAACCAAAAAATATTTGAAATTTAAATAAAAAAGAGTTGAATTCATAAAAAAAGACGAATTTTCAACAAAATAGTTGGATTCCCAGCAAAATAGTTGAACTCTCAACAAAAACGGATTCATTTTCAATTAAACAATTACAGTTGTAATAAAAAAAGATTAAATTTCTACCAAAACAGATGAATTTTCAACAGAGTAGTTGAATTTTCAACCAAAACAGATTAACTTTCACTAAAAAGATGAATTTTCAACCAAAAAGATTTTTTGTTCGTGAAAGAACAAAAATTTCAATCAAATTATAATTTGAGGGAAAAGTACAAATACAATAAAAAATAAAAATTTCGAATAACTGTTTTTAAGTTGATTTATTTTTAAAATTATATAAATATAATTTTCCTAAGTTTCTTGAAAAAAATCAAAATGATTTTTGAAAATTTCAGATTTGTCGAAAAATTATCTAGACATTTTTTTCTAAATTTGTTTATTTTACAGGATTTTACCAAACTTGAGATGACAATCGGGTCAGTTGAATAGCTATTTAGGAATTGTAGAAGTTAAGAAGAAATAAAAAAAATAGTTAATCTATTTTCGGAAATTTTTCAGTTTTTAAATATTTCTAATCTCTTCAAAATTCCTAATATATTTTAAACTGACCCAAATTTTTCCTGAATTTTTGCAACAACTATTAAAATTACAAAGATTGCTTTGAAATCTTTCAGATTTTTTTTTACAATTTTGGAAATCTTTTCCAATGTTTTGAAATCAGTCCAAATTTTCTTTAAAAAATTAATTTTTCAAAATAAAAAATCATTTGAAATTTTCTTATATATCTTAAGAAAAGTTTTGCTTATTATCTTCAAAATCTTCTGGAATCTATATTTAAAAAAAAGTGAAATCTTCTCGACATTTTTAACCGGAGAATATGCATTTCCAACAAAAAAGTTCATTTACAACCAATCAGTTGAATTTTCAGTTAAAAAAGTTACTAACATGATGAATTTTCAATGAAAAATTTTAATAGTTGATAGTTCAACAAAAAAAATTTTAATTAAAAATAAAAAACAGTTGGATTTAGCCAATAAAGACGAAAGGCGAAATTTCAACAAAATACATAAATTTGCAACCGAATAGCACAATTTTTTTGCAAAATTGTTGAATTTTCGAGCAGAAATTACGAATTTTCTACAAAGCAGTTGATTTTTCTTCCCGAAATTGTGAATTTTTAACCAAAAAGCTCATTTTCAACCGAAAAAAATTAATTTTTAACCAGGCAGTTGCATTTTTAACCAAAAAAGGTGAAATTTCTACAGAAAGAGATGAATTTTCAAACCAAAAAGATGAATGTTCAATTTTCAACAAAAAAGTTGAATATTCAAAAAAGAAGTATAACTTCTTAATTAAATTGTCGAACTTTCAACAAAATAAATGAATTTTGAACCAAATAATGAAATTTTTAACCAAAAAATATGAATTCTTCACCAAAAATTTAATAGTAGACTTTTCAACCAAAAAGAATGAACTTTCAACCAAAAATAGTTATATTTTATCATTATGGTGGGCCGAAAAAACTCGGAAAAGATCAATTTCATTGGTAATGTCACTGAAAAGTTTCTTTGTGGCATTACGAACAAATTTTTAAAAAAAATTCTCACAATTGAGAATGTTTTAATTTTTAATTAAAAAATTTTGTTTGTATATGAAAAAAAAATTTTCTATTTTTTTGTATGTACATTTTATGGAGGTAAATAACCTTAGACAGGAAAAGGTAAGAAAACAATTTTTTCGTCGAAATATAATATTTCAAAAAGTGAAGAAAAATGCAATTTTGTTAATTTGTACCTAAACTTGCTAAAAAAATGTTTGTATTTTATTGGTGCTCTTTTTAATAAACTAAAGAAAGACGTACATATTTTCAAGTTTCAAACACAATTTTTTTCTGTTTTGTATTGACCATGTGTAAGCGGATTTTTACGGATCTTGTGTAAAAATGGCTCATGTTTCAGGATCCGTTAAAAATATTTTTAAAAATTTGTTTTAAAACTTAAAAATGTGTGTGTTTCTCCTTATTTTATTAAAAAGAGCGTCAAAAAAAAAAACATTTGTTTTGGCAACTTCATGTGAAAATTAACAAAATTGCATTCTTCGTTATTTTTTGAAGTACTATATTTAGACGAAACATTTTTTTCCCACTTTTTTCGTCCTTGGTTATTTACTTCCATAAACTTTACACACAACAAATTGAAAAAAAAAACTTTTTTCCATAACCAAAAAATTAAAAATTTGAAAATTTTCAGTCAGTTTGCCCAATGGTGAGAAATTAAACTTTTCAGTACTATTATCAATGAATTTAATCATTTTGAGATTTTCCGGCCCAACCCTAATAGACACCATGTATACCTATTTAAGTGGTGACAAAAAATGTTTGTTATTTAATTTTGTTTTTATAGAAGATTAAATCCACCTGATATTTTGAAGTATCCTGAATCAAAAAATGCCCTCCGTGTATCCCCGGACGATGTCTGGATCTCCAGGTACTACAATTGGAAGGTTTATTCTTTCGAAGAAGCTGTACAATGTCACCGGGAAGTCCTTCATCCCACAATGTATAATGTTCCACATGCAGTTATCAAAGCGAATATTGAACTAAATATGGAGGTAAGAGATGATCTACTTATCAAGTTTTTATATTCTCATTCTCAATTTTAAATGTTTCAAACCATCGCTATCATCCCCACTATCATCTCCCCTAATTCCCATCACTTCCCGTACTACCTCTTCCATCATTTCCCCTACTTCCCCGCCCCTCACTACCCCTACTTCACCTCCCCTCATTTCTTATCACTTGCTCTATGTCCCCTGCCCTCATTTCCTCTACTTCTGCACCTCATATTTCCCCTTACTTCCCTTTCTTCCCCTCCCCTATATCTCCTACACCCCTCTCCTCATTTACCCTCATTTTCCCCTACTTTTCATCCCCCCATTTCCGCTCACTTCCCCACCCCTTATCACCCCTCGCTACCCCTACTCTTATCTCCCCTAATTCCCATACTATCACTACCCGTACACCCTTCCATAATTTACCCTACTTCCCTGTTCCTTATCCCCCTTCCCTAATTTCTTCTACTCCCCCACCCCTCATTTCTTATCACTTCCCTATTTTCCCTCCCTTCATTCCCCCTACTTCCGTCCCTCATATGACCCTCTCACTTCTCTTTCTTCCCCTCCCCTCTTTCCCCCTACTCCCCTCCCCACTTTCTCCTGCACTTGCCCTACTTTCCACCTCCTCATTTAACATCACTTTCCCAACCCTCATTTTCTCTCGCTACCCTTCTAATTTTTCCTCACTTTCCCTCCCCTCAACTCCACTCGCTACCCCTACTATCATCTCCCCTAATTCCCACCCTATCACTTTTTGCACTACGATTTCCATAATTTCTCCTACTTTCCCGTCCATCGTCCCCCATTCCTCACTCCCCTTACTCTTCCTACCCTTATTTCTTATCTCTTTCCCTATTTCCATCCCCTCATTTCCCCTACTTCTGCTCCTCATATTTCCCCCTCACTTCCCTTTTTTTTCCTCCCCTCATTTTCCTTCTTTGAAAAAAAGTACGACGGATGGACACCCGAACGAAACTATAAGAGTTTCTGTCCGGGGCTGCGAAACCCTAAAAATGGTAATTCTTGAATGCTTCCAATTTAAAATTGTTTAATTTACACTTGATGGTACATTTGTTGACCAGATATGGGGCAGTTCAAAAACTAAGGCACGATATTTTCAACATTTTTTCTACCCCTCCCCTTCTTCGTCACAAATCATCGTGCAAATTTTGACCCCCTCCGTATAAAATAAAACACAAAACATTCAAACATAATATTTTAATAGACTACACAGCCTAAAATACTATCTCGCAAAACAGCGGAAATAGGGTGATTTTTCACGAAAATAGGAAAATATAATTCTTTTAAATGAAATTAATGTATAGGTACCATATTGAATTCAATGTGAAACGCTTAAAATTCCAAGTTGAAATATATTGCATTTTCAATAAAATAGTTGATTTTTTAAAAAAATAGTTGCATTTACAACATAAAAAGATAAATTTGCAATCAAATGGTTGATTTATAAACAAAAAGATTAAATTTCAATCAAAAAGAGTTTCACTTTCAACAAAACAGTTGAACATTTGACAACTTAATTGAATTGTTAACAATATAGTTGAATTGTCAACTAAAATGATGAGCTATAGAGGAATTTTTTCACAAAACAGTAACATTTTCAACAAAATAATTACATGTTTAACAAAATAGTTGAACTTTTGATAAAATAATTGAATTTTCAACCAAATAGTTGAATTTTTCAACTAAAATGATGAGCTAGGGAAGAATGTTTTCAGAAAACAGTTAAATTTACAACAAAATAGTTGAGATTTTGATAAAATAATTGAATTTTTAACAAGATAGTTGAATTGTCAACTAAAATGCGGAGCTAGAGTAGAATTTTTTTCATAGCTAAAGACTATAACCATTTTTGTTTAGACTAGTAAATCAAAAACCGTCATTCCATCGACAAAAAATTAAAATGATGAAACTTCCACAACAATTATGAATTTTTTACAGAGAAAGTCAACTTTCAACCAAGTAGTTGAATATTCAATCAAAAAAGATTAATTCTGAACGAAAGTATAATAGTTGATATTTCAACCAAAAAGGCGAATTCTTCAGAAAACAGTTGAATTTTCAACCCGAAAATATGAATTTCCAACCAAAAACTTAATTTATAAAGAAAAAGAACAAATTCACATCCAGGAAGATTAATTTTCTACTAAAAAAGATCAATTTTTAACCAAAAATGGAATAGTTAAATTTCCAGTTGAAAATATTGATTTTTGACAAAAAAAATTAATTTTAAACAAAATAGTTAAATTTTCAATCAAAGGGATGGATCTTCAACTAATAAAATGAACTTTTAAAAAAGTAGTTCAACTTTGAACCAAGTAGTAGAATTTTCAAAAAAAAAACATCAATTTTCAACCAAATTGTTGAATCTTCAATTAAAAACGATGAAATTTTAACAAAAAATAGTTCAATCTTCAACTAAAGAGATGGATCTTCAACTGGTAAAATAAATTTTTAACACAGTAGTTCAACTTTAAACATGTAATAGTTAAATTTTCTGTTAAAAATATTAATTTTCAACCAAAAAAGGACGAATTTTCAACAAAATAGTTAAATATTTAACAAACATAATGAATGTTTAATAAAGTAGTTGAACTTTCAACCAATTTGTCGAGTGTTTAACCAAAAAGGGTCAATTCTCAATGAAAAATTTGAAAGTTAAATTTTCAACTAAAAACGATCAATTTGTAACCAAAAATAGAATAGTTAAATTTTCAGTTAAAAATATTAATTTTCAACCAAAAAAGAACGAAGTTTCTACAAAATAAATCAATCTACAACCAAAAAGATGAATCTTCAACTAATAAAATACATTTTCAATAGAGTAGTTCAACTTTAAACTAAGCAGTTAAGTTTTCAACAAAAGAATTAAATTTGCTACCAAAAAACACGAATTTACAAACAAATACATAGATTGTCAACCAGTGATGGAATAGTTAAATTTTTCTGTTAAAAATATTAGTTTTCAACCAAAAAAGAAGGAATTTTTAACAAAATAGTTCAATCTTCAACCAAATAGTTAAATTTTTAACTAAAGAACATGGATTCTGCACCAAAAATCTAATATTAGATTTTTCAATTAACAAGAATTAATTTTCAACCAAAAATAGTTGGATTTTCTCATTGGGTTCTATTAATTCAGTTCGCATTTAAATGAAAAAGCCAGAAAAGGGAATTTTATTGAAAACAAGGAAAAGAAGGGGAATTCTGTTTAAAAAGGGATAAAGAGGGGAATATGGGAAAGAGTGTAATATCTGTATTTGGATGCTTTACTTGTAAAATATAATCACTAATTTTCATTTTTTCAAGTATTTCATAAAATTGTTACACACATTTATATTCTCCATGTGTAATGTCACATTCTGCATGAACTCCTCCCCTACGTCACAAATCGTCAAAAAATGTGATCCCTAGCAGTGTGACGTTTTTTTTGAACGGTCCTATGTTTAAATAATTATATTTGATGTTATTTTTCTTCTGTTTACTGGTCTTATCTCAGTATTTTTTTAAATATTAATTTTTATTCATAAGTTGTGAAAAAATGTCTCTAGCTCTGCTGGGATTCGAACCCAGGTCTTCTTCTCTAGTGCCTTAGCTTAGTGGTTAAGAGCACGAGAGTTCGAATCCCAGTGGAGCTAGAGAGACATTTTCTCACTACTTATGAATAAAAATAAAATATTTAAAATAAATAATGATATAAGACCAGTAGACAGAAAAAACTAACATTAAATATAAAATTGTTTCATTTCAAGCGTTTTCAATTTAACGTTTCTTTCGCAGGGTTTAAAGAAGAATAAGCCTGTAGGTGCTTTTCATGACTTGGTTGCTGTTCCACACAAGTTTGAACAGGGAGGAGAACATCGAACGATCCTGGCTTTTGCAAAGACTCCAGAACAACAGCAAGAAGCTCGTGATGCTGGTGCAACTTTAGTGGCTGGGACTGATATAATTAGGCTAATCAGAGTACTAAAAAGCAAAATTTTACATTCTATTTATGTTTCAGGCCTCAGACTTACTACACTATTGGCATTATTTAATACTTTTTTTAAACAATGACACGATTTTGGTACTATTTCAAAAAAATGACACTAAAGACACTATTTTCTCATAATTGTCCGCCGTTGGATTTTCAAGACAAAAAGACGAATTTTGTACAAAAATGTTAATTTTTGAACAGTCAGTTGTATTTTCAACAAAGTAGTTAAATTATCAGTTAAAAAATTAATTTTTAATGAAAAAAAAAGAATTTTTAGCTAAAATCATAAATCTTCAACCAAAGAAATAAACTTTTAGGAAATCAGTTGAACTTTTAATCAGGGCGTTAAATTTTCAACCTAAAAAGATGAATTTTCAACGAAACATGTACTAGTTGATATTTCAACCAAGAAAATATGTTTATTTCAACAAAATATATCAATTTTTGACCAAAGAGCTGAATTTTCAACCAAGAAGATTTATTTACTACCAGAAAAGTCGAATTTTCAACAAAATACATACATTTTTAACCAAATAGTTGAATTTTCAACCAAGAATATGACTTTTCTACCAAAAATAAAAGAATTTTTAACAAAATACTTATATTTTCAAACCAAAAAGACGAATTTTGAACAAAATAGTTGAATTTTCAACTAAAACAGATTAATTTTCACAAAAAGATGAGGTTTCAATCCAAAAAGATTAATTTTCTACAAAAAAAAAAAAAAAAAGAATTTTTAACACATTACATGAATTTCCAACTAAATAGTTTGAGCAATGGATGTGATGTCATTCCATACTTACTTAGTTTATATTTATTTTTGTTTCTACAAATTTTTAGCTAAATATGTAGTTGAATTTTTAAACTAAAAAAGATCAATTTCAACCGAACATGTAGCAGTTAAATTTTCATGAGAATTACTTTTTAATACAAAAATTTTGTTTGCCCCATAAAACAGTTTAATTTTGAATCAGATTGTTGAATTTCCAAGCCAAAAAGACGAATTTTCTACAAAAAAGTTGAAATTTTAACCCGGGAATATGAATTTTCAACAAAAAAGTTAATTCTCAATCAATCAGTTGAATCGTCAACAAAAAAGTTAATTTTCAACCAATCAGTTGAATTTTCAACAAAGCAGTTAAATTTACATTTAAAAAATGAACTTTCAAGAAAGTAGTTCAACTTTCTACCAAGGAGTTAAATTTTTAACCTAAAAAGAATAATTTTCAACGAAACATTTAATAGTTGATATTTCAACAAAACAAAATTTAAAATAAAAAACAAATAGTTGAATTTGTTACCAAATGGTTGAATTTACGAGCCAAAAATACGAATTTTGTACAAAAAAGTTAATTTTCGACTGAAACAGATTCATTTTTAACCAGATAGATGTTCAACAAAATAGTTGAATTTTTAACTAAGAAAAAAAAATTTTCAACCAAACATAGAATCATTAAATTTGCAGTTTAAAACATTAGTTTTCAATAAAAACAAATTTCAACCAGTGTAATTTAAGTAAAAATGGAGAATCTTTAACAAAATAGTTAAATCCTCAACCAAAATGATGAATTTTCAACCAAAAAGTATAATTTTCTACCCAAACGAATTTTCAAAAAATACATGGATTTTCTACGAAATAGTTAAATTTTCAACTTATAAAAGATAAATCTTGAACCAAAAATGGAATAATGACATTTTCTGATAAAAAAAATATATTTAACAAAGAAAAAAAGAATTTTCAACAAAATTGTTAATTTTCAAATAAATAGTTTAATTTTCTACCGAAATAGTTATGTTTTCAAAGAAAAATATGAATTTTTAACCACAAAGTTAATTTTCAACCAAATAGTTAAATTTTCTACCAAATTGTTGAATTTTCGAGCCGAAGATAGGAATTTTTAACAAAACAGTTGAATTTTCATGAAAAAAGTTAATTTTCGACCGAAATAGATTAATTTTTACCCAAACCGTTGCATTTTTAACCAAAAAGATGAAATTTCTCCAGGAATTAAAAAACTTTCAAACCAAAAAGATGAATGTGCAACAAAGCAGTTGAATTTTCACTGAAAAAAAAATTTTGTTTTTGAAAGAAACAAAATTTTAATCAAATTGTTGAATTTTCAGTCAAAAAGACGAATTTTCAACGAAAGTGTCGAATTTTCATCCAAAATGTATGACTTTTTAAAAAAACTATTGAATTTTCAACAAAATAATAAAAATTGGAACCAAGTGATACAATTTGTAACCATAAATATGAATTCTTAACCGAAAAGAATGAACTTTTAACCAAAAATAGTTAGATTTTATTATTCGATTCTATTAATTCAGTTTGCATTTAAGTGGAAAAACGAGTGAAAAAGGCAAAAAGGAAAAGACTGTGAAGCCTGTTATAAATAAATAGGAATTTTTATAATTTATATGCTGAACAATAATTGAAAAATGTTATGACACTATTTTATTGACAATATTTTTTCCAATTTTTGACACTATTTCCACTATTTTTGATCCCTGAAGTGAGTCCGAGGCCTGAAGTTATCTTTTATCACAAAATATGTTATTTTTTTATTTTTTATTATATTTTTGGGCCTTATTTTCAGATCGGAGAAATGTCCATCGCAGATTTCCATGCTATAGTTGCTCATCCGAGTATTCTCGCAGATTTGTTGGGCGTCAAGGGTATTATGAAGAGGAAGTTTCCAACTTTGAAACTCGGTTAGTTTGATTTTTCAATAATTTTATTTTTAATATCATTATTATTTATTATTATCTGAATCTATTTGGGATTGCAGGCACTTTGGGAACTGATTTAAAAACTATGATATACAAGCACTTGTACGGTATAAAGTATAGCGCTACTCCCGAAGTTAATTTCCCATCATGTGGATCAGTTGAAATTCCCTTTGGAACGGTGAGTCAATATTAGAAATAAATTTTTAATCTTTCAGGTTGGCCGCTGTACTGGGAAACTGGGAAGTGGCCCGGAATTTTACCAATTTTTAGAAGAAAAATCTATCCAATTACTTGGAAGATCAGAAATTTCGTATCGCATGATATAATAAAATTAAAAATAAGTTTAATTTCAACTCTATTTTTTCTTAATTTCTTGTGTTAACTTCGAAGAAGGCTTAAACAATTAAAAAATAAATGCGTTTGAAATTGAAAATTTTTGATAAAAAACGTTTTGATTTGATCAACTGTAAATATTAATTAAGTCTCGTTTTTTTTAAATTGAACTGTAGTTTCAGTATTGAAAATTAAACAATAATTGAGTTTAGAAGATGGTTATGAATCTGTTTTAAATTAAACAATTTACCAATTTTAACGTTCAAAATGTAATAGTTCAAATAGTTACATTTTCAACTAAAGAGATGAATTCTCAACTAAAATTATGAGTCGTCAACCAAAAAAGATTAATTTTTTTATAAACACTTACATATTTAACTAAAAAAAATTTCTTCCAAAACAGATGAATTTTTAAACCAAAAAGACGACATTTCAATCAAAGACATGAATTTTCAACTAAAAAACATCAACTTTTAACCGAGAATGGAATAGTTCATATTCAGCTTAAAGAATTAATTTCCAACCCAGAAAAAAGAACAATTTTCAACAAAACAAATTGATTTCGAGCTAAATAGTCTAAAAAAGATCTAACTAAATATTGTGTAGTTTAATTTTTTAATTAATTTTGAATAACAAAAAAAAATAATTTTTAATAAAATAATTACATTTTGAACCAGAGAACAATTTTCGACAAAATTGATAAATCTTCAACCAAAAGAATGCATTTTTATCTAAAACGATGAACCTTCAACAACAAAAAAATGAATCTTTTACAAAGTAGTTCAATTTTAAACCAAGTAGTGGATTTTTCAGCAACAAACAAATAAATTCTTAGCGAAACATGTAATAGTTAATATTTAAAAAAAAATTTTAATTTTAAATAAAAAACAGTTGAATTCTGCCAAAACGCGAATTTTTAATAAATAGTTGAATCGTCAACCAAAAAAATTAATTGTTAACCAAACATTTGCTTTTTTATCCCCCCAAAAAATCAATTTCTACCAAAACAGATGAATTTTTAAACCAAAAAGACGGAATTTCAATAAGGTACACGAATTTTCAACTAAAAAGATCAATTTTTAACCGAGAATGGAATAGTTAAATATTCATTAAAACAATTAATTTTCAACCCAGAAAAAAAAATTTTCAACAAAACAAATTAATTTCGAGAGAAATAGTTTAAATTTCATCTAAAACATTTCAATGTTTAAATAAAAATAAAATAGTTAAATTTTCAGTCAAAACAATTTATGTTGAACAAAAAAAAGAAGAATTTTCAACAAAATAGTTACATTTTGAACCAAAGAGATCAATTTTCAACTAAAGTGATAAATCTTCAACCAAAAGAATGAATCTTCAACTAAAACAATGAATCTTCAACCAAAAAAGAAATTAATCTTTTACAAAGTAGTTCAACTTTAATCCAAGTAGTGGATTTTTTAACCAAAAAAATGAATTCTCAACGAAACATGTAATAGTTGATATTTCAACAAAAAAATATAAAATCATTGAATCATCAACTAAAACAGATTAATTTTCAACAAAAAATGGAATAGTCAAATTTTCAGCTATAAAAATTTATTTTCAACTGAAAAAAACCGAATTTTCAACACTATAGTTAAATTTTCAGCTTAAAAATTAATATTTAATCCAGAAAAAAATGTGTAACAAAATAAATGAATTTCGAACCAAGTACTTGAACATTCAGCTAAAGAAAAATAAATTTTTAACTGAAAATAGAACAGTTAAATTTTCAGTTTAAACAATTCATTTTGAATAAAGAAAAATAATTTTCAACAAAATAGTTACATTTTGAACCAGAGAGATCAATTCTCAACTAAAATGATAAATTTTCAACTAAAGGAATGAATTTTTAACAAAGTAGTTAAACTTTCAACTAAGTATTTGAGTTTTCAATCAAAAAAGTTGAGTTTACAATGAAAAATGTAATATTTGATATTTCAACTGAAAAAGATTTTTCATTAAAGATAAAAACAGTTGAATTCTACCATAAAATGCGAACTTTTAATAACATAGTTGAATCGTCAACCAAAAAAAAATCATTGTTAATCAAACACTTGCATTTCAACAAACCAAAAAAATTCTACCAAAACAGATGCATTTTCAAACCAAAAAGACGAATTTTCAATCAAATATATGAATTTTCAACAAAAAATGATCAATTTTTAACCGAAAATTGAATAGTTAAATATTGAAAATGATACCCTGGATTTATATATTTTTAAATATAAAATGATTTTCATGAAAAGCGTTAAAAACTGTCATTTTATACTTGTAAATTATTGATCGTTTGAATGAAAAATTTAGTATAAAGAATGTCTTAAGCTTCAATTAAAAAAGTTTAAAATTCAAGAGTTCCACTTTGAGTGCTTTAATTTCCAGTTCAGTTGTCATTACTTCAAATGAAAAAATTTCAGCTCCAGGAGTTCGAATTTTTTAATTTCAATGACTGAAAATTTTTTGTAAACCGTGAAAAACCGGGAAATGACCAGGCATTTTTTCCTCGATTAAAACGGCCATCCTAATCTTATTTAATTTTGAAACGTTTTTACTACAAAATTAATAGATATCAAAAATTTGAACAATTTACGTTTTTCGGTTTTGTTAACGTTTTCTTTACCGGAAATTGACATTTTGAAACAAAAATAATTTGATTTTAAAGGTTCATCATTTTTGAACAATTTTAGGTTACGTTAGCGTTTTACACCAAAAGTTGGTATTTTAAAACAAAAAGCATTACAGTTCGAAAAAGATGAGGAAAAACCATTAGATTTTGAAGATTTATAATTCTGAATAATTTTCTGTCATGTTAGTGTTTTTGTCGAAAATTATTGTTTTTTTTTGTAATAAAAAATTACTAGATTTCAAAGAATATTTATAATGTTATGTTTGTTTTTTCGGCAATTATTGTTTTTTGTCGGTGTAATAAATAATTATTAGATTTTAAAGATTTCAAAGAATATTTACAATTTTGAACAACTTTAGGTTATGTTAGTATTTTTTGTCGGAAATTGGTATTTTTTTAACAAGAATGCAATGTTTTTCTATTCAGAAAAATTATATATTGGTTATATATTAATTTTATATTTTAATGTCTTGCCAAAAATCAGGTCTCTGGAAACAAAGTTTTCTATGATTTTAAAAATTGAACTGATATTATCAATCATGTCTTATGAAAGAAAAAAAAATTATTTTGTATGAAAAAAGTTTAAGACTTACGAGAAAGAATTATTTTAACAATAGTTATTGTAATTTAATTTTTTCTTACTGTCGCATCTTACCAATTTTTAAAAATAGTTGAATTTTAATAAATTATGGCTTATTTTTTCGGGAAAAAATTTCCCCACAACTCTACTATTTACCATTTTGCAAATAAGTAAATAATCTTCAAATATAAATATAAAATAAAAAAAAATATATAAAATATATATATACCTGTTTAAAAATGTTTCTTAAAAAAAATAGTTTTAACGATTTCAGCCATGGAAAAATTTACTTTTCATAATTTGAAACAGTAGTGTTTTAGTAAATGTTGTCCCCGAAAAAATAAGCCTTCATTTATTAAAATTGAACAATTTTTCAAAAATTGATAAGCGATAATAAGAAATAATTTATTTGCAAAAAACATTGTTAAAATAAACGTTTTTGTAAGTTCTAAAATTTGTTCATTAAAATTAATGTTTTTTATTTTAATTGTTATAAGTAATATTATTTTGGTCCTTAAAATCATAGAGAAACTATTTATAATATTTTGATTATTAATAATATTATTTTTATCGTTATCTTGATATTGAATAATACTTCAGCTGGACATGGAAACGAAGCAGTTGGAGGAAAATTTTAAAACCATGGTTGATAGCATACAATCCCATAAACCGAAAAGGCCTGGTCCCTTCATTACAAGGTATTGTGTTTGAACAAACTTCCTATTTGTTTTAAGGAAGAGAGGAAAATATATAAACCATTTTTTTTAACTTGGTTGTTTAATTTTCAGAATTCGTCTAAAGTGTCTACCGAATAAGGAGCAATTTAAAATAGATCACACGGCGTTCATAGAAGAAGAAAAACCAATTTTGGAAGAGGACGATGAGGATGAAGATACAGTGGCAAAGGCCGAGATTTAGGTAATTTTTAACAAATTATCTAGTGTGGGAGAAGAAATTAAAGCTCTGTGCTGCATTTTTTTATCTACATTGATAATATATTAGGTTTAATAAAGTAATTGAAAATTAGTTTGATGTATAACTTCTTGATAGTAACCTGAAACTGATTTTCCTAGTTTCCTGTAAATAATTTCCCTATTTTGTAAAATATACAATTTAACACAATTCGTCGTTTAAGGTACAACCACTTTTAGCTTGAATGATCTTGAAAGAGCAAGCAAAAAAGATTAATTCATAACAAAAAACTTGATAATTGATATTTAAACCAAGGAAAGATTTTCATTTCAAATAAAAAACAGCTGAATTGAATTAAGAAAGACGAATTTTTAACAAAATACTTGGATCTTTCCAACCAAGAAGATTAATTTTTTACTATTAAAGACGAATTTTCAAAAAAATACATCAATTTTGAACGAAATAGTGGAATTTTTAGGCTAAAAAGGCGAGTGTTCTAGAAAAGAGTTGAACTTTCAATCAAATAATTACATTGCCACAAAAATTGATTTTCTACTAAAAAAGAAGAATTTTAAAAAAATTACGTGAATTTTCAACCAAATAGTTGAAATATATAAATAATAGTGGAATTTTTAAACTAAAAAGATCAATTTTTAAACAAAAAATTAATTTTTAATAAAACACGAAGCTTCTATGAAACAATTTAATTTTCTACCAGATACTTGAATTTTCTATCAAAATGTTGAATTTTCAAGGCAAAAAGACGAATTTTCTATACAAAACAGTTGACTTCCCAACACAATAATATGAAGTTTCAACAAAAAACTTAATTTTTAATCAAATAGTTCAATTTTAAGTTTCAAAAATAGTTTTTAACCAAACCATCAATTATTAATAAAAAATGGATTAGTTAAATTTTCACACGAAAAAAAAAATTTTTTAATGAAAAAATCGAATCTTCTACAAAGCAGTTGAATTTTCTATCAGATAGTTGAATTTTCTATCAAACTGTTGAATATTCAACCCACAAATATCAAGTTTCAACCAAAAAGTTAATTTTCAAATATTTAAATTTTCAGTTGAAAAAGTGAATTTTTGTCACAAAAAAGGGAATTTTCAACAAACTAGTTCAATTTTCAACTAAAGAGATAATTTTTTTTTCTAAAATTATGAATATTCACCCAAAAAAATCAATAAAAAATATAATAGTTGATATTTCTTCCAAAAAAGATTTTAATTTTAAATAAGGCACAATTAAATTCAACCAAAAAAGACGAATTTTCAACAATATACTTGAATCCTTAAACAAAGAAAGATTTTTCAGTCAACAAAGAAAAAAACAATTTCATCCAAGATGTGGAATTTCCAACCAAGAAGATTAATTTTTTACTATGAAAGACGAATTCTCAACAAAATACATAAATTTTGAACGAAATAGTGGAATTTTTGAGCTAAAAAGACGAGGTTTCTAGAAAAGAGTTGAACTTTCAATCAAATAATTACATTTTCAACCAAAAAGACAAATTTTCAACCAAGAAGATTAATTTTCTTCTAAAAACGACGAATTATGGACAAAATACATACATTTTTAACCAAACAGTTGCATTTTTAACAACAAATATTTATTTTCTACTAAAAAAGAGGAATTAAAAAAAAAAATTGCATGAATTTTCAACCGTATAGTTGAAGTATATAAATAATAGTGGAATTTTTAAACTAAAAAGATCAATTTTCAAACAAAAAATTAATTTGTAATAAAAAACGAAGTTTCTACGAAACAATGGAATTTTTTACCAGATATTTTAATTTTCTATCAAAATGTTGAATTTTCAAGGCAAAAAGACGAATTTTCTATGTAAAAAAGTTTACTTTCCAACCCAATAATATGAAGTTTCAACAAAAAACTTAATTTTTAATCAAATAGTTCAATTTTAAGTTTCAAAAATAGTTTTTAACCAAAAAATCAATTATTAATCAAAAATGGATTAGTTAAATTTTCAAACGAAAAAAATAATTTTTAATGAAAAAATCGAATCTTTTACAAAGCAGTTGAATTTTCTACCACATAGTTGAATTTTCTATCAAACTGTTGAATATTCAACCCACAAATATGGAGTTTCAACAAAAAAGTTCAATTTCAAATATTTAAATTTTCAGTTGAAAAAGTGAATTTTTGTCACAAAAAGGGAATTTTCAACAAACTAGTTCAATTTTCAACTAAAGAGATAAATTGTATTATAAAATTATTTTATTTTTTTTGGTTGAATCCTGAACCAAAAAAGATTAATTTTTAACAAAATGCATAAAGTTTTTACCAAATAGTTTAATTTCCAACTATTATATATTATTATTATATAGTCATTAAAAAACAATAATTTTCAATTAAAAAAAGCGAATTTTTTACAAATCAGTCGAATTTTCAAAAACAAAAAATTGAATTTTCGACAAAATTGTTGAATTTTCAAGGCAAAAAGACGAATTTTCTACAAAATAGTTGAATTTTTAACCCGAAAATATGAATTTTCAACAAAAAAAGTTCATTTCCAACCAAACAGTTATTATTATATTAAACAGTTATTAACCAAACATGGATTGACAACTAAAATTATTAATCTTCAAACAAAAAAAATGAATTTTTAATCAGGTAGTTCAACTTTCAACCAAGGAGTTGAATTTTCAACCTAAAAAGATGAATTTTTAACAATAAATGTACTCCATGTACACATTTCAAAAAATAATAGCTCTAATATTTAAAAAAATCTTGTCAATTCTATATAATTTAAAGCACTTTGAAATAATTACTCAATTATAAACATATTATTTTCATTAGAAAAAAATGAATCCGTATTAATTCGCAAATCTAAAATTCTCCGCAAAGTAATTATCAAGACCGATTAAGACTTTAAAATAGGCGCGAATATGAAAATTGCAGTAATTTTTTCTAAATTTTATGATTTGCAGGTTTTCCAAAACTTTTCTAAATTCAAAGACTTTTCCACGATAGCTGAAAATAGTTTTTTTACCCGAAAATATGAATTTTCTAAAAAGGTAAATTGTCAAGCAAAACTGGAACAGTTACATTTTCAGTTTGAGCAATTAATGTCCAACTAAAAAAATACGAATTTTCAACAAAAGACATGAATTTTCAACTAAAAAAGATAAATTTTCAATTAGAAAAATAATTTTTCAACAAAATTGTTCAATTTTAAACTAGAGAAACTAGTTTTTCACCAAAACGATGAAGTTCTAACTAGTGAGATTGCTTTCTGAATAATAATATTATAGGGTAATATAAAATATAGTAATATAGGGACGACCCCCCGTTTTATTTTCCCTGACTTTCTGCAATTCACTGACCTGTAGCAACCTTCTAACAAAAAAAAAGGGAATTTTTTAATAAAAAAACGATTCTTTGACAAAACAGTTGCATTTTCTACCAGATAGTTGAATTTTCTATCAAACTGTTGAATTTCCAACACAAAAAGATGAAAATATGAAGATATATATTATAAATTAATTAAATGATTAAGTGGAAAGATGAGTTTTTTTTAGAAAAATCACTGCTGACTTTAAAACGTGATTACTCGTACAAAAATGGAACGAGAAACTTTTTTAAAAAACCGTTGAAAAGCTTATTAAATTGAGAAGTATTTTTAAAAACTTCCAGAATTTCTCGAATTTTGTACTGACCTAGGACAGTTGTAGCAAAAATCTCAAATTCATAGCAATTAGTCCTTGAAGTCTTATCTTCAATTTAAGCTAATAAAATTAAAAAAATCTTCATGGGTTCAGGAGATACGACTAAAAATGTCCAAGCGTATCTGCGCCGAATTTCTGCAATCTGCGGTGCTCGCCAACTGAGACTCGACGCAGACACGCTTGGACATTTGACCCTCCGGATGCAAGAACCAGCCCAACGCTCGAAATCGCGTAAAAGTATTGTCCAATCGTCTCAAAAAATGAAAATTTTCAAAATCGAAAAATAAATTTTTTGAAAATGTAGAATTGTAGCGAATGAGGAAATGAAACTTTTTCCCATTAGAATTTTTTTCGCAAAACGTTTATTTTTAATAATAAAAACGAAATATTGAAAAAAAGTTTCTCCCTGATTTAATTAAGTTTTAAAACCTAAATCGTTCTAACTCGGCCAAATATGATTGAAATGAGTTCATATTTGCAGGACATATTCAAAATACTCTAGCAATGCCTAGGAAATCATGAAAAAGTTAACAATCGCTTATTGTTTAATCATTTTTAATTGCAATATGAGGTCAATCAATAATTGTGTTTTCTTGGTTTCGCCGGTAAAAAGTATCTAGGTAACTTCGACTTTCAAACAACTTCCAGTGAGAGATTTGTTCAGCATTGTTAAATGAAGTTTTTTGGAAAATCTCATATCGATTTGTTGAAAATTTACTGAGATATTCAGATTTGGAAAAAGTACTCTACGTCTGCCCGCGTTGTTACCTGATGCATCGTGAGGACTGCTCTGTCAGGCAGCGTTCTCGAAGTTAGTCTGCGCTGGTAGACGTCGAGTACTTTTTCCAAATCTGAATATCTCAATAAATTTTTAACAAATCGATATCAGATTTTCCAAAAAACTTCATTCAACATTGCTGAACAAACCTCTCACTGGAAGTTGTTTGAAAGTCGAAGTTACTTAGATACTTTTTACCGGCGAATCCAAGAAAACACAATTATCGATTGACCTCATTTTGCCATTAAAAATTATCAAACAATAAGCGATTGTTAACTTTTTCATGATTATCTAGGCATCGCTAGAGTATTTTGAATATGTCTTGCAGATATGAACTCATTTCAATAATATTTGGCCGAGTTAGAACGATTTAAGTTTTAGAACTTAATTAAATCAGGGAGACACTTTTTTTTCAATATTTCGTTTTTATTATTAAAAATAAACGTTTGGAGAAAAAAATTCTAATGGGAAAAAGTTTCATTTCCTTATTCTCTACAATTCTACGTTTTCAAAAAACTGATTTTGAAATTTTTCATTTTTTTAGACGATCGGACAATACTTTTACGCGTTTTCGGGCGTTGGGCTGGTACTTGCATTAGGCGGGTCAAATGTCCAAGCGTGCCTGCGTCGAGTCTCAGTTGGCGAGCACCGCAGATTGCAGAAATTCGGCGCAGATACGCTTGGACATTTTTAGTCGTATCTCCTGAACCCATGAAATTTTTTTAAATTTTATTGGCTTAAATTGAAGATAAGACTTCAAAGACTAATTGCTATGAATTTGATATTTTTGCTGCAACTGTCCTAGGTCATGCCACAAGTTGAAGTCGAGGTACGAAATTCGAGAAATTTTTTGAATTTTTTTTTAACTTCTCACGCAGTATATTCTTTCCAGGAGATCATAAATACTTATATTAGGGTTTAATTGACGCGTAATTTGATAAGATTTTTAAAGCTTTTTTAAAAAAGTTTCTCGCTCCATTTTTGAACAAGTAATCACGTTTCAAAGTCAGTAGTGATTTTTATTAGCACTTTCCCTGATCGCACCTACAATTTTCGACGGTAGAGTAAATAGTTTAACATATAAAGTTCAACACCCACATTTAACAATTCCATTTTTCGTTGAAAATTTATTTTTTAAAGTTGAAAATTCATTTTTTTTTAACTCGTCTTTTTGTTGTTGCAAATTCAATTATTTGGGTTAAAAATTCATATTTTTGGGTTGAAAACTAATCTGCCAAATGTATTTGTTTCATTCCTCCTTATCGTCTTATATAGAAAAAAATAGAAAAAATTAGGGAGTTTCTGTAAGAAGTAAATGTAAAAAATAATTAGGGCTGCTACAGTCACTATTAGTGGTTTTTTTTCAAATTACTTTTAAGTCACTTTTTTAAAAAGAAAAGATCACATTAGTTACTTTTCTTTCAATAAATTAACTCAATTAATCACTATTCAACTCAGGTCTATACGTATTTCTGAATTTTGTTGAGTTCTTTTGAAATATTCTAGGGCATTTTAAAAGATTCCAAGAAACTTTTAATAGATTTTAATAATTTGAAGTTATTTTTAAGATTTTAGGGTATTTTTAAAACTTCTAAGGCATTTCGAGAGCTTTTAATTTGAAATATTGTAGGGAATTTTAAAAGATTCCAAGGAATTATTCATTAATTTCATTAATTTGAAGGGATTTCAAAGCGTTTGAAATATTTTAGGATGAAGAATTTTCTAGAATTTCGGAAGATATGGCACGATTTTACGGGACCTATAAGGTTTTAAGATATTTCAAAAGATTTCACAGGATTTTATAAGATTTCTGAGGATTTCAATGATTTTAAGGCATTTTAAAGTTTTCAAATGTATTTTAATACATTTTCCAGAATTTCAGGAAGTATCATCATGGAATTTCACAGGATTTTATAATACTTTAGTAGATTTCAAAGAATTTATTCTTGAGAAGAGAGGTATTTCGTAGGGTTTCAAAAATTTGAAATTATTTTTTGGAATTCACCCTGCATTCTTATTAATTCTTTGGAATTATTTTAATTCATTTAAATTTGTCTAAATTTACTCAATTCTACTTAATCCAATGGATTTCTTTTTAAGTTTTAAAAGTTTTATTTAATTGATCTTGATGACCAGTTGATAAAATAATCAAAGTATTTGAAATATTTTAATGTATTTTTTCAAACTCCTTGGCATTTTCACGATCTTTGGAAAATTTCAGGGCATTTAAAAAGATTTCAAAGGATTTGAAATATTGTAGGATAATTTAAAAGATTACAAAGAAATTTTTAATTGATTTCAGCAATTAAATGGAATTTCAAAGGATTTAAAATATTTTAAGGTATTTCAAAATATTCCCAGGCATTTTCAAGAGCTTTAAAAATTTTCAAGGGATTTCAAAAGATATCAAAGAATTTGAAATATTTCAGGAAATTTTAAACGATACCCAGACAATTTTTATAATTTCAATAGTTTGAAGGGATTTCTAAGACTGAATGTTTTTTGGGTGTTTCAAAAGATTCTTAGGCATTTTCAAGAAATTTAAACAATTTCAAGGGTTTTCCAAAGGTTTGAATACTTTCAAAGGATTTTAATATTTTAATGGATTTCAAACAAATTATTCACAAGAAATGAGGGATTTCGTAGGGTTTCAAATATTTCACGAGATTTTAAAATATTTTTTGCAATTTATTTGAAATTCGCCGTGAATTTTTTAAAATCCTTTTCAATTCTTCTAAATTCACTCAATTTTGCTCAATTCAATGGTTTTTAAAAAAGATTTTGTTTAATTCATCTTGAAGTCTTTTTAACTCACCTTAAAATCGTAGGCATATAATCAAATTATTTTGAATCCCCTTTTAATTTTTTGAAATTCATTTCAAACTTCCTCAATTCAATCAATTTTTTCATGTTTTTGAATAGTTTTCAATTCTCTTAATTGCTTGTTAAACTCAGCTTGATTTTTTAAATTAATTTCATCGAATTCTTCTCATTTCCTTAAATTCCTCTAAATTTACTCAAATTTTATTGTAATTAATG
>CAKNYM010051734.1:178399-188524 GCA_932195095.1 Andricus curvator
AAAGGTAGATGGTAATATGTTACAACATATTCCCTGAGTTTCATGTTTGGTAAACCACTGATTTACATTGAAGAAATCCAACCTTATGATTTTTTTCGAGAATCACTAGCCAAAATAGGAAAATGTGAAGAGATCGTTTTTTGTTAAAAACATTTACAAAAAAAATGTGTGATTATCCTTTTGTTTCTATCTTCAAAATATTTGTCTTTTTCATGCAATTTTTTTTATTTTGAAGTTTTAACTTGACCACAATAAGGATAATAAAGATCAAAAAAATTACCTGAGTTCAAACTCTAACAATATAAAATATATAAAACAATATAAAATATAAAATTGGAACCACAAGTCTGTCCATCAAATCTTTTTGAATGATCAAATTTTCTCCAGTTTAGGGTTTCCTATAATTATAAAATGCTGCATGACAACAAGAAATTACAATTCCATTTCAAATCTTGCAGAGGTCCAGCTAAGGGTGTCAGAATGATTTGGTATTTGGATACATCATTCCTAAAACAAAAGTGTATTTTACCTATTTCCAAAAATTTGTCTTTCTTTTACAATCATTTGAAGATTGCATGAAAATGCAAAAAAATGACCGTTTTTTTTAAATTTTCTATGAAAAAACCCAATTTTTAAATTTGCATTTTTTTTTGAAAGGTAGATGGCAATATGTTACAACATATTCCCTGAGTTTCGTTTTTGGTAAAGCACTGGTTTACACTGAAAAAATCCAAATTTATGATTTTTTCGAGAATCACTAGCCAAAATAGGAAAATTTGAAGAGATCGTTTTTTGTTAAAAACGTTTACAAAAAAAAAATGTTGTACTCTTTATTATTTGGCACTGCGTCTCCCTGGTAGAGTCTTGATCTCATTCATTAATGTGTGATGATTATCCTTTTGTTTCTATCTTGAAAATATTTGTCTTTTTCAATGCAATCATTTTTATTTTGAAGTTTTATCTTCACTACAATAAGGATAATAAAGATCAACAAAATTACCTGAGTTCAAACTCTAACAATATAAAATTTGTTATTGATTCCTTTCATTGGCTTTCTTTTACAGAAAGTAACTACGTGAAAAATACAAATATTTTCAGGGTAGAAACAAAAGAATAATCATTGAAAATTAATGAATAAGATCAAGACTGTTAAGTTTTGGTAAGTGATTTCCGAAAATATTCATGAATTTTTATTTATTTTTTTCAATATGAAGTACTGGTTTACCAGCAACAAAACTAAGGGAATATGTTGTACTACATATTACTATCTAGTTCCGAGAAAAAAAAGGTTTACAAAAACGGCAGCCAGTTTTTTCATTTATCAACCAAATTTCATTTTTCATATAATTATAATAAATGAAAGAAAATAACTTCAATTCAATAGATTAATAAATAAATGCTTTTATTAAATTTCAAATTATATTCAAATATTGTTTCAATCTAAAATATTCAATTTGAAAATTTTTATTTAAGAAAAAGAAAAATTATTTAATGATTAGCAATATTTGACTCTTCATTCAAAATAAGCAATTGTAAATCAAATATTCAAAACTAAACAATTTGAATTTTTTGTAATAGAAAGCCTTGAATCGCTAAAATTCCCTGAGAGCTAAATTTAAACTTTGAACATTACAATTTTAAATGTTCTATTTGTAAAATTGTTGATATTCGATTCAAATTGAATTTTGTTGTTTAAATAAAAATTGAACACTTAATAATTTAGCAAAAATTCGAGTAAGTTTAAGAGATATTTAGAAGTTTTGAAGATTCAAAATTCATTTAAAACTAGAAAAATGGTTTCAAATTATTTAAAACAAAGATAGATTTTTGCAGATTTCGAACAAAGAATTTAGAAACTTCTTAAAAGCTGAGAAAGGTTTAACGAGCATAAAAAAAAATTAAAATTCTTAGGAAAATTGTAAATGATTTTTTTATGTTGAAAAATTAATCTTAAGGGAATAATATGTCAAAAGATTTATAAAGAGTTCAAAAGATTTTCTAAATTGCCTAAAAAGAATCTGGAAGATTTTGAAGCATTTTTTTTATTTTGCAGCATTTGTTTAGGAAAGGTTGAAATCATTTTAAAAGATATTGAGAAGTTTTAGGAAAAACTTCGAATATAATTTAAAATTTGAAAAGATTTCAAATTTTTGTTAACAAAATGTAGATTTTTGAAGATTTTGAAATACAATTTTCAAAATTTTCAATGATTTTGAACGGTTTTAAGATAATAAAAAAATTTTTTTGAGTTCCCTCGGGAAATTAAAAATGATTTTTTATTTATTTTTTTAATAATTTAAAGAGAATATTAAAAAATATTTTATAACAAAAACAATTTTTGATGTATAAATGACAATAGAAGAATAATTAATTTGTAAGTACTTAAAATTAAAATAATGTTACTTCCGTTACTTCCAATTTAAAAAGTGTTCAGTATAAAAAAATTGTAATCATTCGATTTTTAATGTTTCTAGCATTTTTTGTTTGTTCAAAATTCAACTGTTTCGTTGAAAACTTGTCTTTTTGGGTTGAAAATTCAACTATTTTCATAAAAAATTAATTTTTTGGGTTAAGAGTCTAACTATATTGATGAAGATTAGTTTTTTTTTTGTTGAAAATTAATCTTTTTAACCATAAATTTAAATATTCCAAGTTTAGTTTAAAATGTTTTTTTTTAAATTAAAGGTTCAACTACTTGATTGAAAATTAAACTGCTTTGTTAAAACTTTAGTTTTCTGGTTGAAGATTCTTGATTATAGTTGAAAATGGTTTGGTTAAAAATTTAAGTATTTTGTTGAAAAGTAGTTTTTTTTGTTAAAAAATTAATTTTTTGAACTGAAAATTGAACTATTTCATTTTGGGTGAAAATTGTCTTTCTTATTGTTGAAAATTCATGTATTTTTTAAAAATTTCTTTCTATTTTTAGAAAATTAAGATTCTTGCTTGAAAATTCATCTTCTAGGTTGAAAATTGAACTATTCTGGTGAAAAGCTGAACTGTTTGGTTGAAAAATCGTTTTTTGTTGTCGTTAAAAATTAAGTTTAACTGTAAATTTAAATATTTCATTTTTATTGTAATTTAATTTTTTTAGTTGAAAATTAAACTATTTTGATTAGAAATTCATGTATTTTGTTGAATGTGAATCTTCTTGGTTAAAAATTAATGTTTTTGTTTGAAAAATTAAAAAATTTTGTTATAAAGTGTCCTATTTCATTGCAAAGTCAACTGTTTTGTTAAAAATTCGCCTTTTTGGCTTTTGATGTAAAATTAAAATCAGTTTTGGTTAAAATATCAACTTTTCCTTTTTTCGTTGAGAATTCATCTCTTATGTTTGAAAATTAATTTACATTGTTCAAAATTCAACAATTTTTTCAAAAAGTCATTTTTTGTTTGAAGAATCTTTAGTTGAAAATTCATCTCTGGTTGAAAATTTAACTAAATCTTTGGATGAGAATTTAACTAAAGTTTAACTATTCAAGTTGAAGATTCATCGTTTTAGTTGCAAATTCACCGATTTGGTTGAAAATTCATCTCTTTTGTTGAAAATTTAACTAAACCTTTGGTTGAAAATTAAACTAAAATTTAAATATTCAAGTTCAAGATTCATATTTTAATTTGAAAATTCACCGATTTGGTTGAAAATTTAACTAGTTTGTTGAAAATTAATTTTTCATCTGAAAATTTGACGATTCGTTGAAAACCGATGAATTTTGTTGAAAATTCGTCTTTTTCGGTTAAAAATTAATCTTCTTGGTTGAAAATTCAACTATTTTGGTAAAAAGTTAATCTTTTTTGTTTAAAATAAAAGAATTTTGTAAAAAAAATTATTCTTTTTTGGTTTCATATTTAAAAATAAAAAAATTGTGAGGATGACCCTGTTGGTCAAATTCCGCCTTTTTTGGTAGAAAGAAAATTTTCTTAGTTGAAAAATCATCTTTTTGGCAGAAAATTCCACTATTTTGGTAGAAAATTGAACTATTTAACATAAAATTAACTTTTTTGTCAAAAATCCATATTTTTGGGTTAAAAATTCAACTGTTTGGTTAAAAAGTGAACTATTTGATATCATTTTTAACCATTTGATATAAAATATACTTTTTTGTTGAAAATTTAACTGTTTAGTAGGAAATTCGCTTTTTTGCTTAAGAATTCAACAATTTAGTTCAAAATTTTTGTATATTGTTCAAATTTCGTCTTTTGGTCTTTTGTTTGGACTCAACTGGTTGAAAATTCCTTTTTTTTAGATAAAAATTAATTTTTGACACTCAAAATTTAATTATTCCATTTTTAGTTGAAAACTTATCTGTTTTCGTTGAAAATTCAACTATTTGCTTGAAAATTCACATACTTTGTTGAACATTTGCCTATTGGTAGAAAATTAAACTTCATGGTCATCTTTAGTTGAAAATTTCACTGAAGTTTAACTATTCAAGTTGAAGATTCATCGTTTTAGGTGAAAATTCACCGATTTGGTTGAAAATTTAACTACTTTGTTGAAAATTTATTTTTCAACTGAAAATTTAACGATTCGTTGAAAACCGATATATTTTGTTGAAAATTCGTCTTTTTCGGTGAAAAATTAATCTTCTTGGTTGAAAATTTAACTATTTTGGTAAAAATTTAGTCTATTTTGTTTAAAATTGAAGAATTTTGTTAAAAAAGTTCATCTTTTTTGGTTTCATATTCAAAAATAAAAAAATTTTGAGGATGACCCTATTGGTCAAATTCCGCCTTTTTTGGTAGAAAGAGAATTTTCTTAGTTGAAAAGTCATCTTCTTGGTAGAAAATTCCATTATTTTGGTAGAAAATTGAACTATTAAACATAAAATTAACTTTTTTGTCAAAAATCAATATTTTTGGGTTAAAAATTCAACTGTTTTGTAGAAAATGTGTCTTTTTGGCTTAATAATTCAACCATTTTGTTGAAAATTTGTCTTATTGGTTGAATTCAACTGGCTGAATTAAAAAAAATGAAAATTAAGTTTTGAAGATGAAAATTTTAATATTCCATTTGTGGTTGAAAACTTTTTTTTATTTAAAAATTCAACTATTATGTTGAAAATACAACTGTTTGGTTAAAAATTGAACTATTTGATATCATTTTTAACCATTTGATATAAAATTTACTTTTTTGTTGAAAATTTAACTGTTTTGTAGGAAATTCGCTTTTTTGCTTAAGAACTCAACAATTTAGTTCAAAATTTTTGTACATTGTTCAAATTTCGTCTTTTTGGCCTTTTGTTTGGACTCAACTGGTTGAAAATTCCTTTTTTCAGATAAAAATTAATTTTTGACAGTGAAAATTTAATTATTCCATTTTTAGTTGAAAACTTATCTGTTTTCGTTGAAAATTCAACTATTTGCTTGAAAATTCATATACTTTGTTGCCTATTTCTATAAAATTGCCTATTTGCCTATTGGTAGAAAGTTAAACTTCATGGTCATCTTTAGTTGAAAATGTAACTAAAGTTTAACTATTCAAGTGGAAGATTCATCGTTTTAGGTGAAAATTCACCGATTCGGTTGAAAATTTAACTAGTTTGTTAAAAATTAATTTTTCAACTGAAAATTTAACGATTCGTTGAAAACCGATATATTTTGTTGAAAATTCGTCTTTTTCGGTAAAAAATTAATCTTCTTGGTTGAAAATTCAACTATTTTGGTAAAAAGTTAATCTATTTTGTTTAAAATTAAAGAATGTTGTAAAAAAAGTTCATATTTTTTGGTTTCATATTCAAAAATAACAAAATTTAGTGGATGACCCTATTGGTCACTTGTCGTTCAAAGTTGCATAGAGTTATAACATTTAAATTTATCTATTTTTGTTAATGATTAAAAAAATTCATGGTTAAAATATGTTTTTCGCGATCCACCATAAAAGCATACGTCTTGAGTTAGTTGAGCGTGATGGTTTCCGTTTTCAAGACCTTAGGCTTTTATTATTTAAATGAGGAAATTACGTTTCTAAGAACGATGACTAGTTTAATAAGGTTTATGCAAATATGCTTGAGAATGTTACAGAACACATTGGGATATAGATCATACAGTGATCCGGAACATCAATAATTCATTAATCTAAAGAGTCTTATCTCGATTAAATAAACCTTTTGAATATTTCAATGACCCACATGAGTTACTACTTTCATTCCTCAACTAACTATATTGAATCCAGAGAATTCCATTTTCTATATTTAAATCAAATTAGGACAATTAAAAAAAGAATTTAATTAAAAAAATCAGATTTTATTTTTTAATGGGTTGAAGGTGCACCTTAATTCATACAAACGTTTCTTTGTATAAATTTGATTAAAAAGTGACTTTCACTGGCTTTCGCTCGTAAGTGTGGATCACCTCGTTTTTGTCCTTGATATTTGATACACATAAGGAGCCTTATTGTCTCTTGATCAAAGTAAAAGGCATCCTTTCTCGTATAAAGTTAAATTGATCATTAAGGGCGTTGAAACCGGTACCCAACCTCAAAATTGAATTGCCTCATTTTATTCCATAAATACTAGAATAACATCTTTTTTTTAGATAAATAGGGCCTATTCCGGTTTTGAATCAAATCTGTATTCGGAATGAAAAATTTGCTAATTTCAATAGTTTTTGTGTAAAACGTTTTTTTATGTTTGTGTTAGAATATGAAAAAAACGTATTACACAAAAACGATTGAAATTAGCCAATTTTTCATTCCGAATACAGGTTTGACTTATAGAATGGAAATAGGCCCCAATTGTCTAAAAAAGACGTAATTCTAGTATTTAAGGGGTAAAATGAGGCAATTCAATTTTGTGGTTGGTTCCTGGTTCCAACGCCCTTAAATCGAATTTATCTCCAATCAACTTAATATATAATTTAAACTCAACAAAATATCAGTAGATTATTATATATATTATACACTATTTCCCCTATTCTTCTTTTTTTAAAAAAGAATTTATCTTTTTTCCATGTTTTACGAAAACTTATTTTTTTTTCTAATTTTTTCGCTTAAATGCGAACTGATTCAATAACACCCAATAAGAAAATCCAACTATATTGGTTAAAAGTTAATTCTTTTTAAATGAAACATGTCTACTATTATATTTTTGGTACAAAATTCATTTGGTTTGGTTAAGAAATCTACTGTTTGGTTGCAAATTTAAATCTTTTGATCAAAATTAAACTATTTTGTTAAAAAGTCATCTTTTTTGGTTAAAAATTTGGTTAAAAAACTTTGTCAAAAATTCACTTTTTTTTTGTCTGAAGATTCATCATTTTAGTTGAAATTTCATTTCTTTGGTTAAAAAGTTAACTGTTTTGTTGAAAATTCGTTTTTTTTTTGGTTGAGAATTAAGTTTTTTAACCGAAAATGCAACTATTCCATTTTTAGTTGAAAATTTATCTTTTTTGGTAGAAAATTAATCTTCTAATTCATCTACTTAGTTGAAAATTCAACTATTTGGTTAAAAGCTAACTTTTTTGTTGAAAATTCAACTGCTTTGTAGAAAAATGGTCTTTTTGATTTGAAAATTGATCTGTTTTCGTAACAATTTCTTCTTTTTTGGTGAAAACTGCAACTCTTTGGTTGAAGATTTTTGTATTTTTTTTTCAAATTTCGTCTATTTTATAGAAAATGAATTTGCTTACTAGAAAAATTATCCTTTTGGTAGGAAATTTCACTACTTCGGTAGAAAAATTAACTATTGAACATAAAATTAACTTTTTTGTCAGAAATGCATATTTTTGGTTTAAAAGTTCAACTTTTTTGTAGAAAATTTGTCTTTTTGGCTCAATAATTCAACAATTTTGTTGAAAATTCGTCTTTTTTAGTTGAATTAAACTGGTTGAATTATTTTTTTTTCAATTGAAAATTTTTTGTCTCTGGGTAAAAAATTAATCTTCATGGCCAGAAATTCATCTTTGTAGGTTGAAAATTCAGCTACTTGATTAAAAATTCAACGTTTTTGTTAAAATTTTAATTATTTTCTTGAAAATTGAACTATTTTGTTGCAAATACAACTGTTTGGTGAAAAATTGAACTATTTGACATTAGATTGAACCACTTGATATAAAATTTACTTTTTTTTTGAAAATTAAACTGTTTTGAAGAAAATTCGTCTTTTTGGCTTAAGAAATCAACAAATTAAATCAATATTTTTGTATTTTGTTCAAATTTCGTCTTTTTGGTAGAAAGTAAATCGTCTTCGTTAAAAATTCATTTTCTTGGTAGAAAATTCCACTATTTTGGTAGAAAATTTAATTATTTGATATAAAATTAAATTTTTTGTTGACTGTTTTGTGAAAACGGAAAAATTTGTCTTTTTGGCTAAATAATTCAACAATTTAGTTTAAAGTTCATGTATTTTGTTGAAAATTCGTGTTTTTTTGGTAGAAAATTATTTTTCTTTCTAGAAAATTTATCTTTATCATCATATTTTTTTGGTAGAAAATTAATCTTCTTTGTTCAAAATACACCTTTATGGATTAGAATTAATCTATTTTGTTCAAAAATCTTTTTTTTTTTTAACTCAGCTGGTTGAAATTTTTTTTTTCAAATAAAAATTATGTAAAATTCCTTTTTGAAAATTTATGTATTTTATTGAAAATTGGCCTATTGATAGAAAATTAACCTTCATGGTTGAAAACTCATCTTTGTAGGTTGAAAATTTAGCTATTTGGTTAAAAATTCAAATATTTTGTTAAAGTCATCTTTTTTGGCCGAGAATTCAACTGTTTTGTTGAAAATTTGTCGTTTTGGATTGAAAATTAATTTTTTATGGTAGAATAAAGTCATCTTTTTTGGTAGCATATTCATCTTTCTTGGTTAAAATAAAAATGAACTTTTCTGTTGAAAAATCAATTGTCGTCTGGAAAAACCCGTCGTTTTGGGTTGAAAATTTAACTATTTGGTTAAAAGTTCAGATCTTTTGTTAAAAATTCGTCTCTTTTGCTTGAAAGTTCAACTATTTGTAAATACAACTGTTTGGTTCAAAATTAATTTTTTGTTGAAAATTCAACTATTTGGTTGGAAATTTATCTTTCTTGATTAAAAATTGACTTTGTTATTGAAAATTCACCTTTTTGAGTTTAAAAGTAAACTGTTTTCTAAAACATTAGACTTTTCAGCTAGCAAACTTAACTAATTTGTTGAAAATGCACTTTTTTCACTTGAAGTCCTAGGAATTTAAAGCGTGTCAGATTGAATTCAATATGGTATCTACATTATTTTACTTACAGTAATTTATTTTCCTTTTATTCCCCTATTTTCGAATTTCAATAACAAACTATAGTTTTACTAAATATTGACTGCTCCATACAAGATGGAATCAAGTTGGGGCGAGTCCATAAAAAGAATCAGGTTTCAGTTTTCTTGTATATGGAATCAAGTCTATTTGTTAAAATCGATAAAAAATGATTTGATTCTATATACAGAACAACTGATTCCTGATTCTTTATACAGTTTCACAAACTTCACCTGATGCTTTCGCTTATTTTATCACCAAAAGGCAAAATAACAAAATTGATAAAAATAGACTTGATTCCATGTACAGAACTAAAACCTGATCCTTTATACGGTCTCGCACGAACTTGATTTGATGCTTTCTTTTGGTTTACCACCAAAGGTTGAAATATAAAAATTGATAAAAATAGACTTGATTCCATATACAGAGCTGGGGCCTGATTCTCTATACGGTCTCGCACGAACTTGATTTGATGCTTTCGTTTATTTTATCATGAAAAGTCAAAATTTCAAAATCGATTAAAATGGACTTGATTCTATACATATACATAGCTGGGGCCTGATTCTTTATATGGTCTCGCAGGTACTTGATTTGATGCTTTCATTTATTTTATCAACAAAAGTCAAAATTTCAAAATCGATCAAAATGGACTTGATTCCGTATAAAGTACCGAGACCTGATTCTTTATACGGTCTCGTACGAACTTGATTTGATGCTTTCGTTCATTTTACCACCAAAAGTTGAAATATCAAAATTGATCAAAATAGACTTGATTCCATATACAGAGCCTGATTCTTTATATGGTCTCGCACGAACTTGATTTGATGCTTTTATTTATTTTATCATGAAAAGTCAAAATTTCAAAATCGATCAAAATAGACTTGATTCCATATACAGAGCTGGG
>CAKNYM010051734.1:202243-216978 GCA_932195095.1 Andricus curvator
GGTTTAGTCTAGTCGATATTGTAGAGTGCCATAAATCCATATCCACAATTCCCTGAACCCTTCCTAACAACACTCATTGACAAAGTCATGGAAGAATATAATACGTAAAATTGAGACCAATATGCTATATCAAAATATAATATGTATCATAACACCTATGGTTCATTCTAGTCGATATTGTAAAATGGCATAAATCTAAAACCGCATTTTTCTGAAACCTTCCTAACAACACTCATTGACAAAGTCATGGAAGAATGCAATACCCAAAATTGATACCAATGTTATGTATCAAAATCTAATATGTATCAATAACACCCATGGTTTAGTCTAGTCAAGATTGTAGAATGCCATCAATCCATATCCTCATTTTCCTGAACCCTTCCCTACAACACTCATTGACAAAGTCATGGAAAGGCGCAATACGTAATATTGAAACCGAAATGCTATATCAAAATATAATATGTATTAATAACACCTATGTATCAATAATACCATCAATAATAGTCTAGACGAGATTGTAGAATCCCGTAAATCCAATACCACATTTTTCTGAATCCCTCCTAACAAAACTTATTGATAAACTCATGGAAGAATGCAATACGCAAAACTGATACCAATATGATGCATCAAAATCTAATATGTATCAATAACATCTATAGTTGGAGCTATCTTAAATCCATAAATGGTGATCTCCACCAAAGAGGTCACAGAAGCTTAGCCGAGACTAGAGAATGCCATAAATCCATATATACATTGTCCTGAACCCTTCCTCATAACTTTCATTGACAAATTCATGGAAGAAGGCAATACGCTAAATTACATTACAATCATACCAGAATTAAGAATATTTTGGCCTTTAGTCAAATTTTTGGATGCAGGTGTAGCTTCCATTATATGAACTTAAAAATACTTTTCTTATTATATTTTTACACTGCTCTATATGAATCATATGTAAATGGACTTCTCATAGCGGCCATGTTTGTCACGGCGCCGCGTTGCGGATGATTTCTTCCCCAATATTACAAGATTGGTAATGATCTTTTACTGGAAGGAGTATGAATCCAAAAAAATTCCGATTAGTGTGTAGCTTCCCCTTGTAAGTGAGGCATACTCACTATACGTAATTGTTAGCTCTTTAGCGACACCAAGTCCTGAGACTGCACCTGGCTACCTGCATTCACAACCTGCTTCAAACTCCAAGAAAGCGGTCGATGACATGACACTAGTGGAGTGGAAACGACCGTTTACAGAAACCTGTAAATGTACACTGTTTTTGTGGGTATTCACGGGTGTTCCTGAAAAAGATCAGAGGTATAAAGGAGGGAGCGGTACTGTATTCTCCTGCCATGAGACATATCGTAGAAACGGACGTACGGTAGCAAAACCAAGAGCGTGATGAAAATGCGAATCGCGTGCGTTCACTTGTAAATGTCCCATTGCGTGCGATGCACGATTTTGAAGAAAAAAAGGAAAGTAAAACGGGAATGTGTAATGAAAACTAAACAGCTTAAGGTTTCTTTCACCTCCACTTTCTTTCTTTTGCGCTGATAAAAAAAAGTTTGCTTGAATCAAAAAAACTTTTTTTATTAATAAACATTGAAATTTCGTTGAATCAAACAAATTTTCGATGATTAAAAAAAATAGATAATCGATTTAAACAAAATTTTTGGCTGAATCTCCCAAATATTTCATCTGTCAAAAGATTTGGTTGTAACAACTAAAAGTTTGATTCAATCAAATAAACCTCTGACTCAACTAAACCATTGGTTGAACAATAAAAATGCATTTACTTGGTTGATTCAACTACATTCTTTTTAATCAAATTTTTTTCTGAGTTGAGTGAAAATTGTTCAATTTTTAATATTTTTTTTTTCAATTGGTCAATCTTAAACGCTTCTAATTTTAAGGATGTTCACTACTGATCTCAATCTCAAATATCAGAATTTTTTGAAATTATTTATAAAATTAGGGAAAGTATTCTCTTACTTAATGGTAGCTAATTTTGGAAGAGAACTAAAGCCGAAACTCAGAAAAAAATTTTTTTCTTTACACATGCATGATTTTAGCCTTTTTCAATGCTATGAAGTGGGGCCAAAGTTATAATTTTCACTCCCTAGGGAGTAAAAAGTGAAGTCAGAGGTAAATCATGAAAACTATCAGACGATCAATTGGTCGCGTTGACAGATTTATTGACAGATTTGACCAACTCGGAGCGATAAGTTACCATAAATTACCGAAAGTTTCCGGAAATATTGGAAATTTTGGATACTCTGAATTTCCTTGAATTTCCAAAATTTAAACATTTTCTTTGAGAATGTTGATATTGTTGGCTTCAGGGTCAGGTGAATTGAAAACAAATTGTTTCGAACGTTTTGGCACACAATGGTGTCCCCTTATCAGTGAAATTGATTAAATCTGTAAAAACTTATATAATTTTTTGTAGGGACGCAATTTGTTTAATATCTCAAATTTGAAAAATTTATATAAAAAACTTGTTTCTGAACTTTTTTCTTTAAATTAATCTGTAATGAATTTTCCGTTATCAGTAGAAATTATTTCTCTAAAAATACAATTTTGTCAAAAATCACACTGTAGTAAATATACAAAATTATCGAAAAACATTGTAGTTAAAGAATTCTTTGAAAAAATTTTGGTTTTTGGTGAAAAAATTTTTCTTTATTTGATACATTAAAGTTGAATTTTTCACTAAAAAATTAATGTTCAGCCACGGGAGATAAATTTTAAACCAATAAAGATAACTTTTCTACCATAAAAGATGAATCTTCAATCCAAAAGGACGAATTCTCAACAAAACAATTGAATTTCCATCAAAAGAAAAATGACTTGAACAAAATAGTTATATTTTCAACAAAATAATTGAACTTTCAACAAAATAGTTGAATTTTTTAACAAAAATGGTATAACTACATTTTCTCATAAAAAAATTAATTTAGACGCAAAAAAAAATTTGTAATAAAATTTTTAACATTTCAAGTAGTTTAATTCTTAACCAAATAGTTTTTATCTTCTACCAACGTAGTTGAATTTTCAACCAAAAATATGAATTTTTAACAAAAAATTCATTTTCAACAAAATAGTTTAATTTTCTACAAAATTGTTAAATTTTCAAGCCAAAAAAACGATTTTTCTACAAAATAGTTGAATCGTCAACCAAAACAGATTAATTTTCAACCAAGCAGATGCATTTTGAACATAAAAGTATGAATTTTTAATCAAGAAGATTGACTTTCTACCAAAAAAGACGAATTTTCATCAAAATACATGAATTTGCAACCAGAAAAGATCAATTTTCAATTTAAAATGTCAATTTTGAATCAGAAACAAAATATTTATATTTTCAGGAAAGAAACAGTTAAATTTTCAACCAAAGAGATGAGTTTTCAAACAAAAAGTTGATTTTTTTACCAAGAAGATTAATTTTCTACAAAAGACATAAATTTTCAACTAAAAAAGATAAATTTTTAACGAAATACAGTTGAATTTTCAACTACAGAAGTTAAATTTTCAAATAAATAGTTTAATTTTCAATCAAATAGTTTAATTTCCTACTAACGTATTTGAATTTTCAAGCAGAAAAAACGAATTTTCTGCAAAATACTTGAATCCTCAAAAAAATATAGATTAACTTTCAACCAAACAGTAAAATTTTTAACCAAAAATAATGAATTTTCTACCAAAAAGATTAATTTTCTATAAAGAAGACGAATTTTCAACAAAATACATGCAAATTTTGATTGAGGATTCAACTATCATGTTAAAAATTAGTCTTTTTTTTTGGTCAACTTCAAAGAATTGAAAATTCCCTTTTTTTAAATTATTTTTAAACTGTAAATTTAATTATTCCATTTATGGTTGAAAACTTTACTTCGTAAGTTGAAAATTCAACTACTTGGTTGAAAATTGATGTATTTTGTTGAAAATTAATCATGGTGGTTCAAAAATCATCTTTTGGGTGGAAGATTCAGCTATTGATTTAAAAATTTGTCTTTTTTGCTAGAAAATGAATATCCTTGGAAGAAAATTAAACAATTAATGAATTAATTAAATTAAATTCAATTACATTTTTTGGAAATTCGTCTTTTTTGTGGAAAAATGTTCTTCTGGGTTGAAAATTCAACTTCTTTTTTAGTTGATGTATTTTTTCGAAAATTCTTCTTTTTCGGTAGAAAATGCAACTATTTTTTCAGTATTTTGTTGAGAATTCATCTTTTTCAGTAGAAAATTAATCTTCTTGGTTGAAAAATCATATTTTTGGTTCAAAATTCAATCATTTGGTTGAATATTCAACTGTTTTCTGAAAGCTAGTCTTTTTGTCATAAAAATGGAACATTTTGGATGAAATTTTTTCTTCTTCATTGAATGAAAAATCTTTCTTGGTTGAAAATAAATCTGTTTTGATTGAAAATTCAACTATTTTCTTGAGAATTCATCTTTTTGGTTAAAGTCGACTGTTTTTTTATTTAAAATTAAAATATTTGTTTGGCAATATTTTTTGGTAATATGTGGACGCTGCCTATTAAATGTAAATAAAATGTAAAATGTAAAAATTTCGGTCTCTGAAAATCTATTTTTTAAGATAAAGAGAATGAAATAAATTAATGAGTAAATGTTTCCTCGCGAGTCAACAGTCCGTGAATCCGTTCGTAATTAATCCTTCCTCTTCCAGTATCAGCAGGAAATGCAGGATGAGAATAAAAATTTGAAAACCAAAAAAATGCGAATTTCTGAGATAGGATGGTGTATGTTACTATTCACTAATGAGTTTTGCATCGATTTGCAATTGTAGAAAGGTCACTGATCTTTCCTGGAAGTAATTAGGTCGCCAAAAGTCGTTCACACAGCTGCATTTACCTCACATTATCGGCAATGGGAAGTACTCAAAAAAATGGAACATGGCCACCAGTAGTCAGTTAACCTTATCGCGAAACATTCTGCCAGATATTCTCTGATAAAAAGCATTTTTTTCAAAAGCCAGTCTGCATGTGTTTAAAAATCTAATCTGAGACGCTAATCTGACTATAATATTGGCAAGGTGTTTAGTGTCTACTCACCTGGAAAACCTGGAATTGTCAGTGAATTTTTAGATCCCTGAAAAAATCTGGTAATGTCAGAGATTTTTTTTTAAAGTCAGGGAATTTTTTCTAGAGCGTGCTTAAACTTTTTTTTTCAATTTTAATATAAAATTAAATAAAAATGTTTTTTTTTCATTTGTAAAAGTAGTTTTATATTACTGGTTTGAAAGATTTTTTTTTAATTCAATTTCTTTTTGGTTGGAAATTAATTTTTTTTTAACCGAAAATGTAATTATTCTATTTTTGATTGAAAATTTATCTTTTTTCGTTGAATTCGACTATTTTGGTTTAAAATTAAAATATTTTTTTTATGTCGAAATATCAACTGAACTAATACATTTCTCGCTGAGAAGTCTTCTTTGGATGTGAATTTAACTACTTGGTTGAAATTAAAACTTTTGTTACAAAATTTATTTCTTGGTTTAAGATTCATCATTTGGATTGAAAATACAACTATTTGGTCGTAAATTCACTTTTTTTGTTAAAAATTAAACTATTTTTTTTAATTTAACTATTTTTCGGAAATTTGTTTTTTTTTTTTGTTCGAAAATTAACTTTTTTACTGAAAATGTAACTATTCCAGTTGAAACTCACATTTTTTTGTTGATTATTCGTTTTTATTTCAAAATTCATCTCTTTGGTTGAACATTAAATTGATTTCTTCTGTTGAAAATGAATTTTTTTAACTGAAGATTTAACTATTCCATTTTTGGTTAAAAAATTAATCTTCTTGGTTGAAAATTCATCTTTTTGCTTGAAAATTCAACTGTCCCAGTTACAAAATTCATTATTTTAGTTGAAAATTCATATTTTTGGTTAAAAATTCAACTATTGCGATTAAAGATTCATCAAGTTAGTTGAAAATTCATCTTTTTGGTTGAAAATTAATTTTTTAATGTAAGATTTAACTGATCCAGTTGAATATTCCATCATTTCATTTTAAAAATTCATCTATTTTGTTGAAAATGAATTTTTTTAACTGAAGATTTAACTATTCAATTTTTTGTTGGAAATTCATCTTGTTTAGTTGAAAATTCAACTATTTGGTTGAAATTCTATTGATCCAGTTAGAGATTTATCATTCTAGTTGAAAATTCATATTTTTGGTTGAAAATTATTTTTTTTTCAATTTAACTAATGCAGGTGAATATTCCATCATTTTAGTTGAAAATTCATCTCTTTGGCTGAAAATTAATTTTTCGTTATTTGAAGATTTAACTATTCTATTTGTGGTTGAAGATTCATCTTTTTGCTTGAAAATTCAACTATTCCAGTTACAAAATTCATAATTTCAGTTCAAAAATTCATGTATTCTGTCGAAAATTAATTTTTTTAACTGAAATATTCCATGTTTTGTTGAAAATTTATCTTGTTTAGTTGAAAATTCAACTATTTGGTTGAAAATTTTACGAATGGATGGACATTTTTTAAAATAAAAAATCAATTTGTTTGGTTAAAAATTAATCCTTTTGCTTAAAAATTCTATTGTTCCAGTTAGAGATTCATCATTTTAGTTCAAAATTCATATTTTTGGTTGAAAATTAATTTTTTTTTTTAATTTAACTAATGCAGTTGAATATTCCATCATTTTAGTTGAAAATTCATCTCTTTGGTTGAAAATTAATTTTTTTTAACTGAAGATTTAACTATTCCATTTTCGATTGAAAAAAAAAGTTAAAGATTCATCCATCTTGTTGAAAATGCAATATTTTCACTTGAAAAGTGAGGAATTTGAAGCGTTTCAAATTGAATTTAATATCAGTACCCACAGTAATTTTACTTAAAAGAATATATTTTCCTGCTTTCTTAAAAAATTTCCTCATTTCCTTCCTTATAACCTTAATTACTTTCACAAATTAAAAAATAGTAATTTAATTTTACAAACGAATAGTAATAATTTTGAAATTCGTTTTAAAAAAATGCGCAATACTTGAATGGCTCCGGATATAACTTTCTGGTACCTGGAGTGGTGGAGGGGGGGGGGGGGGTGAACGTCGCATAAATTCAAGTGGTTTGTGCACGGAAAAACTTTATCCGTAAAAAAGTCATGAACTAGCAGCTAGGTCTCGGATATGAGAAAATTCCATCGGATATTTATGTATTTTTGTAAATAATCTGCGAACTTTGAGAAAGTATTGACGAACTCGATGTGAAAATTCTAAAACGGTTCATCACTTTTTTTTTACGTGAATAATTACAAAAATATTACGAGTTATTGGGAAAAGATTCCCAGAGCACTCACGATCTTGCCCGACAAATCTGGGAAGTGGAAAGTAGGTTCGCCTGCACGTGGCCCGCACACACGCTCGCCCAAACGCGCGGTGCTTGTGTGCGCTCGTATGTGTGCTTCGAGCTCGTCGGATGAGTGGCTAGACGTTTTATAATACCTGTTTCGTTTGGTCTCAATGGCTGCGCGTGTTTACGCACTCCTGGTTTACGTTTAGAAACTGGTGAGTCACCAGTCTTTGAGGGTTCGAATCTTCTGAGTAGCGAATTTATAAATTAATATAAATTAAATCGCACAAATAAAATTTTTCCTCTTTATATTTCAGTCTGAAATTTTCAGGAACTGTTCGTAGGAAATTCGAACTGTTCGTAAGAAACTTCGAAATTTATCAATAAATTTCTGATAGAAATAAGGATGTAATGTTTCATTTTTTTATCTCGTATCCGAGACCTAGCTACAAGTTCGTGACTTTTTCACGGATAAATTTTTTCCGTGTGGTTTCTCCACCCTGAGCGCGAGAAAGTTATAATCAGTTCCTTGTTCCGGGCCCTCAATTGTTGGATAATTTCTTTTGGTCCAATGGTGGCCCCCAAAGTTTTGTAAAAATAAATTTCTGTATGCGTCTTTTTTTAGATTTGGAGGAGTTAAAACGGTTTTTTTATCTCTCTAAGCGGCAACAGAAGCAGGGTGTTCTCTTCAGCTTCAGGAATTGCGACAGACACGCGATCCTTTATCTGAAAGTTCTCTATTTTTCCGCGCTTCACGGTCATTAAAGTCTGTCGAAGCCTTTTTGTAATAGATCCTCGCAAGGATCTGCAGCCTGGACATGCAAATAGAGGCACTTCGAACTCGTGTGAAATTAATTGCGCGTGACACTCCACAGGAGGGTTCCACACCACGAAGGAATTCTTCAGATCTCCAAACCCTTACATTAGAATAGGTTTGTTGCACGAATTTTTGGATAATTTTTTTTTAAATACTGCATTAAATTCTAAAATGTTTAGCACGTTAATTTTTTTTTTATACTTCACTTCTGAGAAAAAAATATTTAAAAAAAAGTATCGAAAACCATATTCAAATAATTCTGTGACCTTGAAAAGTAAGATTCTTCAAAACGCTGAACCAATGAGAATAATGGTATGCAGTGGCTCTATTGACGAATGAAGTATTCAGCTGAGAGCTGGCGAAAACACATGTCGACTTTTGGCACATTCGTACTGCCATACTTTGCAGATTCCGGTTTTAGTGAAATTCTAAGCTTTTTGAACACCTTTGCGGGCCCTTATTCATATTTTTTAAACTCGTTTTGAAGAATAAACGTGAAAATAGGTTATGTTCAGTCCAATAACTAGCGGCCATATTAATTCCCCCATCAACTGCGCTGATCAGACTGATGTTTACTTCCGACACTGGTCCAATCAGAATGCCTCATCTTCCCGCAAAAAATTTAAAAAGTATACTTTTTAAACATTAAAAATAAATTCAAAATTTGGTTTAAAAAAATACTTTCTTCAAGTAATTATATTCAATTTTTAGTGTTCTTTTAATTTCACTAGGAAAAAAGATATTTGAAAATATGCAACAACCACATTTCCGAATTTTATGCATAAATTAAATTCTGTTACTTTTTCAACTGAAATGTATCGGAAATAAAAAAAAATTTGACAGTATCTTGGAAAGATTCGACCCAAAATCAGTTTAATTAATTTTTTTAATTAATCACTTTAATTAAAATGTCAGTTTAAATTGGATCAAAATGATTTGCAACGCTTTTATAGAGATTTCGGATTTTTTATTCGATTAGAAAATTGCGCCCAATATACGAAAATTGAAACTTTTTTCCCACCCTGAAATCAAAATTTTTTTAAAACATTCCTTGTTGGTCCTAGTAAGTTGTAAATCTTCCAGAAGTGGGAATCGGAATTTGGTAAATCTGTAGAAACACTTTTAGAAAGAAAAAAATTAATTTCCAGGGTTAAATATTCGTTTTTTCGATGAAAATTAATTCTTCTAACTGTTAATTTAACTATTTCACTTGAAAATTCATCATTTTATTTGAAAAGAAATCCCAACTATTTTTGGTTGTAAGTTAATTAATTTTTGTTGAAAGTGTACTATTATATTTTTGATTGAAAACTCATCTTTTTTGGTTAAAATGTTATTGTTTGGTTGAAAACTCGTCTTTTTAGGATGAAAATTCAACTATCTGGTTGAATGTTAAAATATTTTGTTGAAAATTGTTCATTTTTCTGTATGATTGCTAATTAAAATTATTTTATCTGTTTCAGGTAAGCATTTGAAATTTCTCTGGATTTGTAATAGTTGCAGTAGAGCGTGAGTTTCTTCATATATATATATAATATATATATATATATAATGTTTTATTTTTCATCCAAAATTTTATTATTTGGTTGAAAATTTAATTATTTTAGTAGGAAATTCAACTATTTTGTTAAAAAGTCGTCTTTTTTGTTTGGAAATTCATCCTTTTTGGTTGAAAGTTAATTCTATTTATCTAAAAAGTCTACTATTATATCTTTGGTTCAGAATTCATATCTTTTCGTCAATTTTTCTATAATTTGTTTGAAAATTTAATTATTTGAGTAAAGAATTCAGGTACTTTCTTAAAAAGTTATCTTTTTTGTCAGAAAATTAATCTTTTTGGTTGAAAGTGAATTCTATTTATTTAAAAAGTGTATTATTTTATATTTTTGGTTCTGATTTCATCATTTTTGGTCAAAAACGTTATCATTTTGTTGAGAATTCAATTATTTTTTGAAAATGGAACAATTTTATTAGAAGGTTATTCTTCTAGTGGAAAGTTCAACTGCTTGGTGGAAATTTCATCTCTTTATTTAGAAATCCAACTATTTTTGGTTGAAACTTAATTCTTTTAGGTTAAAAAGTCTACTGTTATATTTTGGATTGAAAATTGATATTTATGGTCAAAATCTTTTTTATTTGGTTGAGAATTTAATTATTTTGGTAGAAAATTCAACTTTTTTATTAAAAAGTCATCTTTCTTGTTCGGTAATTCATCTTTTTTCGTAGAAAGTAAATTCCATTTATTCGAAAAGTCTACTCATATATTTTTGGTCCAGATTTCATCTTTTTCATTCAAAAATTGTATTTTTTTTTTAGAAATTTGATTATTTTGGTTAAGAATTCAAGTATTTTCTTGAAAAGTCGTCTTTTTTTGTTGTTGTGAGAAAATTAATCTTTTTTGGTTGAAACTTAATTTTATTTATTTGAAAAGTCTATTATTATATTTTTGGTTGAAAATTCACCTTTTGGACCAAAAATTTTATTTTTCAGTTGAAAATTTAATTATTTTTGTAGAAAATTCAACCATTTTGTTCAAAATTTGTTTTTATTGGTTAAAGATTCATCATATTAATTTGAAAACTCATCTATTTTGTGAAAAATTTAACTATTATGTTGATAATTCCTTTTTTTTCTTTAACGTTAATTTTTTTTCAACTAAAAATGTATCTTTTTAATTTTTTTTTAATATATCTAAACTTGGGTAAAAATTCAACTCTTTGGTTCAACATTTAACTATTTTGTTGAAAATTCGATTTTTTGTTGTTGAAAATTAACTTTTTTTTTTTAATATTCATATTTTCGGATTGAAAATTTAATTGTTTTGTAACAAATTCACTTTTTTTTCTCTTGAAAATTCAACGATTTGATTCACGTTTTTTGCTCTCTTGACTGCAGAATCTTTCTTGGTTGAAAATTTGACTGAAGGTTTTTATGGAAAATTCGTATTTTTTAGTTGAATTCAACTGTTTTTTATTTAACGTAAAAATATTTTTTGCTTGAAATATTAACTACCTATTACATTTTTTCTTGAGAATTAATCTTTTTGGGCGAGAATTAAAGTAATTGGTTGAAAGTTAAACTTCTTTGTTAAATATTCATCTTTTGTTTGAACATTTAACTATTTTCTTCAAAAATCGTTTTGTTTGATTGAAAACTAATCTTTCCAACTGAAATTTGAACTATTTCATTCTTGATTGAAAAATTATCTTTTTTATATCAAGATTGAACTATTTGGTTGAAAATTTATGTAGTTTGATGAAAATTAAACTTTTTTTTTTGAAAATTTAATTACTTGGTTGAAAGTTAAACTCCTTTGTTAAGAATTCATTCTTTTGCTTGAACATTGAACTATGTTGTTGAAAACTAACTAATAATTCAACTATTTAATTTTTGGTTGATAAATTATCCTTTTTAGATCAAAATTAAAATACTTGGTTGAAAATTAATGTTTTTTGGTAGAAAATTATTTTTTTGGTTGAAAATTCATTCACTTAGTTGAAAGTTGAACACCTCTGTTAAAAATAAATTTTTTTCGTTGATGATTCATCATTTTATTAGAAATTTCATCAAAATGAAGTTGTGTAAAAATTAATTTTAGATCCGCTTAACTGAATCATTTTGATTTGAACTTCATAATCAAAATGATATCCATCAGTTTGATATCCTGCTGTTTCCTATGAATTACTGTTCTCTTTTACTTCCTTCTATTCAGTTTCTTGTGAAAGAATACAAACAAAAATATTAGCTGACCAATCGACTTTTTTATTAAACAAATATTGAGTTATATAACATGTTTTTTTTCGCTCAGTAATAAAAAACTGCTTTTCGATTCCTCTTGGAAATGTCGAATAGTAAACATAAATCCAACTGGCAATCGCGATCGTGCATAAAATAAAACTCATCATGAAGCAGGTGTCGGTTCAAGAAACCTGCCGTCGTTCCAGGTAAATGTCCGGATCGAAATCGACTCGTTCAGCCCAAGTAACCGTTACATGAGTCTGTATATTATTACGTCAGGTCTTTGAAAGTCTGACGACGGCAAAAGTGAGACACGATTTTGAGAATTACATAAAAAAATTAAAAGTTCAATCGAAAATCAAAATTCGTTACAAATGTTATGCTTTTATACATCATCAAGGAGTTAATAACTTTCTTCAGTCTAAACTTTAATAAGTCAAAAGTTACTGATTCAGAGTCAATTTTGACTGATTCAAATAATGCGGATTTGACGACTGACAAATCAGTTAAAAGTGACTTTTTAGATTGTTCAATTTGAGGAACTGATATAATCAGTCAAATGAACTTTTAACTAAAATCATGAATCTTTTTAAAAAAAATGTATTTTTAACCAAATACTTCAACTTGCAACTAACCAGTTGAATTTTTAATAAAAAAAGATAAATTTCCAACCAAATAGTAAAATTTTCTCCCAAGAAGACGAATTTTCAACAAAATATAAGAAGTTTCAACCGAAAAGTTGAGTTTTAAAAAAGAAAAAAACTAATTTTTAGCAAAATAGTTAAATTTACAACAAAACAGATGCATTTTTAACTAGAATGATGAATTATTAACCAAAATAATTAATTTTCCACAAACAGTTCAAATTTCAAGAAAGTATTTGAATTTTCAAAGAAAAATAAAAAGAATTTTCCGCCAAGCAGATTAATTTTGTACCAAAAATAAATAAATTTTCTACAAAGGAGATAAATTTTCAATTAAAATGATGAATCTGCAAAAAAAAAACAATTTAAGAATAGTTCTAATTTCGACCCAGTAGTTGAATGATATTTCCACCAAAAAATATTTCAATTTTAAATAAAAAGCAGTTGATATTTAAAAAAAAAAGATTTATTTTCTACCAATAAAGATGAATTTTCAACAAAATAGATGAAATTTCAAACTAATAGTGGAATTCTCAACAACAAAAAATCAGTTTTCAAACAACAATATGGAATATTTTAATTTTCAGCTAAAAAAACTAATTTACAACCGCAAGAACAATAAATTTTCAACAGAACAGTTAAATTTTCAATCAAAGAAATGAGCTTTTAACTAACATGATACATTTTTAACCAAAAAAATGAATTTTTGACTAAGAAGATTAGTTTTTTACCAAAAACACGATTTTTCAACAAAATACATGAATGTTTAACCAAAAAGTTGAATTTCGACTAAAAAACATAAATTTTCATCCCACAAAATACGAGAATTTTTAATCAGATAGAACAAAAGACATGAATTTCCGCAAAATAGTTCAATTTTCAACCGAAGAGATGAATTTTCAACTAAGAAGATTTATTCCCTACCAATGAAGACGAATTTTCAACAAAATGCATAACAATTTTAATTAAATAGTTGAATTTTTAACCAAAAAAGATGAATTCACAAAAATGTAATAGTTGACATTTCAAATAAAAAAGATTTTAGTTTTAAATAAAAAAAAAGTTTTATATTTTAACCAAGAAGATTTTAATTTTAAATAAAAAACAGTGGAATTCAACCAAAAAAGACGAATTTTAAACAAAATAGTTGAATTTTAAACCACAGAGATGAGTTTTCATCTAAAATGATGAATTTTTAACACAGTAGTTCCACCTTCAATCCAGTAGTTGAATTTTCAATAAAAATGAGAATTCTCAACCAAAAATATAATAGTTGATATTTTAATGAAAAAAGATTCTAATTCAGTCATTTTAAATGACGTAATTAGTCACTTTTACTAATTAAATCAGTCATTTTGAATGATATAACCAGTAAATTCCACTAATTCAATCAATCCGTTTGATTGAGTTAATCCGTAACTTTCAAAGTCAGGCATTTCATGTTACTATTTGATTTCGTCAGTAATATTGACTGATTCATCTGTTTAAATGACCTTTTTGTCAGTATATATTACTGATCCTTCAGTCAAAGCATGCTTGATTAATTAAATCAGTCAAATTTTGACTGATTAAAATTTAAAGTCTAGCCTTCAGCACTAATCTCTAAATGTAAAAATTCCCCTTTTCCAGCTCTCCCTAGCCTTGAGTACTAACTCACAGGTGTACAAATACCCCTTTTCCAGCTCTCCTTAGCCTTCAGTACTAACTCTCAAGTGTAAAACTATCTCTTTTTTAGCTCTCCCTAGTCTTGCGCACTAAACTCGAGTATAAAAATACCCCTTTTTCAGCGCTCTCTAGCCTTGAGCACTAACCTCAAAGTGCCAAAATGCCCCTTTTCCAGCTATCCCTGCTATTGAGGACTCAATCCCAAGTTTAAAAATACCCCTTTTCCACCAATCCCTGCTATTGAGCAGTTACCCCAAAGTGTACAAATATCCCTTTTGCAACATTCGTTAGCCTTGAGCAGTTACCCCCACGTGTAAAATACCCTTTTTCCAGGTATTCCGACTACTAAGCACAAACCCTCAAGTATAAAAATATCCCTTTTCCAGCTCTCCCTAATTTTGAACACTAACCCTCAAGTGTAAAAACCCGCTTTTTCAGCTATCCCTGATATTGATCACTAACATTTAAGTGTAAATATATCCCTTTTCCAGTTTTCGCTAGCCTTAAGCAGCATCAGGCAAGTTAAATACCCCTTTTCCAGCT
>CAKNYM010051734.1:235505-254511 GCA_932195095.1 Andricus curvator
AGACAGACTACAGACAGACAGACACCTTCGTAAAAATCGTTTTTTCTAGCTCAGGGGGTCCCAAAACGTGGAGATTTGATGAAAACCGACTATGTCAAATTTTACATAAAACCAATACCTTCTCATTAGAATGAGAATGTAAAAAATACAATAAAATTCAGTGGCTTTCATGGGAAGTCTATTTTTTTTTATTTTATAAAAGTTAAGGCTTATTACTCAATAAATAACAAATATTTTATAGGGTTAAAATTATTTTTAGCCTTAAATTTGTATTTTTTTTAAATCGACAACTAAGAAAACTTATTTTTAGACCTTAAAAGACCTAGCGGAACCCCTAAAAATTTTTTAAAATAAAATATAATTCACGACTGTACTTTTTAATCAGAAGGGAGAAATTTGCAGGGTAAAATTTGCAAAATTCAAATTTTTATTGGGCACCCTACCTCATATATTTTAAAAAGAAAGCATAAGATATAATTGTTAAATACACGTATTTTCAGGATTAATCGCAGTATTACAAAACAATTTTTTTTTATTTCCAATTGAAATTACAGAGTTATAATAACTTTTTTGAAATTAATTTACACAATTAACTTATGATATAACATTATGAAAATAACTTATTTTTAGGATAAACTAGACATTGTGTTTATTTAACAAAAATAAATCTTATATTCAGAGAAGGTGAAAATTTGTTATATTTCTTCGAAAAAATTGTTTTTAGAGAAATGAAAATTGTGTACGTATTTATGGATAAGCAATGAAAAGTCTCAGCATAACAAGAGCTAATGGAATTTGTTGAGAAATTTGCAAAAAACTACACTTTCCTGTATTATTCCCTTCAAAAGTTACATCACAACAAAGTAAAATTATTTAAACAATTGACAATAAAGTGAATCGACCGTCTTGATCTTCGATTTAAACCAATTAGTTCAGGTTACTCAGAAAACGTGTCAACTTTCAATATTTTGTGAAAAAAAGTTTAAACAAATGGAAATTGTTTAAAAACTGATGGGTAAGTAATAAAAATAGCAGACATACTAAAATTCTACGCATTTTGTTGAAAAGTATGCAAAAAACTAAATTTTGATTCCTTATACCAGTAAAAAGTTATATTTAAGCAACAAAAAACTGCTTAAACAATTAGCAACAAATTTAATCTATCATACTATTTTTTTTATATATTGCCTAATTAGGTTATCTCGTTGTGGGGGTACTGATAATTTGCAACGAAACGCGAACCAGAATTGTTTCAAAAATTAATAATTAATAAAAAATACATAGAACTTTTAAATTTGACGATTAAAACAAACAAAAAGTGTCTTGAAAATTAATATTAGAAATCTAAGAAAGTGATATCTTTTGACGTAACACATAATATGCAGTTGATTGAAATATAAGATAGGTTTCATAACCAGGAGCAGACAGGATTAATGTCAATTAATAAGTCTACATTCTGCCGAGCGTGAAAATTGAATGAATACAAATCAGATAGATTATTAATCTATATAAAAATATTATTGGTTTTTTTATGTTTTTACTTATATTTAATTATGATTGCATTACAGTTCAATACTAGACATTAAAAAATATCAAGTTAGTTTCTATGTACATCCAAACAGTTTTTAGAATTTAAATTTTTGCGCGCTTTTTATCGAAGCCTTGCACCCAGCGGCGCGGCGTCTTCCCTACGCAGCCACGTGGCACGCTTCTCGGCCGGCGACCCGGCGTCATTCGGCGTGCAATCTCGTTCGGTACAGTTCTGTACGCGAAGGTTAGAAATACGTTCTTCCTCTTTCAGTGAAAATAATTAAAAAATTGTGATATTTTGCTCAAAGTTGTATTTATAAGTTAATAATATAAGCTATTTTTATTTTAGACGAGTGAAAACTGAGCTTTTAGTGCATTCCGGAACGTGCAGAAAATGCAAACAATCATTTGCTTTACTGGTGAAGTGTGTTTGTAAATAAAGCAACCAGATTTAATTTCTCGATTCTAAAGCAGTGCAGCAGCCGAAAATATTTTGTTGGAACTGGTAAGAAACATGGTTATTCATAATTTATTCTATGAAGAAAATGAGTTACGCAATGAGTTAATCTTGAGCTCGAAACAGCCATTTTGTATTTATTGTTAGAGAATCTAGAACTTCAAAATGTTGGTCGAATTGAGATCGGAAATCTAGGCGGCGCTGCAGTCAATTGACCTGGCTACGTCCATTATTTTGTTTTTCCGTCCTTCTGCAATCGTATAGATTAAAGAAAGGTGCAAAAAACAAAATGGTGGACGTAACTAGGTCAATCGACTATAGCGTCACCTAGATTTCCGATCCCAACACTAAAAGTATATTTCTAGAAATCTAAAATGTCAACGAATATTTTACTGCTCATTAAATTTTATTTTAACAATCTTTTATGCAATGTTTTCTTTCTTACAGCTTCTTACTCTCAAGGCATTCAAAAATGGCTCGAAAATACTTCAAGAAAACACCAATCTTCGTCGTTGAGGATCATAACGACGTTTTACCCTGCATTTATCGTTGTTTGGGTTCAAAGCATCTTCCCTTCGAGGGCAACACATTCATTCATCTGGACTCTCACCCAGACATGCTAATTCCGAAAGATATGTCTGCTGATACCGTATGGGATAAGCAGCAACTTTTCAGTCAACTCAGCATCGAAAACTGGATACTTCCTGCAGCTTACGCAGGACATTTAAAGAACCTGGTCTGGATTAAGCCACCATGGGCGAAGCAGATGGCTGACGGCATGTCAACATTTCTCATTGGCAAACACAAGGAGTCTGGTCTAATAAGGTTAACCTGTTCTGAACCATATTTCGTGAGCGAGGCCCTCTACTGCTTTCCTGAAGAACTAGAAAATACCCGAGAAGTCACCCTTCACGTTATTACGATGGGTTCCTTCATCGAAGATCCCATGAAAAAAGATGATTTTCCTGCAATTGCATCAGCTCTTCGGCAATATCTACCAGAAAAGGACACTCCATTTATCTTAGATGTGGATCTGGACTTTTTCAGTACCAAGAATCCTTTCAAAACTCTTTATGAAAATGCGAATCTTTATGAAAAACTAGCTCCACTTTATGAATTCAAGAGGCCTGACTGCGCTGATCCGGAAATTCTGAAGGAAGCCACAACTGCTCGAGATGAACAATTGTCAGAATTGCAGGATCTATTTTCGTATCTGGAAGAACATAGGAATTTGCAAGGTTACGAAAAACCAAGAACGGTGAGATCTGAAGCTGTGGAATTAATTTATCATGAGATAATGAGATGTTATAAAGATTCGGAGATTAATTGGACCTTGGTTCATGATGCTGGTTGCACCATCGATGACACTGATCTTCCACATCACGTGACCAGTCAGCAGGATCTTGATAGACTCATCACTGGTACTTTTCGGTCTTTTTTGGCCGTTTTGCCTGCTCCTCCTACGATTGTCACCGTTGCAAGATCCAGTTACGATGAATATTGTCCTCCAGAAGATGTTGATCAGATTCAAGTCGGTGTGCTTGACGAATTGAAACAGAGAATTGCAGCTGAAGTGGATGCTAAACTACTTTATTTAGAAGAAGACACTTATTAGATATGTGAAACAATTTGTAACATCGTTTTTGTGATGTATCAGTTTTCTGAATTTTGTAATACTCTGATAATAAAAAAAATTTACTATACTTCCTATTAGTTCAAATTAAATATCCTATCATAGACTAAGATGTATTTTTTTTGCATAAAGAGGGTAGTTGTTTTGATCGAAGCTAAAAAATTCCGGTTTTTGCTGGTTTGGCAAATATTTCTCACGGTCATTAAAATTAAAAAGTCGAGCTCTTGAAGCTGAGAATTTTTTCATTTGAAGTGATGAAAACTGAACTAAAAATTAAAGCACTAAAAGTTTTTTGCTCCTGAAAATTTTTTTTCTTGGCACTTATATGGTTCTGCCGTGACAACCTTCAATTGTTATTTATACATCAAAATTTGAGACAAATTTTTTTTTAATTGAACAAATAAAATTATAACGTTTAAAGTTCGAATTAAGCACTCTGAAATTTTTATGCTTTTTGTTTAAAACAATTCAGTTTCAAGTTGTTTAAAATATTAATTTATTTTGCTAATTTTAAATAAACAGTATATTACTAAATATTGAAAAAAAATCTTTTTTATTTAATTAAACAATTTCAAATGGAATATTTTAGACTGAAACAATATTTGAATAGGATTTGAAATTAAATAAAAGCGTTTCATTATGAATCTATTAATTTGAAATTGTTTAAAAATTCAAAATGTTCATAAAGTTTTAATCGAATTGAAAATAATTTTTTGGTCCTTAAATATTGTCTAATGTTTAACAGATTTAGAATCTTCTTATAAAATCAATTATTGTTAACTTTATAATACTCGAACTACAGTTTAATTTAAAAAAAAAATCAATAAATAATTTATTTTCACAGTTGATCAACTTAACACGATTTTTATCAAAAAATTTCAAATTTTTAATTGTTTATGTTTTTTTATGCATTTTAATGAAAATTTTTTAAAGTAAAAGATCTTAGAATTGAAGGGTGGCAGTACAGAACTCTAGATAACCAATAAAATAAGAATTTTTTAGTGAAGCGAAAAATCATTCTATAAAATCGAAATCACTATTTAAATATGAAACAAAAGTCCACTCCCAAGCTGAAGTATTCCTGAATTTAAGCTAAAAAATATTGATTAAAAAACTGAAACAAATCTGAGAAAATCTCCGGAGAATTTTAAGATTAAAATTTTGATGGGTTTTCAAAATCGGCTTTGTATGGCAAGTAACGTTTTTAACATTATAATTGATTAGATTCTTGTATAAACGGAATAAACAAATTTTAAATTCAAATTTTCTTAATTAATTCAAACAAAATAGACGACTTTTCCACCATAAAAAATGAATTTTCAACAAAAGAATGAAATTTTCAACAAAATAGTTGAATTTTTAACCAATTTGTTGAATTTTCAACAAGAAATACGAATTTTCAATTAAATGGTTCTAAAAAAACATTCTATAAAATCTAAATCCCTAGTTAAATATGAAACAAATTTCACTCCGAAGCTGAAGTATTCCTGAATTTTAGCTGAAAAATATTGATTAAAAAACTTAAACAACTCTGAGAAAATCTCCGGAGAATTTTAAGATCAAAAGTTTGATGAGTTTTCAAAATTGGCTTTGTATGACAATTAAAAATCGAATTTTCAATTTTTTGCAAAAATCAGTACTCAAATTAAAACTGCTGGTGGAAAAACGAATCAAAAAATATTTCCATTGCTCGTAAATTACATGAACTTACGGGAACTTGTGCCTGCACGTGTTCAATCGCGATGCATAATAATTTTTATTAATTATGCATGGTGAAGTTCGCATGCAGATAGGCAGGTTCATAAGTACCATAATATTCTTTACATAATATGTGTAGGATCGCGTCGGTGACGAGAACAAATATCTCATTTCGTTCATTTTTGGAAATTTATTTCAATGGGGATGAATAAAAAAACTAAAAAATCTAGTAAATTGAAAGCGTTTCGATATTATGGTTAATTATCTAACCTTAGGTATACGGTAAAATGACCTCGTTTCTCTGTGGGAAACCTAATCTCTTCCAGATATCGTATTACTTTCTGCATTTGATTTTTTACTCTAATTTTGCTTCTGCAAGCGATTCATTTTGTTGTAAAATCTTACATTTCTCAAAAAATAGGATAAAACAGGTTAAATTCGAAAAGATGATTTCGAATTCGAAAATAATTTGATTGAAACATGTAACATGAACATTGTCTATTTCTAATGATTTTGAGGTTTTCGACCAGGTTGAATAATAATCAAAGATGTTCTGAGTCTTCTGTTTTCTAGTTAAATTATGTTTTGTTTTTAATTTTTTAATATTTTTAATTCTTATAAGTGTTAATAGCTTTTCAAACAATATGAAACCTAAAATGTTTCATCTAGGTCTTCAATTAAAAATTAAACTAGAATTTATGTCAATTAAATTAAGTTTCGGTTCCTATCCATGCCTGAAATTTCTTATATAATATTAATTTTTTTTTTCAAATTAAAAAAGAAAATTTACAAAAGTTAAAAATGGAATTTAGGTTAATTAAATTCTAAATCGTCTAGGGCAGGGCTGACTCGCATTGCCTTACAGCTGAATCGTGAGTCAGTCCGGGACGAAACGTGTTTGGTTTCGTATTTAAAAAGCTATTGACATTTATTAGAATTAAAAATATTCATGAATTAAAAACAAAAGATAACCAAAAAACTAAAAAATTTTAGACCCTAATGCGAATTAAAAATCTTTTTTTACAGGTATTTTCCGGTTTTCTTTCCAGTTATTTCGTTATTTCAACGTTTCGTCCACACAAACGTAGGACATCAGGATTGCAAAAGTATTTTAAGAACTGTATAACCAGTATGAAACAAATCCAAGAATTTTTTCCGGATCAATTATTTTTAACATTAGAATTGATTAAATTCTTGTATAAACGTAATAAAAAAATTTTAGATTCAATTTTTTAAAATTAATTCAAACAAAATAGACGAATTTTCCACCATGGAAGATGAATTTTTAACAAAGGAATGAAATTTTCAACAGAATAGTTAAATTTTTAACCAAATTGTTGAATTTTCAACCAGAAAGATGAATTTTCAATTAAATGGTCATATTTTCAAACACAAAAATTAAGCTTCCAACCAAAAATAATTGTATTCTCAACAAAATAATTGCATTTTTTAGAAGACAGTTGAATTTCCAACAAAAAATGAATTCTCAGCGAAAAATGTTGATATTTCGGCCAAAAAACGATTTTTTAACGAAATAGTTACATTTTATATAAAATAATTTGATTTTCAAAAAATAGTGGATTTTTTAACCTAGAAAGATGAATTTTCAACAAAAAATGTAATAGTTGATATTTCAACAAAAATTGATGAAACTTCTACCAGCGGAGATGAATTCTAAAAAAAAAAGAAAAATTGTCAACAAAATACATATATTTTCAAACAAATGGTTTAAATTTCAACTAGAAAAGATAGATTTTTAATAAAAAATGGAAAACTTAAATTTTCAGTGAAAAATTAATTTTGAACGAAAAAGAACATATTTTAACCAAAGAGGTGAATTTTCAACTAAAATAATTAATTTTGAAACTAAAAAGACGAATTTTCAACGAATAAAGATTTTTCAGTCAAGAAAGACAAATAAGTTCATCCAAATTGTTGATCTTTCAAGCCAAAAGACGAATTTTCTATACACCAGTGGAATTTTAAACTCATAGAGATGAATTTTCAACAAAAAAGTTAATTTTCAACCAAACAGTTGGATTTTCAACAAAAAAGAGGACATTTCAAACCAATAAGATTAGTTTTCTACAAAAAAATACGAATTTTCAATTAAAAAAGAACAAGTTTTTACCAAAAATGGAAAAGTTACATTTTCAGTTGAAAAAAAATTATTTTGAATAAAAAAAGAAAGAATTTTTAACAAAAGATTTAAAAAGCATTTTCACCCAAAGAGATGAATTTTCAACTAAAAGAAATTATATTAAACAAAAAAATGATTTTCTATCGCAATGGATTAACCTAAACCAAGTAATTCAATTTTCATTAAAAACATTAATTTTCAACGAATGATACAATAGTAGACATTCGATCCAAAAAAGATTTTAATTTTAAATAAAAAACATTTGGATTCAACCACAAAAGACGAATTTTGAACAAAAGAGTTGAATCCTTAACCAAAGAAAATTAATTTTCATCGTTTCCAATCAAACAGTTGTTTTTTGATAAAAAAAGTTGAAATTTATACTAAAACAGATACATTTTTAAACAAAAAATTCAATTTCAATTTCAAATCAAGAAAGATTTCAGTTGAATTTTCAACCCAAAAAGACGAATTTTCACAAATCAGTTGAATTTTCAGCCAAAAAGGATGACTTTTTAATAAAATTATTTAAAAAAAAAATGTAATATCTACATTTTCAGTTGAAAAAATTAATTTGTTACCAAAAGAAAAAACGAATTTTCAACAAAATAGTTGAACTTTCAACCAACAAGATTAATTTCGTACAAAAAAAAAAACAATTGTTTCACAACATACATGAATTTTTAACCAAATAGTTGAATGTTTAACAAAGTAGTTCAACTTTCAACCAAGTGGTTGAATTTTCAACTAACAACGAAATAGTTAAATTTTCAGTTAACAAAATTAATTTCCAACAAAAAAAACGAATTTTCAGCAATATAGTTGAATTTTCAACCAAAGAAGTGAATTTTCTACCAAAACAGTTAAATTTTTAACCCAAAAGACGAATTTTCAAGCACAAAAGAGGACTTTTAAACAAAATTCTTGAATTTCCTACAAAGTAGATTAATTTTTAACCAAATAAAAAATGATTTTTTAACCAAAAATAGAACAATTAAATTTTCAGTGAAGACAATCCATTTTCAACCAAAAAAATGAATTCTCATCAAAAGAATTTAATTTTAAACAATATTTCAATTTGCAGTTGGAAAAGTGGATAAAAAAAACACACGAGTTTTCAGCAAAATTAATTAATTTTTCACTAAAAGTATAAATTTTCAAGCTAAAATGGAATAATTATATCTTTAGTTAAAAAAATAATTTTCAACTAAAAAGAAACGAATTTTCAACAAAAGAAATTAATTTTTAATCACAATGATGAATTTTCAACCAAAAGTATGAAATTTTGACCAAATAGTGAATTTTTTTATCCAAAAGATGAATTTTCTATCAACAAAAAAACTAATTTTCAACTAGTTTTTTTCCAATGAGAGAAATGAATTCTTAAAAAAAATAAAATAATTAAATTTTTTACTAAAGAGATAATTTTTTAATGAAAAAGATTACATTTTTATCAAAAAAGGTAAATTTTCCACAAAGAATTGTATAGTTAAATTGAATTTGCAACTAAAATTATGAATCTTCAACTAAAAAAATTTAATTTTTAACCAAATACATGAATTCTAAACTAAAAATATAAATTTTCTACCAAAAATAAAGTAGGATGATTTTCAGTAAGTAAAATAAATTTTCAACTAAAAACCAAACGAATTTCCAACAAATGAATTTTCAACCAAAGAAATTAATTTTTAACCAAGAAGGTGAAATTTCAACTAATGAGAGTAATCTTTTACCAAAAAAGACGAATTTTCAACAAATAGTTAAATTTTCACCGAAAACAGATAAATTTTCAATGAAATAGTATAATTTTCAACCAAGAAGAATTAATTCCTATAAAAAAAGATAAATTTTTGACAAAAAATGGAAGTTACATTTTCAGTTAAAAAAATTAATTCTAAATAAGAAAAATCTCATTTTCAGGCAAATATTTTAATTTTCAAAGGAATTTTCAACCAAAAAGATGAATTAGTCACCAAGAAGATTGAATATTCTCCCACAAAATTCGAATTTTCAATAAAATACAGGAATTTTAAATCGGTACATTTTTGACAAAAAATGGGACAGTTACATTTCCAGTTAAAAAAATTAATTCGAAATAAGGAAAAACTAATTTTCAACCAAAAAAATCAATTTTCAACCAGTCAGATGAATTTTCAACTAAAATAGATGAATTTTTAATAAAATACATGAATTTTCAACCAAATATTTGAATTTTTAAATGAATTCCCAACAAAAAAGATGAATGAGTCACCAAGAAGATTAAATATTCTCCCACAAAATTCAAATTTTCAATCAAATACAGGAATTTTAAACCAAATATTTGAATCTTCAGCTTAAGAAAATAAACTTTGAACCAAACATGTACGAGTTAAGTTTTCAGTTAAAACAATTAATTTTCATCTAGAAAACATAATTTTCAACAAAATAATTAAATTTTGAATAAAAGAAAGGGGTTTCCACTAAAATGATGAATCATCAATGAATGAATTAATATTTCATATTTTAACCAAAAAGGATTTTAATTTTATACCAAAAATAGTTGAATTCAACCAAAAAAGATGAATTTTCTACAAAATGGTTTGAATCCTCAAGCAAAACAGATTAGTTTTCAACCAAATAGTTCCAATTTTTAACCATAATGATAAAATTAATTTCAACTTTAATTTATCGAAAATTCCCTAACTCTGTCAGGTTTTCCGTAACAATTCCTGACTTTCTGGAATTACCTGAGCTGTAGCAACTCTGTAATTTAAAAAAAGTATATGTTTATTTCACTCTAGAATTTTTTTTTAAATATATATATATATATATATATAATAATTATAATATATATTTGTTTAAACAATAAATGCTTTAAATTCTCTTTAATGCTCTACAAATTCTCTGTTCGAGCTTCAATGCTGAGCATATTCTCGAGAGCATTTCTGCCGTGATTTGGGAAAACACCGTTAACTGCAAAATGAACGAAGCATTTTCTGAATTTTTTTTGTTCTTGACTAATTTGCATACGATCTTTTCATTTATGCAAGAAAAATTGTTAAAAAATGTTGAATAATTATCTAAAATGCAGTTAACGGTGTTGATTGGGATGCTGAAATTCGAAAAAACGCCGTAACGGGCAGTTACGGCTCTCTTCGAATTACGGACCTCAGAAATAGGCCTGCCGTGATTTGAGAGAACGCCGTTCACGGCAAAAGAATATAATAACTAATAATAAGTACAGTTACGGCGTTTCTCGAATCACAAACCTTTTTTCTCGGGGTTCAGTGATTCCGGAGAACGCCGTAAACACTTACGGACCTCTCCGAAATCACGAAGGCTCGAAATCGCCGTCCACTAATTTTGGTAAAGTCCGTAACTGCCCGTTACGGCGTTTTCTCGAATTTTGACGACACGTATTTAGTCGTCTCTGATTTACGCCTGCAGTTAACGGTCAGTTACGGCTCTCTCTCTCAAATCACAACTCGCCAATCTTTGCAGTTAACGGTGTTTTCCAAAAATTATGCAATAATTATTTTTAAAGTTATTAACAATTTTAAAAAATTATTTTAATAATCAGGTGTATCTTTTTTTCTACTTGTTTCCCTCTTAGTGATTTCTATGACTCGTTCTTCATCGAGATATTATCATTCAGGGAATAAAAATAAGATGACAAATAGCTGAATTTCTTGTCGATGACGACAAACGACGCAACTTGTAAACAGGCGGTTGTGAAAAGTAACTGCTGCGGTTGCTCTTCACAATAAAAATATTAATCAAAGTCTGCTTTCACTGCATCAGCCGGCGCTGTACTTTCCCGCAAGTAAAATACTTTTTCAGCCTCTGTTTTTTATGAAAAAAAATTTAACTTCTTAAAATATTTATTTTACAGCCTGTACAGGGCTCTGATCGACTAGAAGGCTTAATAAAATCGCATTAGTCGCATAAAATTACAAAAAAAGTCCACACAAAGTCGCATCAAATTTTTAAAGATATTGAAAAAAGCATGATCTGGACAGAAATAATAACCTTATTTGTTTATAAATATAGAGTAAATAATTCTTATTAATTTTCAAATATTCTTTGCACAATCAAAATAAGCTTTAAGGTTGAAACAATTCCTTAATAATGGTCATTCATTTTGACGGATTCTGAATCTGGGTATAAAATATTTCTTTCTGAACTGATAAACTTGTCATGATTGGACTATTTTCAATTAAGAGAAGTTCATAATTTACATTAATTTTGAACTTAAATTTGGTTCTGTATGATTTTCTACCAAAAGAGATGAATTTTCAATCCAAAGACGATTTAAAAAAAAAAGTGTTGAGTTTTCAAGTTAAAAAAGTCGAATCGTTTAGAAAACAGTTGAATTTTAAACCCGACAGATTAATTTTCAATCGAATAGTTAAATTAAAAAAATAATAATTTTCAACAAAATAATTGAGTATTTGAATTTTCAAGCCGAAAAGGCGAATTTTCGACAAAGAAGTTCATTTTCAACCAAGAAAGTTGATTTTTTAATCCATAAGAACGAATTTTTTTTTGTAAAAAAGACAAATTGTCGACAAAACAGTTGAATTTTTTACTAAAAAAGACGCCTTTTGAACAATATAATTAAATTTTCAACCAAATGGTCGAAATTGTTGATAAAAGTGATTAAACCTCAACCAAAAATTTTAACGAATTTTTTAAAAGATAGTTGAATTAACAGCCTGGGAAGTTTAATTTTCGACAAATAGATCGTTTCCAACCAAGAAAGATGAATTTTTAACCAAACATTCGAATAAAAAAAAAATATTTTTAATCAAACAATTGCATTTACAATCAAATAGTTGAAATTTCAATTAAATTCCAAACTTATCAAGTACAATATCGCATTTTCATCAAAATAGATCAATTTCTAAACAAGTAGTAGAATTTTGATACCAAAAAGATGAATTTTTTAGAAGAGAGCTGAATTTTCCACAAATAAAATAGTTAATTTTCAACCAAGAAAGATGACTTTTCAATCCATGAGGACGAATTTTCTATCCAAAAAGATGAATGTTCCACAAAACAGTTGACGTTTTTACCAAAAAGATGCCTTTTGAAAAATATAATTGCATTTTCAACCAAATGGTCGAATTTGCTAATAAAAGAGATTAAACCTCAATAAAAAATCTCAAAGAATTTTTTAGAAGACTGTTGAATTAACAGCCTGGGAAGTTGAATTTTCAACAAATAGATCATTTTCAACCAAGGAAGATGAATTTTCAACTGAATAGTTGAATTAAAAAAAAATATATATATATTTTAACCAAACATTTACAACCAAATAGTTTGACTTTCAATAAAAAGAGACGAATTTTCAACAAAATAGATGAATTTTCATGACAAAAAGGCGATCTTTTTAGAAGACAGTTAAATTTTCCAAGAAAAAGTTAATTTTCAATAAAAAAAGATCAATTTTCAATGAAATAATTAAATTTTTAACCAAATAGTTGAATTTTTAACCAAAAAGAATGAACTTTCAACCAAAAATATTTTTATTTTCTCAATGGGTTCTATTAAGTTAGTTCGAATTTAAGCGAAAAAGACGAAAAAAAGCGTACAATTTTTTTAAAACCGGAGAAAAAAGAGAAATTCTTTAAAAAAAGGGGGAAAAAGAGTAATGGGGGAAAAAGAGTAATGGGGGAAAAAGAGTAATAGGGGAAAAAGTGTGAAGACTGCAATTGAATTTCAAATTAATCGATTTTAATCTTTTTCGACATGAAAATAAATTTCCAACTATTAATCTGATTAAATCTTAAAATTTCAAAAAAATAAAACTTCAAATACAGATTCACGAAATTAGAAATTTTTCAATTTCAAGCGCTCTTTATTGAAAATTTTCTAGGTATAAAGCTTTAATAAGAAATTATTCAATCTTTAGTGAATAACAAAATTCATAATAAATAAAATAAAATAATTTATAATAAATAAAAAATGTTATAGAATTTTATTTAGTTTTGAATTTCAATTCTTAAAATTTCGTTGTCAAAGTTGAAAAAGTCGCATTTTTAATAAAAGTCGAAAAAGGTCGCAGGATCCACGCTTTGCTTGTTATTTCGAATGAAATACAGAAGCAAAATACTTTCCATGTAAAAAAAATAATAAAATAATTATAAGAATAAAAGAAAAATATTGAAATAAGATGTGGGCTTGGTTCTTAATGAACCGACCGGTTCAACAACTCGTTTCTTGATTTCCCACTTATTTATCCGCAGCATATTAATTACTCAAACCAGAATTGTAGATGGCTAGGTGTCGATACGTGGAATGACGAATGTCAATCTTTCAAAAAATTAGTTAAATTTTCAACCAAACAGATGAATTTTCAACCAAAACGATTAAATTTCTAAAAAAGAGAAGAATTTTCAACCAAACAGTAGTATTTTTAACTAAGAAGATAAATTTGTAACAAAAAATGAAATAGTTAAATTTTAAATTTAAAAAATTAATTTTAAAATTGAAAAAAAAAGTTTTCAACAAAATAGTTGAATTTTTAACCAAAGAAATGGATTTTAAACGAAAAAAGATAAATCTTCAACCAAGAGGAAAAATTTTCTACCAAAGTTTTAAAATTTCAACTAATAAGATTATTTCTATATGAAAATACGAGTTTTCAACAATATAAATAAATTTGTAACAAAAAATTGAATTTTCAACCCAAAAATATGAATGTTTAAACTAAAATTGAAAAGTTAAACTTTCAATTAAAAGATTAATATTTAACAAAAAAAAAACGAATGTTCAACAAAATAGTTAATTTTCAACTAAAGAAGTGAATTTTCAACTAAAATGATGAATTTTCAACCCAAAAAAACCAACAATTTTTAATCAAATACTTTCTACCGAAAAAGACAATTTTCAACAAAATACGTGAATTTTCAACTAAAAAAGGAAATTTTTTAACTAAAATTAGAATAGTTTAATTTTCAGTTAAAAGAATTAATTTTCACAAAAAACATTTTTTTTTAACGAAGTAGTTACATTTTTAACTAAAAGATTACTTTTTTCACCAAAAAAGACGTTTATTCAACCAGATGCATGCATTTTTAACCAAATATTTTAATTTTCATCTAAAAAATATCAATTTTCAACTTAAAATAGAATAGTTAAATTTGATGTTCAAAAGATAAAGGATGATAAAAGAGATTAACCCTCAAAAAAAAATTTTCAAAAAAATATGTAGTTACATTTTTAACCAAACAGATGAATTTTCAACCAAGAAGATTAAATTTCGACCAAAATGTTTCAAACAAATAGTGAAATTTTTAACTAAAAAGGTAACTTTGTAATAAAAAATGGAATAGTTAAGTTTTGAATTTAAAAAAATTAATTTTCAAATTTAAGAAACAATTTTTCAACAAAATAGTTCAATTTTCAACAAAATAAATGAATTTTCAACCAAAAAAGAGAAATCCTAAACCATGAAGAATAATTTTCTACAAAAAATGAAATAATCGAATTTTCAATTAAAAAACAAATTTTCAACTTAAAATAGAATAGTTAAATTTTTAGTAAAAAAAAAGAATTTTCATTTAAATAAAGAGAATTTTCAACAAAATAGTTCAATTTTCAAGCAAACGGATGAATTTTCAACCAAGAAGATTACATTTCTACCAAAACAGACGAATTTTACTAACTAATGGAATTTTTTTAATTAATTTTGAAGTTTGGGGAACGATTTTTCAAGAAAACAGTTAAACGTTTAACGAAGGAAATGAATTTTCTACCAAAGAAGATAAATCGTCAACCCAGAAAAATAATTTTCTATAAAAAAAGATGAATTTAAAAAAAAGATGATTTTAAAAAAATAGACGAATTTTCAACAAAAAAAAAGAAAGAAATTTTCAACAGAAGCGATAATTTTTCAAACAAGAAGATTAATATTCTTCCGAAGAAGATGAATCTTCATAAAAAAATGAACTCTTAATCAGTTGAATTTTCGACCAAAAAGATGAATTTTGCACATTTTCAACTAAACGGATGAATTTTTAAGCAACAAGATTGAATTTCTACTAAAACAGACGAACTTTCAAGCAAATAGTGGATTTTAAAACTAAAATAGATAAATTTGTAACAAAAAATGGAATAGTTAAATTTTCGTTAAAAAAATTAATTTTCAAATTTAAGAAACGATCTTTCTACGAAATAGTTTAATTTTTAACGAAAGAAATGTAGTTTCTTCCAAAGAAGATAAATCTGAAACGAAAATAAATAATTTTCTATCAACAAAGATGAAGTTTCAACCAAAAAAATGAATTCCTAACCAAATAGTCAAATTTTTTACTAATGGGATGAATTTTCAACCAAGAAGGTTAATTTTCTACAAAAACAAAATAATTTTTAACCAAATAGTGGTATTTTTAATTGAAAATAAATTTTAAACAAAAAATGGAATAGTTAAATTTTCAAATTTAAGAAACGATTTTTCAACAAAATAGTTAAATTTGTAACGCAAGAAATAAATTTTCGATCAAAAAAGATGAATTTTCAATAAAAAATGAAATAATCGAATTTTCAATTAAAATAAATTTTCAACTTGAAATAGAATAGTTAAATTTTTAGTAAAAAAAAAGAATTTTCATTCAAATAAAGAGAATTTTCAACAAAATAGTTCAATTTTCAAGCAAACGAATGAATTTTCAACCAAGAAGATTATATTTCTACCAAAAAAGACGAATTTTACTAAATAATGGAATTTTTAAAATTAATTTTGAAGTTTGGGGAACGATTTTGCAAGAATACAGTTAAACGTTGAACGAAGGAAATGAATTTTCTACCAAAGAAGATAAATCTTCAACCCAGACAAATAATTTTCTATGAAAAAAGATGAATTAAAAAAAAAGAAGATGAATTAAAAAAAATAGACGAATTGAAAAAAAAAATAAATAAATTTTCAACAAAAGCGATAATTTTTCAAACAAGAAGATTAATTTTCTTCCAGAGAAGATGAATATTCATCCAAAAAAATGAATTCTTAACCAGCTGAATTATCGATCAAAAAGATGAATTTTGCACAAAATTTTGCACAGTTTCAACTAAAGGGATGAATTTTCAACCAACAAGATTGAATTTCTACTTAAAAGACGGACTTTCAAGCAAATAGTGGAATTTTAATATAAAATAGATAAATTTGTAACAAAAAATGAAATAGTTAAATTTTCATTACAAAAATTAATTTTAAAATTTAAGAAACGATTTTTCTACGAAATAGTTTAATTTTTAACGAAAAAAATGTATTTTTATCCGAAGAAGATAAATCTGAAACGAAAATGAATCATTTTCTACCAAAAAAGATGGAGCTTCAACCAAGATGGTTAATTTTCTACGAAAACAAAATAATTTTTAACCAAATAATGGCATTTTTAATTAAAAATACATTTTAAACAAAAAATGGAAGTTAAGTTTTCAAATTTAAGAAATGGTTTTTCAACAAAATAGTTAAATTTGTAACGCAAGAAAGAAATTTTCGACCAAAAAAGATAAATCTTCAACCAAAAAGAATAATTTTCTACCAAAAAAGATGAATCTTCAACTAAAAAAATGAATTCTTAACCAAATAATTAAATTTTTGACCCAGGATTAATTTTCTACCAAAAAGGACGATTTTTCAATAAAATACATGCATTTTTAACTAAAAAACATTAGTTTACAACAAAAAATGGAATAGTTGAATATTCAGCTTAATAAAACTATTTTTAACCATAAATCACTTACTTTTCTATACCAAAAAAGATAAATTTTCAACCAATAAGTTGAATTTTCAGTACAAAAAATGAATTTTCAACCAAATAAATGTTTATTACTCAAACGAGAGTTGCAGATGTCTAAGCTAAGTCGATATGTGAAAGGAGGAATTTCCGTGTTGAAGATGCATCGCAAATCGCTAATTAGAATCCCTTGCTTGATAAGCAATATATAGAGGCTAGCACCTTCTCGTAGCTTTCTTATCGAATTTTTTTTAATCCATGTCTGAATATCAATGAAAAATGCAAGCCCACATCAGATTGCCTATGAACATTTCTAGAAGTCGATGGCCTTCGATGTGGGGGCGAGGCTTGATTAAAATGAGTCATTTAAATTATTGACATTTTATTTATGACAATGTTATTAAGTATCAAGGTGTGTTTGTCATTTCTATATTCAATAAACGACATTTATTATTTAATATTCAATGTTGAGAGCCTTTTTCTTCTGGTATCAGGAAATAGATTGGCACCTCGCCTTTGTTGGTTTTAACGACCTCTACATGTCGAATGAGCTGCGTGGCTGCTAATCCATACATTAGAGTTGGTATACCTAATTAACAAAAATAATTATTATATTATACATTTGAACTCGAAAATCAAGTAATTGAATAATTTTATTCATTTTTCAAGGAATCTGTATTATCAGACAATAACAGAAAATTTTAACCTCTTTTCAGACTAGATGGAGATGTGAATTAAAAATTATTTTAATTAATTGTTTCCGAAAAAAGATTTTCTCCTTTCGTTCCGCGGGGAATCGAACTTCAGAACTTCCGATTGCCGGTCGGGTGCAATCGAGAGAAGAAACTTTTTTCAGGAAATCCACACATTATTTTGCTAGATGGATACGTTAAATTTTTCAGGGAGTATGTATTATCATCATACAATAAGCGAAATTTTTAAAGTCTTTTCAGACTAGATGGAGATGTGAATTAAAAATTATTTTAATTAATTGTTTCTGAAAAAAGATCTTCTCCTTTCGCTCCGCTGGGAATCGAACCTCAGAACTTCCGATTGCGAAAGGAGATCTTTTTTCAGAAAAAATTAATTAAAATAATTTTTAATTCATATCTCCATCTAGTCTGAAGAGAAGTAAAAAATATATGTTACTGTCTGATGATAATACAGATTCCTTGGAAAATTTAACTTATACCATCAAGCAAAATAATGCGTGTATTTTCTGAAAAAAGTTTCTTCTCTCGATCTCTCTAGTAGCTTAATGGGAAAGCACCCGACCGGCAATCGGAAGTTCTGAGGTTCAATTCCCAGTGGAGCGAAAGCAGAAGATCTTTTTTCAGAAAAAATTATTTAAAATAATTTTATTAATATTAATACATTTATTCACTTTAACTTATAAATTCAGGGTTGCTACAAGACCACAATTTCGAAATTCCCTGATCGATTGTTCATTTTCCTTGACCGTTATAAGTTTTTCTCTTAGGTATTAAAACAAACCTACATCTAGATCAGTGAAGAACAAAATTTCAAAAAAATGTTGAATTTTCAAGCCAAAAAAATTAATTCTATACAAAAATGTTGAGTTTTAAAGCAAAAAAGCTAATTTTCTACAAAAAAGTTGAATTTTTAACTAAAAAATATGAAATTTGAACTTAAAACGATGAGTTTTCAAAAAATAGATGAATTTAAAAAAGAAAAGATTGAATGAATGAATAATTTACCTCCATTAAATCATTCTGATAATGAAATTACTATAATTATAAAATAGATTTAATAAATATTTTAATTTAGTTAATATAAATAATATATATATATATATATATATATATATA
>CAKNYM010051734.1:254911-266354 GCA_932195095.1 Andricus curvator
ATATATATATATATATATATATATATATAATTTTCAACCAAGAAAAAAACGAATGTTTAACAAAATAGTAATTTTCTTTTGAGAAAATAAATTTTTAACTAAAATTATGAATTTTCAATAAAAAAAAGGAAGTTTTAACTAATGAGATTACTTTTCTAACAAAAAAGACGAATTTGCAACAAAATACATGAATTTACATCTACAAAAGCTAAATTTTCAACATAAAATAGAATAGTAGTTAAATTTGCAGTTTAAAAGATTAATTTCCCACAAAAAAAAATGGAATTTTTACCTAGGAAGGACAAATTTTCAACAAAAAATGGAATAGTTGAATTTTCATTAAAAAGAAAAAATAATTTTCACCAAAAACGATCATTTTTCAACCAAGAAGATTAATTTTCTACCAAGATGATGAAAATGATGAAAAGATGAATCTTCAACCAAGAAAATAAATTCTCAAAGAAATAGTTGAATTTTGTAACCAAAAAAAGAAAAAATTTCAACAAAATACATAAAGTTTTGAATAAAAAACATAAGTTTTCAACCAAAAATGGAATAGTTGAATTTTTAGTTTAAAAAACTAAATTTTCTGAAAAAAAAATTTCAATAAGATAGTTAAATTTTCAACAAAAACATCATTTTCAACCAACAAGATTAAATTTCTACAAAAAAAGACGAAATTGCATCAAAATAGTGGAATTTTTAACTAAAAAGGATACATTTTCAACAAAAAATGGAATAGTTAAATTTGTATTTAAAAAAAAAAAATAATTTTCTGCCAAAAAAGATAAATCTTCAATCAAGAAGAATAATTTTCTGCCGAAGGAGATGAATTTTTGTTAAGTAGATGCATTTTCAACCAAATGTTGAATTATTAACAATAAAAAAAGATGGATTTTCAAAAAAAATGGAATAGTTCAATTTTCAACCGAAGAATTAAATTTTCACCAAAAACGATCATTTTTCAACCAAGAAGATTAATTTTCTACCAAAAAAGATGAATCTTCAGCCAAAAAAATAAATTCTTAACCAAGTAGTTAAATTTTCGACCAAAAAGATGAATTTTCAACACAGAAAATTTATTTCCTATTAAAAAGACGATTTTTCAACAAAATCCATTAATGTTTCACTAAAAAATATTAGTTTTTAACAAAAAATGGAATAGTTGAATTTTCAGTTAAAAAATTTATTTTCAACCAAAAAAATAGAATTTTCCACAAAATACATGAATTTTCAACCAAATAGTTAAATTTTCAATAGTTGAATTTCCAATCAAGAAAGATTTTTCAGTCAATAAAGAATAAGAATTTTATTCAAAAATTATTGAATTTTCATGCCAAAGAGACGAATTTTCTGCAAAATAGTTTAATTTTGAAACAGAAAGTATGACTTGGTAACAAAATTGTTGAATATTCAACAACAAAATATATGACCAGGAACTTTTTTTGTACATTTTAGTTGGTGATGCATTCGAGAATATTTCGAGAAAATTCGAGATTTTCTTGAAAAATGTTCAGGCGAACTAAGCAATTGATAGAGATTGAGACTTACAAAAAATCGACATCTTGAGTCGAGAATCTCGAAACTTTTTGAGGTTCTCGATCTCCATGAAGTTTTGAGTTCACCTTAACATCTTTCAAGAAAATCTCGAATCTAATCGAAATCTTCTCGAATTCAACACTAACTTTAGTGTCCAGAATTTGATGATTTCTATTAAATTCGAGATTTTCTTGAAAGATGTTAAGGTGAACTCAAAACTTCATGGAGATCGAGAATCACAAGAAGTTTCGAGATTCTCGACTCAAGATCTCGATTTTTTGTAAGATTCTTAATTAATTAAAGTATCCAAGTCCTAAATCATCAACTCATCGTTTATTTTCTGCATGCATGTTGAAGTACCGTTTTTTTGATAGGGGACCATAATAAGCAAAGGAGAAAGGGGGTCCTAAACTAAAGTCGCGAGAGCCGGCGTGACTAACGTACGTATTAGTTACGCTGGCCTCTTTTGCCATTAACTTTGCACAAGCGAATACCAAGGTTAAGTATCTTGATCGCCTTGAAGAATTTGTCTTCGAGATTCAGGTCCTGGTGAGGCCTCTTGGTGCAGTGGTACTTGATGTAAGGAAAACAGCCAGTCCTCAAAATGTGGTAGTTGCTTTTACCCACTGGCCAATTGAAATGAGACATTCCCCTCTGATCGTTCGATACGTCGGCATATTTCACGAAATATGATGTCCAAGGTGGTTCCTTTGTTTGCAACAAGTAGCTCGTTAGGACCTGTTTGTTACAGAAGAAATGGAGATTACGAATGATCAATCCATCATATTTTCACTTCATCTTCTTTGCAACTTCATTTAAGGGTATTGATTTGAATCCGGTTTTGCAGGTTGAGATTTCACAGCAAAAGTGTTGAATATTTAGGTCTAATTTTAGTTCATACGTATTCTAAATATTATTCTCTTTTTGATGTCAATGCGATTTTTTAATAAAATTGTTTTTGTTTTGATTTGAAATTTAAAAATGTGCAATTTTATTGCGCCTGAGAAAGGCAACCTAGCAGGGTTCGTCATGCGTCTGATGGTAAGAAAGTTTTCTAGTATCCATGGTTCCCTTAAAACTTATCGGCACTGCAGCTTGCTACAGAACATGTCTACAGCACTGATTTAAATTACATCATTGAGATAAATTTCTTCTGCGTGAGTAACGAATGTAGCGATGCCAACGCCAAATAATTAAATTTCATAGCAAAACTTGCCAAATTGGCTTTAACTTGAGGGCCCTGAGCTGCAGTGCCGATAAGTTTTGAGGGAACCATGGATACTAGAAAACTTGCTTACCATCAGAAACCCTGCCGCTCTCTGTAGAAAATCGACTCCTTAAAACCAGAGAAAGCTAGCATGACACAACCTGCTAGGTTGCCTTTCCCAGGCGCATTAAAATTGCACTTTTTTAATTTCAAAATAAAATAGAAACAATTTTACTAAAAAAATCGCGTTGACATAAAAAAGAGACTATATGTAGAATATGTGTGCACAAAAATTAGACTTGATTTTCAAACATTTGACGTGAAATCTGATCCAGCAAAACCGGATTCAAATAAATCCCCTTAAGACCATATGACCGGATTCCTACCTTACCGACACTTTTTTATTTCCTAACTTATTTTCACACGAATAGCCACGTCGGGTTGAAAATTTGGGATAATGATTAAGAAACACCAAGAAAGGTGGGTCTGGTCCTAAAATTTAATAATCATGAAAAAAGCAAAACAAAATTATTTACAAAAAAAAACTTTTTTCATAATTATAAAAATTCAGGACGAGATACACCTTTCTTAGTGCTTCTTATTTATGATCCCAAATTTTCAACTCGATGTGGCGCTTCGTGTGAAAATAAGTTAGGAAATAAAAAAAGTGCCGGTAAGGTAGGAATCCAAGCACGTGACCCACTCGTCACATGGCCTTAATAGTGTGACTTGGAAGAATATGAACTTCAATTTCATTTTTAGACTATTTTCATTTTTAAGAGTTACTTTAAATGATAATTGCATAGTAGATACGTAAGGCTGGTTCTAATGCTAGATTCCTAACTTATCGACATCGAGACCGCTCCACATCTCAAGTGGTTCGTGTCCGTGCTCATATTCTCGAGACTTAGCACGGACACGAACCACTTGAGTTGTGGTAAAAGAATCATCTTTTTGATAGGAAATTAAACTATTCCATTGAATGTTGAACTTTTTTGTTGAATATTTATCATTTTATTTGAAACATAGCTTCGGTTCAAAATTTAAATATTTTGTTGAAAATTCGTTTTTTTTTTGGTTCAGAATTAATTTTTTAAACTGAAAATGTAACTGTTCCATTTTTTGTTGAAAATTTATATTTTTAATTGAAAATGGATCTTTTTTAGTTGAAAATTTAACTATTTGGTTGAAAATTCACGTATTTTCTGAAAAATTCTTGTATTTTTATAGAAAATTAATCTTCTTCATTGAAAAATAACTCTTTATTTAATTGAAAATGCAACTGCTGATTGAAAAGTTCATTTGTTTTGGTTGAAGAATCAATTATTTTACTGAAAACATATCTTTTTTTGGTTTAATTCAACTGCTTTTGATTGCAAATCAAAATAGGTTTTGGTTGAAATATCAACTATTAGAAGTTTCGTTAAGAATTCATCTTTTTTTGGTTAAAAATCAACTACTTGGTTAAAGTTGAACTATTCTGTAAGAAATGCGTTTTTTTTTGGTTGAAGATTCATATTTTCGGGTTGAAAATTCAACTTTTTTGTAGAAAATTCGTCTTTTTGGCATGAAAATTTAATAGTTTGGTAGAAAATTAAACTATTAGATTAAAAAAAACTTCTTTGTTGATAATTTACTGGTTACTTAATTTACTGGTTATTATTATTATTTTTTTTTACTTGCTGTTAGTATGGTACATGTGAGACTAATGTATCTTTTCTTTTCTGTTCCAGGTGGGTCTTTTTTAAACGTACTCAATCTTCTTCCCTAAGGTTTTGCAAGTCTGGTAATAAATTTAATTGTTAATATTTGCAATTATAAAAAATTCGGGAAAAAGAATTATTTTTTTGTTTGTTAAAAATTAATTTCTTTAACTAAAAATTTAAATATTCCATGTTTTGTGGAAAAAAATCATCTTCTTGGTGAAAAATTCATCTTTTTGGTTGGAAATTCACCATTTCAGTTGAAAATTCAACAATATGGTTGTAAATTGACTTTTTTGTTGAAATTCAAACTTTTTGTAGAAAATTCGTCTTTGTGGCTTGAAAATTTAACAATTTGGTACAAAATTAAATTATTTGGTAGAAAATTAAACTATTTGGTTACAAATTAAGCTATGTATTTGAAAATTGGTAAAAAATTAAGTTTTTTGTTTAAAATCATATTATTGGTTTCAGAATTCAACTGCTTTGTAAATAATTGGCCTTTTTGGCTTCAAAATTCAACAATTTGGTTAAAAGTTCTTGTAAATTGTTAAAAATTTGTTTTCTTTTGTTAAAACATTAATCTTATTAGTGGAAAAATTCATCTTTTTGGTTGAAAATTTAACTATTTGGTTAAAGTTTTTATTTTTTATTTAGCTAATTGGTTGAACGTTGAGCTGCTTTGTTAAAAATGTTTTTTTTTCAAGAATCACCTCTTTGGCTGAAAATTCAACTATTTTGTTGAAAATTCTTCAATCTTTGGTTAAAAATTAAGTTTTTTATCTAAAAATGTAACTTATATTTTTGCTTGGAAATGTATCCTTTATGAGTTAAAAATTCAATAATTTGGTAGAAAATTAATCTTCTTGGTTGAAAATTCATCTTCATAGGTAAAAAATTCAGATATTTGTTTAAGAATTCAACTACTGTGTTAAAAGTTTAATTATTTTGTTGAGAATTCAACTATTTTGTTAAAATCACCTTTTTGATCAAAAATTCAACTATTTGGTTGAAAATACAACTGTTTTTGATTAAATTTTAATTTTTTAGTTTGAAAATTGGAACATTTCGTTCAAAATTCATCTTTACTTTTTGATTAAATTTTAATATTTGTGTTTGAAAATTCGACTATTTCATTCAAAATTCATCTTTGTAGTTTAAACATTCAGCAATTTGGTTAAAAATTCAACTATTTTGTTAAATTCATTTTCTAGGTCGAAAATTCAACGGTTTTATTGAAAATTCGTCCTTTTGGATTGAAGTCTTATCTTCTACGGTAAAAGTAATTAATATTGGTTGAGAGTTCATTTTTCTTGATTGAAAATTAACTTTTTTGTTGAAAATTCCACTGTTTTCAAAAAATTCAACTATTTGATTGTTAGTGTAACTGTTTGGTTAAAAATTACTTTTATTATTATTGAAAATTCGTCTTTTTTCGTTGAAAATGCATCTCTTTCGGTAGAAAATCTTTTTCGGTTTAAAATTCAACTATTTTGTTGAAAATTCATATTGAATTCAATATGGAATCTACATTTATATTATTTAAAAGAATTTATTCCAGCCCCTGAGTAAGGCCGGTTCTGATCATTGATTCCTACCTTACCGACATAGAGGAAATCCTACATCTCAAGTGGTTCGGGTCCGTGCTGATATTCTCGAGATTTAGCACGGACACGAACCACTTGAGAAGGTAGAACGTCCTCGATGTCGGTAAGGTAGGAATGTAGGATTGGAACCAGCCTTACTCGTCTACTTTAGATAAGACAAAAAAATATATTTTGAAAATACCGTAGTTTAGGGAAGCAAAAAAAAAACAAACAAGAAATACAGACTAGGTCCTGAGGCCTGGACTAATTTGTCCAAGTTGAAATTTGAACTGTACTCTTTCTCACGATCTTTTTTTGCTTGTGGCTTCTTTTTCTAGTTTTGTTCTCTGAGGAGGTATTTGAAGTAATTGGCGTTAGTGGTGAAGGCATGCGTGTTATTTCCGAATTCTTAGACTGAAGAAATGACTGACCTCCGAAGCTAACGGTTTTGGCCTCCGGGTAAAATGTCTCACGTGACAGGCGAGCGAGTTTTCAATTGGCCGCGAAGCGGCAATCATTTGTGGATTGATCCTTCAGGCTTGCGGTTTTTTTTTCTACAGTAAAGCACGAATTATAATTGATAAATTATAGTGAGTGTAAATGCACATATTAACAAATGAATAAACTCATTATAACGGTGACTTAATTTTGAATCTAGATATTATAATAATTATTACATCACCGTCGGAAATTATTTACAGGGCTAGAGCGAGGAATATCAAAAATCACTGATGACTTCATTATTTAAACAAATAGAAAGTCAAAATTAGAGATTTTACCAATATATTTTTTTTTAAGAAAAAAGCAGAATGAAATCGTTATGTATTAAAATCAAAGTACATATACCCTTAAAACATAAATATTTAATTTAGAATTTAAAACAATTCTGATGAACAAAATAGGAAAACAATTACTTGGATGCGGTGCTCAACCGCATAAAATTATTTAAAAAAGTGAAAATGCCTAAATATCACAGTTTTTATTCTCACAAAAATACTTTAAAATCAATAGAAAATAATGATTTGTAAATGCAGAAAAATGTAAACGTTGAATATTGTTATTGTTAATAACAATATTACGAACGAATTATTAGATATAGCATTTTTTAAAGAAAAAAATTATTTTTCAGTAAATTATGTTGCATGTATCTCATTGGTAATGTTCCACAAGGAATGTGTGTCACAATCATGCAATTTTCATTGTTATTAACAATATTATAAAGAAATATTAAATTCAGAATTTTTTAACTAAAAAACATTATTTTGTCTACTAAATCATGTTGCAGTTACCTCAATTGTAATGTTCCACCAAGAAAGTGCGTCATTTATTCGAAATTTTTATTTTAATTAACAATGTTATAAACAGATATCATGTTTCAGGTGACTTAGTGGCAATCTTCAACCAAGAAAGTGTGTCGCAAACTCTCAATTGTTATTTTTAGTAACAAATTATTAATAAATATTTTTTTATTTTTATGCATTTTTAAGTGGTAATTATTTACTTATTAGTAATTTTGAATTATTAATAGTCAATAATGTTAGAATTTAAAATTTTTTAGTGAACCTCGTTGGTCTTACTTTTTGGGATAAATTTTTGCAGTAATAAAAATAATTATAAAAAAATTGGCTATAAAAGTTGGAATTTTTTATTATTATTTAATAACAATAGCCACTCATAATTACTGAGAAATTTACATATTGAAAGACCAATATGAAGATGCATTAAAATAATTACAATAAAAAAACCCGTTTATTGCGGCGTAAAATAGCAATAGCTAACTATTTATTTTGTTGGTGACACCTTTTATTGGTAGAACATTACCATTGAGCTAGCTGCAATATGATTTACGTAGTGACAAAAAATAATTTTTTTTTTGTAAAAAAATGCTACATTTAATAACTGTTTGAAATTGTTAACAATATTTCAAGTATGAATTTTTCTATGTTGACAAATCACAATTTCTAATTGATTTTGATGTTAAAAGTTTCTAAAAAAAATATCAAAGATTAATTTTAACTCATCTAGTGTCATGATATAGGAAAGTTGTAGAAAAATCTGAAATTTACAGAACCCAATCTTTAAAATATTATCTTTAATTTTAGCCAATAAAACTTCAAAAATGTTGAAGGGATCCTGAGATATGACTGAAAATGTCCAAGCGCGTCCGCATCGAGTTTCAGTCGGCGTAACCAGCAGGCATGCTTGAATAATTTTAGTCATATCTCAGGAATCCGTTAAGATTTAAAAAACGTTCTCGGCTTAAATTACAGATAATGTTTTAAAAATTGCGTCCTGTAAATTTCAGATTTTTTCTACATCTTTCCTAGGTAATGACACGAGATGAAATCAAGATATAAATTTCAGGATATTCTTAAATTTTGTTCAAAAACCTCTCACCTCTCTCAAAAAATTCAGAACTGTCTCTACTAGGGGTCATTCGACGCGGAATTTCAAAAGCTTTCTCATAATTTTAAAATAAAAAATTTAGCTTTATTTCGGACCGATTTATCGTGTTTCAAAGTCACCAGTGATTTTTAGGACCGGGTATGAATAAGGTTCGTATTTTTGTTTGAAAATAAATAACTTTCATTTAAAAGACTTGAAAGAAATTCAGAATAGCAGGCATGGTCAGTAGATGAGTTTAAAAGATACAAAAATTGATTAAAAATGTTCAAGCGTGTCTGCGTCAAATTGCAGTTGGCGATCGCCGCTTGCGGCCGGCCTTGCTGGTTACGCCGACTGAAACTCGATGCGGACGCGCTTGGACATTTTTAGTCATAACCGCTAATTCGTCAAGATTTTTGAAGGTTTTTTATCTTAAATTTGAGACAAGATTTTGAAGATTAAATCCTGTAGATTTAAGATTTTTTCTACAACTTTCCTAGGTCACGACACAAGTTAAAATCGAGGTAAAAAATTTAAGAAATTCTTGAATTAAAAAAAAACTTCTCACGTGATATATCCTCTACAACAAGACAGAAATATCTCTACTAGGGGCCATTCGAAGGTGAATTTCATAAGCTTTCTAACAAAAAAGCCTAGCTTTATTCCCGACGAGTTATCGTATTTCAAGGTCATCAGTGATTTTTGAAACCGTTGTGGACCATTTTCGACGATAGTCTACACATTGAATGCTTCAATATGAAGATAAGTTTTGAGGGTTTGAATAAGGTTAAAAAATATACAAATATTTGACTAAAAATGTCCAAGCGTGCTGCGTCAAGTTTCAGTCGGCGATCGCCGCTTGCGGCCGGCCTCGCTGGTTACGCCGACTGAAAAAGCTTTTCAGGTGATATGTCCTATTTGAAAAGTCAGAAATAACTCTACTGGGGGTCATTTTACGTGGAATTTCATAGGCTTTCTAAAAATTTTAAATAAAAAAGACTAGCTTTATTTCCTGTGGAGTTATCGTGTTTCAAAGTCATGAGTGATTTTGAAAACCGCTTGCGCTAGCCGTGTAGATAAATTCCGACGGGAATGTATACATTGAATGCTTCAAAAGACTTTTATTTTAGGTTTACAAATAAATAACTTTCATTTAAGAGACTTATAAAAGAGATTCAGAATAGCAGGCGTGGCCAACAGGTGAGCGTAATCGGCAACAGTAGCTTTACTGTCTGTTCCTTTCTAAAATAGATATGAGCTCATGTTGCACGAAAATGTCAAGGTTTTCAAGGTTCACGCACGGTTAACGCATTCAAGTGTGCAACTTTGCAGAGAAGACAAAAGTGGAGGAATGAGCATCGAGAAACAAGTAATTACTATTCTGAGGTGATGATATCCTTGTTGAGCATCACTTTTCACTAAGGAATTCATATTCCTATGGAGAAGGTCAAAGGGAAGTTGATGACTGCAGGATAACAAAAAATGTAGAGTTATGAAGAGATATTAGTTAGGAATGTCGTTAAGCCATTTGCATGCATTTATGTGAAGTATATATATAGCAAGTTTTTTGTAAAATTAATTTCAACTCATATATGCAGGATAGTTGCATAAGGCAATCCAGGACAGGCTTTGGATTCACGCCACTATTGAGACTTTTTGACACTTTTTTCAATGATACAACTATTTTGCTTCTATTTTGAAAAAATGACGACACTATTTTTTCCAATTAGACTGGAAATCCCATTTAAGTGCGGGTTTGGGTCTGGTCTGCAGCTTGTCACACTTGACTGAGCACGTCCTCCCTTTCGGTCCCGCGGCTCCTCTCATCAAGAAACCACCGAGGCATCAATTCTCGGAAAGACTTAAATGGGAGATACTTAAATGGGATTCACAGTGTACTCGCTAATGCAACTACTCGAGAGATTTTCAAGATTTCAAAACATTTCAAGGGATTTGTAAAATTTCACGAGATTTCAAAGATTTCAACAGATTCCAAGTGGTATTAAATTATTTTAACCGATTTCAGGGATTTGAAAGGATTTTATTGGGGTTTAAAGCTGTTAGAGTATTTACAAAGATTCAAAAGGAATTTCAGAGAATTTCAAAAATTTCGTGGGAATTCATCCGATTTCCGAGGATTTCAAAGTTTGCAAAATTTTTGAATTAATTTTAAGAGATATTACAAATTTCAAAGAATTTTAAGGGGTTTGTAGGGATTTTTAGCAGATCTATGCGATTTTATAGGATCTCCAAGGATGCAAACAATTAGAAAAAAAGATTTTAGGATACCAATTAATTAGGAGACTAATTTATAACCCAAAAATTGAATAAAATTGACTGAAAGTGACTAATGTGAATTAGTTATGTGCCTAATTTGCTTTTGACTACAAAAAAATTCGGTGAAATTGATCAGAATTCCAGGTGAAATTGAACGATTTCAGGACAAATTCAAAAAATTCAAAAAAGCCTATTAATTAAATAAAATTCGAGCGAACTTAGAGGAATTCAAGGGAAATGATAAGAACTCAATGAAATTCATAAAAATTCAAGGTGGATTTAAAAAAAATCCAAAATATTATACTAAGTTTAGTTAAATTAGCGTGAAATTAGAAGATTTTAAGGGAATTCAAAAGAATTTGATAAAATGCCTAAGAATTCAAGGTGAGTTAAAAAAACTTCGGGGCGAATTAGAAAAAATGTTTAAAAATGTTTATAAATCCAATTGCTTAAGTAGAATTGAGTGAGTTCAGAAGAATTCAAGAGAATTCCGTAGAATTCAAATTTCTTTTAATAATTCAGGGTGAATACCAAATTAATTTAAATGAGTTAGAAAAAATTCAAAAAATGAAAAATATTCCTCTGATTTCAGTAAAATTTAAGTGAATTTAGAAGAATTCATGTGAATTAAAGATACTTTAATGAAATTCATAAGATTTTGAAAGAATATAATTGAACAAAATTTTTAAAATCCAAAAGTCCCAAAATTTCCCTCGAAATGAGTAACAAAATTCAAATGAATTAAA
>CAKNYM010051734.1:266364-291032 GCA_932195095.1 Andricus curvator
TCCCAAAATTTCCCTCGAAATGAGTAACAAAATTCAAATGAATTAAAAAATAATTCAAAAATATTTTTAAAAATGCATGGAATTCATTATATTTGCAATTAATTATATTAAAATTCGAGGGAATTCAAAAGAATTTCATGAAATTCCTAAGAATTAAAGATGAGTTTAAAAGACTTCAGGGCGAATTGAAAAAAAAACTAAAAAAATTTGGTAATCAATTTGCTTCAGTAGAATTGAGTGAATTTAGAAGAACATTAGCAAAAGTTAAAAACATCAAGAGAATTCCAAAACAGTTTAATTTAAATAAAAATTCAGGGTGAATTCTACATGAATTCAAATGGGTTGACAAACATCTTTCAAATCCAAAATATTCCACTGATTTCAGTAAAATTGAAGTACAATTTAATATAATATAATTTAACAAAATTTTAAAAATCTAAACATTTCCATCGAACTGAGTAAAATGGGATTGCAAAGAATTGAGGAGGAATTTAACAGAATTTAAGAGTGTTGAAAAAACATTTAAAAAAAACGAATTGAATAAAATTCGAATGAGTTTAAAGAAATTTAAGGGAAATTAGAAGAATTCCAAGAAATTCATAAAAATTCAAGATGAAATTACCAAAAAATTGAAGTGAATTGAAAAAAATTCCAAGATATTAATTAAATTTATTAAATTTTGCATGAACGGAGAAAAATTCAAGGGAATTCAAAAGAATTTATGAAATGCTTACGAATTCATCGTGAAGTTAAAAACATCAGGATGAATTCAAAATTAATTTAATCAAAATTGAAAAATTCCAAAATATTCCACTGATTTGAGTAAAATAGAATAATTCACGGGAATTCGATGAAATTCATACGAAGTCAAGATAAACTAAAAGTAATTCAAGTGAATAGAATAAAATTGCTAAAATAAAAATAAAATAGAACAAAAAATCCAGATGAATTCAAGACGAATTTAAAAGTCTTCAGGGTGAATTAAAAAAAAAAGATAATTCAAAAAAGAAAATTAAAAGGATCCATCGAATTCAGTGAACTTTAAACGAATTTCAAAGACTTCAGGATGAATTTAGAAGAAATCAAAGGAGTTAAACAAAATTCAATAAAACTTAGAAATCCTTGGGTTTCCTGTTTTAATTTATTGAAAGAAGTGAAACAAGTGATATATTTTTTTAAAGTGACTATAGTAACTTTATCTTAAAGAATTGACTAAAAATTGATTAAAAAAAAAAAAAGTTACTAAAAGTGACTTCAGTGACTGTGTGGCATTCTGAATACAGATAGAAATAAGCGTTTATCATTTCCCTTAGTATATATTTATAAAATACAAAAGTAACTAAAAAAGTAACTATAGTTATTTTTTTCGTAAAAGTAATTAAGAAAAAGTTACATTTTTTAACGGTAAAGATAACTAGTTCTTTATAAAAAGTAACTTACTCATCACTGTTTTCAATCTGATATTAATCAAGCATTGGAAGATAAAATCATCTTGTTCCATACTAGTTACCTAATCGCGCCTCTATTTGAATTCAATTTTAAACGCATGCGCAGAATTGAATTTTCTGCGAAATATTTGAATTTTATGTTGAGAAATTGTGCAAATTTGTATAGAATTGCAAAAATGCATACCTTTGTTGCTTTCTACATGCTCAGAGACAGAAAAAAGCAATAAAAAATTATAAGCTAGCGCCATGCGCCAGAGACGTGAATGAAAAAAAAGGTTAGAGTCGTCGCGCCACTTCTCCTCTTGCTCTTCAACTTACCGCTCCTATAGTGACACATACACGAGCAATTCGCCGCTTCACTTGCACGGTGTACACATGTAATCGATTCACGCGACGAGCATACGTAAATGGTAGTACCCGCTCACTTGTATGGAATAGTGACCATTGTAATGTGCCAAGATCACAAGATTTCCGAAGCAAATTTATATCTTCATCGTGTTTCCTCTCTGGAGTCTGGTCGAGAGGTCACCCACTCCCACCAACACCCACTGACGTGAGTGAGGCTCGAGCATGGGCTCCACATGGTCTCGAGTTTCAGAGAATCGATAAGGTTTCGATAGATTGCGTGGCGGTCTTTTTAAACCGACGCTAGCATTCACAGTGCTGTGAGAATAATTTTTAAACATACAATGAGTAAAATCTAAGATTTATTTAAGGTGGATTCCGAACCACCAAGAAGACTCTAGAGGTACGGGCGCGACGACTCCGGAAATGAACAGATTCTTTGCTAGGCTAGTTTACAGCGTGGGCTGCCGAGGCTCTTTCAGAGTTTGAGGCGAAAATCGAACTCGCAAGCAGAAGAGTGGGTCTAAAGCTGATGCTTTAGGCCCCCAGGATCATCGCTCACTTCTAGAATTTTTTTTTAAATTTGGAATAGAAGTTTCTAATCTGTCCCCGAAGGGTTTACATTTTCCTTGTACCTCTCCTCGATTCCTTTACACCCAGCCCACATACTTACTTGGTGGTGGGTGGGGGACTTAGAGAACCTTTTTCTCTAGCAGGAACGGTGCCGCGACTCTTCGGAGATAAACAACTCCCTAGCTAGGATAGTGTTCGGCGCGTGAGCTGCCGAGGCTCTTCGAGAGTGCGAGGCGGGAATCGAACCCGCAAGCAGACGGAGTAGGTCTAAAGCATTAGATTCTACGACCATCGCTCACTTCTGCAATTCTTATCCAAGAATCTCATTTTTAGTCATTCTGATCAGTTCTAACAACAGTTTCCGTTTTAGCATCCGCAAACTAGAAATCTATCGTACCGACCCATTTGACTAATCAAATCTTAGAAATATTTTTATGCTCCTAAGACAAAATGGATATTAGAAATAAGTAATAAAATAAAATTTTTTGTGAAAAAAGGTACGCCTTTCAGCTCCGTTGGGATTCGAGCCGGGGACCTTTCGTTTTCCGGATGACTGTTGACAGTTGCGGGGTATCTACTCAAATATTCTGAAAAAAATGTCCTGATAATTCCAAGTTTTTTCCAGGTATCTCTAGATTTTTATAGGTATACTTTTTCTTAATACTAATCAAGTATTAAGCATCGCACTTTTTAAAGCAAAGTATTACAAATAAAGTATTATAATAAAGTATTCCATAGTACTTGAATAACCCCTTCAGTTATCCATCTGTGAATGGTTAAACTGTAATTAAATTGGGAGCAATTTTTTCACAATTTAGAAATAAAAATCAATATTCAGAAAATATTGATTTTAGACCAGTTGACAAAAAACAATTAACATCAAATTATTTAATACATTTTATCTGGCCAAAACCATTAGATCAAAAAATATAAAACATATGAATGTTTGAAAAATGTATCTTACAAGTATAATGAATTACGTTGGAATTCAACTTGTAGGGCTTGTAAAGAAAGATGAAAGTGCAATTTGAAAGACCTGGGTTCGAATCCCAGCAAAGCTTGGGAGCAATTTTTTTACAATCTGAAAATAAAAATCAATATAAAAAAAATTGATTTTAGGCCAGTAGACAAAAAACAATTAATATCAAATTATGTAATTAATTAAGTTTATTAAAAAAATCGGAAAATTAAAAAAATAGGAATGGACACAGTATGGCCCAAAAAGGCTCTATTTTTTTCTAAAATGGTTTCTCTATAAATTGTTCTTTTGATGAAATTTCAGGGGTCTCTCAAGCCCATTTCTGCAAAAAAAAAATTTTTTCTTCAATTCCCGTTGTTAACGGATTATTTCATTTTATAATAAATTTATTATCCGAATTCATCTAAAAAACGGAATGAATTCGAAAAACTTTTTCGACACTGTTATATTTAATTTGAATTTTAAAAACGGAAAATGCGGCAGTTATAAAAAGTAAGCAATTTTTTGCAAAAATGGGCTTAAGAGACCCCTACATTTTTTTTAATTCTTTCAAAAATTTTGGTGATGTATTTCATTAAAAATAAAACAAAAGATGTATTCTAAATTAAAATAATCCATTAACAACGCCAATTAAAACAAAATAAGAAATTTTTTCAATAATGAGCTTGAAAGATCCCTAAACTATATTTTTTAAATTCTGCCAAAATTTAGTGGACATTTTGACACAAAAAAAAACAATTTGTAAGGGAGCCATATTTAAAAAAAAAAATTTTTCAGACCACCCTAATATGTAAGTATACAACAATTAAACGAGTTAATTATAAATAATGTTTTTTTCCAGTCCTTATAAGTATCTAACTGTGTTGATACGGTACTTTTTATATATAAAATTAAATATCGATGTTGCTTAATTTATAAAAGTTACTTTTTTTTTTAGGAATTTTATAATTACAGAATATTTTTTAATATACACGTATTATTACTGTCAAATAATAATTAAAGAAATGAATATTTAAAAAATAAATAAATGAATAATACGAAAAACAAAATTATTCAATTAAAAAATTTAAAATGTTATATTTTTCTGAAATTAGTGAAAATACTAAAAAGAAGTTTAATATAAATAAGTATAAATCCAGTACTATAATTTTACTTTTACAAATAAAAAAACATAATTATTTGATTAAATATAACAGTTGTTAAAACAAATTTAAGCACACTCAAAAAATTTCTCTGTATATGTTGAACTTGTATTAATTCCAAGTCATTTAGAAAAATATAACAATTTTTTACCACCTTGTGTAGAATATATAAGCTTTTAAATAAACATTTACGTTCATTAAACTTTACATGTGTGTCTTTCTATAAGTCATAAAAATGTATAAACTGAAAACTTACCCGCAGTCAATATATAATAATTGATTAATTATTATTAATTATTAATAATGCAACTACTAATGTGATGTTTTTTTAGAAATTTAACATAAATTTACAATTAGAAGCGCAATATATGTGGTATTATGGAATTCTCATGAAACAAGTAATATTCTGAACTCTTCCTAATACTTTATAAGTAGATAGGCAGAGGGAGTTCTATGTAAAGATTCCTACCTTACCGACATCGAAAACATTCTACAACTGAAGTGGTTCGTGTCCGTGCTAAGTTTCTAGAATGTTCTCCATGACGTCATCGAATTATATTGCGCAATATTTGTAAAACCATATAGTTGATAGGAAATATGGATGATATATTGTTTCCTTATAGATAATGCATTTAAATGAAAAATTCATGTCTTTATTTACTTAGTGCACATATAACTCTTGAAAAACATTCTACTGCAGTCTACAAACTTGTAGAATCTTAAGACAAAGAGGGTAATAAGTAGATAGGAAGGGGCGGTTCTAGATCAAGATTCCTACCTTACCGACTTCTAGAACATTCTAGAAACATAGCACGGATACCAACCACCTCAGCTGTGGAAGGATCTCGAAGTCGGTAAGGTAGGAATCTTGATCTAGGACTGGCTTTGTCTATCTGTTTTTATAACAACGTATTTTCTTCTGGTTGACTAGAAGTCTCTAGTTCGGCCCAAAAATTTGTAAATTTTGCCAACAAAAAAGTGGGAAAAAAGAGAAAAAATGGGAAAAAGGGTATCATACAGGAGAGGCCTGCAAGAAGTCTATAAATGACAAGTTGTCAAGATAATGGTGTGAAGTTTCGAGTGGAAAATTGCTTTTTGTTTTCTCGCACATGAAAGTGTCGGATTCCCACTACAATAACCACAGAGTCATTTACAGTGACGTAAACAAATGTGAATGACCCGTAATTACATGTATGGTGGTGTGTATCGTGTTTTCGTTGCAATTCGAACGCATGTTAGAAAATACAAACGAAGATATTTAAGATCGAGTCTTAGGCTTGAGGATTTCGATCCCGTTATACGACGATAAAGCGTGTCAGCTCATCTCGAAAACTTCCTTTAATATCCTTTGCATAACTATAAACGTGCGAGTAGTGAGCATGCAATATCCTCTTCAGCATTGCGATGATAGGCATAGTCACTATTAATGAAAATATAGATCTTGGAAGGAAGTCGTGCATTATTGCGTCATTGTTCAACGACTTTGCTGTAAAGGAATTGTGTCTAAATGATCACTCCGCTAGAACGGTCAATCTTCAATAATTAACTGGTTAAAATAAATAAAGGCCACTGTTTTGTACGAAAATCTCGGGAAGTGAAATACACACCTATGACAAATGATTTCAAATAATAAATATGTAAATTGACATAATAAAATGTGATTATAGACTTACCTACTTTATGATAAAATGTTACTTCAAAATTGAATTACATTATCGAATGCTTTACTATATGTTCTCTGAACTTTCGTTTAAGCTTTGTAACAATTTATAATTGTGACTCAATTTATTGAAAATAAAACAAATATAATAAAATAGCTACTCGGATAAAATGGTCATTACCTTGTGTGCGTAAATCTGTTAGCCGAAAGAGATTTTGCGTCATCTGTCTATTTGTGGTAGAAATATTATCCCAAATGCTACGTCATATTTACATATTATTTTTATTAGAAATAATTACTTAAAGTGAATAATTCACAGTGGTCATGCTATTTTTAAAGAATTTGAAAGTGAATAATCCTTAAAAATTTTGAACAAATTGGAAACTCTTGTAATATAACCTTTAAATTCGTACTTTCGGTACTGTTAAAATTTAGCATTCTCTTTCACCGTAATCAAACGTCTTTAAGGCTTTAATATAATAAAAATGCTACAATAATAAACAAAATATTATAATGTGAGATTTAACAACCTAAGTGCTTAAATTAACAGAAAAATAAGCATGTTTATACTAATTCTTTGAGCCTGACCATTTTACCCGAGCGTGTTGATAAAATGGTCAAAATGCAGATCTTTCCTTTTCGCATTTTGTAGTTTATTCAAGTGTATCTTATCCCACTTTTAATATTTGGAAATTGTTGAAAAAATGTCAAAGTACCGTTTATCAGATTCTTTTTCTAGAAACTATTTAATTTGAGAATATATTTTTTATAATATTGCTTATTGTTTCATTAAGTTTTTTCTGTACGTGATATACACTATAAATTACCCTATCTTGAAATTAGCCGCAACAAAATTTATTCCATAGTTTTTACTGTGAATATTCAGAATTCCATTCTTTCAATTTATCAGCCAATCCTGATGTAATTATTAAAGCAAATTAATTTTTAGACCCTCTTAAAAGTAGCATTTATATATGATGCAGTTTGTGGACAAGGATTTAAGTTGCTATCATGCGGATGTAGTGGCCTTTTTCTTCAGGTTACGAGCATTGCGGTTGGTGGTTAGCATAGCTGAGAAGATAAAAAAAAAGTCGATGGATTTAGTTTCCGTCAACCTTTTCTCTGCCTTCCTCGAGGATCAGTGTTGACCACGGTTGCGAAAATGATAGGCAATAAAAAAGAACGAGAGCGGAAAAGACATTTTCAAAAAAGTAGCTTGTTATTCCTGAACCGTAACGTGTTACTTTTTTTGTGTGCATACGCTGAGAAATAAAAACAACAATGGACCTGTTGAATGAGCTGAAAGACTATAAACATATTTTTTATTCTCGGTTTCTAGACAGTTGAAATTGATATTATATAAATATCTTGTTCTGAAACAGTGATGAGAAGCGTAACTAGTTTTTTTTGACTAGTTACATTAATTAGTTACTTTTACTGGTAACAATAGTGGCAATGAAGTTACTTTTGTAAATAAGTAATGAATTGGTAACTAGTTTCATTTTATTTTCATTATTCAAATTGTGGAGGATAGTTTTCGAAATTTTGAAAATTGGAATCCTCTTCCCTGGATCTCAAAATTTTCTAAAATCTATAAAAACACTTTTAAAAAGAAAAAAACTTCTTTCCAAAGCTCAATATTCGATTTTTTTATTGTAAATTAATATCTTTAACAGCAAATTGAACTATTCCAGTTGAAGATTCATAATTTTAGTTGGCACTGCATCTTTTTGGTTGAAAATCCAACTATTTTTGCTGGAGAATTCATCTTTTTTGGTTAAAAATTTAATTATTTGGTCGAAAATTTAATTATTTGGTCGAAAATTTAATTATTTTGTTCAAAATTTGACCATTTTTTTAGAAAATCATTCTTGAAAATTTAACAATTTTGTTGGAAATGTAACTATTTTGGCGGGTTGAAAACTCAAAACTTTTGTTGAAAATTCATCTTTTTTGTTTGAAAATTCATCAATTTTAGTAGAAATTCCACCTTTTTTGATTCAAAATTAAAACATTTTTTTGTTGAAGTATCAACTATTATATTTTTCATTAAGAATGTTTTTTCTTTTTGATTTTTTGAAAATTTATCTTTTTTAGTTGAAAATTCAACTATTTGGTTAAAAATTCATCTTTTTAAGTTTAAAATTCAACTACTTGGTTGAAACTTGACCCCCTCTGTAAAAAAATAACTTTTTTGCATGACATTTTTTTAGTTTAAAATCTATGTATTTTGTTGAAAATTCGTCTTTTTCGTAGAATATGAATCTTCTTGGTTGCAAATTCAACTGCTTGGTCAGAAATTGAAGTCTTTTGTTAACAGTTTTTTTTTGAAGCCTCATCATTTTAGTTGAAAATCCATTTCTTTGTGAAATTGAACTATTTTATTAAAAAATACTTTTTGTTGGTAAACATTATTTTTTTTTGATGAAAATTGATTTATTTAATTTTTGGTTTAAAATTGATCTTTTTTAGATGCAAGTACAACTATTTGGTTGAAAATTCGCCTTTTTTCATTGAATTCAGCTGTTTTTGATTGAAGAAAAAAATATTTTTTGGTTGAAATATCAATTATTTAAATTTTTCGTTGAGAATTTATCCTTTTTGAAAATTCAACTACTTGGTTGAAAGTTGAACTCCTCTGTTAAGAGTTTATTTTTCTGGTTAAAGATTCATAATTTTAGTTGAAAATATATCTCTCTGATCAAAAATTTAACTATTTTGTTGAAATAGCGTTTTTTTTTTGGTTGAAAATTAATTTTCTTTTGAACTGCAAATTTAACTATTCTATAGTTGAAAATTCATCTCTGTGACTGAAAATGTAACTATTTTCTTGAAAATTCGTTTTTTTTTTGTTGAAATTAAATTATTAGCTGAAAATTGAACTATTTTTGGTAGAAATTGTATCTCTTTTGGTTAAAAAGTGATCTTTTTTACTAAAAAAATGCAACTATTTGGTTTGAAAATGTATCTTTTTCATATGAATATTCAACTACTCAAGTATTTGGTTGAAAATTCGTCTTTTTGGTTGAAAATTGTACTATTTTGTTGTAAATTCGTTTTTTTGTTCTAGAAAATGTATTTTGTTAACTAAAAATTTAACTATTATAGTTCAAAATTCATCTCTATGCTTGAAAATCTCACTACTTTGTTGTAAATTCTTTTTTTTCATTGAAGTTTAAGTTTTAACTGAATATTGAACCATGTTTGGTGAAATTGTATCTTTATGGGTTGAAAATTGATTGTTTTAAGTAGAAAAGGCAATTATTTGTTGAAAATTCAAAGTTTTATAAAACACTTTCTATTGGCCCTAGGAAGTTTGAAATCTTCTATAAGTGGTAGTCAGAACTAAGTAAATATATGTAAAGAAACACTTTAAAAAAGAAAAAATTAGTTTCCAGAGCCATATAGATTTATAGTCCAACGTAGGAAAATTGTAATTTTTCTTTCATCCTGAAATTCAAAAGACGGTGGTAAACGTTTTTTCAAAATATATTTCATTTCTATAGTATTTTTTTAAACTGAAAATTTTAATTCCGTTTATAGCCCTAAATGTATATAATGGATATGGATATAATATAATTCTTGACATTCTGACTTATTAACTAAATAATTATATAATTGTAAAACTCGAGGAGTATGAATTCAGAACCTGAAAGAATGAAATGAAAAACAAATGAAGAACTTTGAATTTGTTTAAAACGAGTTTCGCCATAAGATATTTAGTTTAATTAATATCTCAGACTATCCTGAAATGTCCATTATATCCATTCAAATTATAAACTAGAAATTCTAAGCTTTCCTTTAATAAGCGTTTCATCAAAATTTGAGGAAACGCGTTTTAATATATTCGGAATTTCAATTTTCATTTTCAAAAACCTATAGAAAGGACACATATTTTTTAGAAATAGCAACATCGTAAAGCTTGTTAAATTTCCTTTCAAATCCGTTAGTTACAAACTCTATTCGGTTTGGTTTTGACCCAATAACATTTCATTGTCGTCAAAATGTACTGAAACAAAATTTATACATAATTGGTTCATATTAAGCAATACGAATATTGAAAGCAATTCAATTGTTTTTCAGTTTTGACATTGATCAACAGGGTAAACATAACTGAAGTTCAAAATCAGTTTGTAAGAAAATTACCTGAAATAAAATTGAAACCCTAATTTTTTCTGTGTGGTGGCCTATAGGTTTGCACCTACAAAAACCGTGCTTTGAATGGAATGTCTTTTAAATTAGAATTGAAATGTGATTTTGATGTCTGAATTTTTTGGCGAGAAGCTCATATTATCAGGTTAAATCTATCATTACTCAAAACCGTTTTTTAACAAAGCCATTATTTCATATTCAATTAATTCGTTGGTCTCGCATTTCGGTCAGCGTACCCCATAACATGGGGTATGGTGTCCCTCATATTACTGTCGGTTTATTTCAAGAATATGAACGTTGTAGAATAAAAAGTGCACAATATAATAATTCTTGAGAGTATAATGTAACGAAAAAAATACTCGAGACATGATCAACACTAAATAAATGTTTTCTCATCAATCAAATAATGTATGTCGCAAAATAACCTCTTACTCCTTGAAAATTCTATTCAGCGTGTAACTATCTACAATTGTCTTTAACAGATATCTTGTTTACCGACAGATAGCAAAGGCGCGAAAATTCAAAACAGTCATTGATAAATAATATTCGAGATCCTATTTATTGAGTTACTGTTCAACCCATGTAATTGGGACCACCCTAAGAAATAAAGAGAATTGCTTGAATTGTGTTTGAAATGGGAAATTACGGTTAGGAATGGAAATAACTTCATAACAATAAGTTTTAATATTTTTAGGTTATAACCCCAAAGTTTACCTGCTGGTCTCTTCCAAAGGAATAAAACGTGAACTTGGTACTTACTGTATTACTATTAAATATAACTTCAAATCGGTTTTCGATTTTCGTCATTATCTGTGTAACTTTATTATTACCAACATCGAATTTTATCAGACAGAACAGACATAACGGTCAGAAAAATATAAAAATTAGGAGATTCACAAGATAACTAACTTTATTTGTTTTTCTACATTATCGATCAAATTACCGACCTGTTGTCAAGCACTGTTACCATCTCCAAAAAAAAATTCGGACATCATGCCCCGTATGTCATGTTGCAAGATTTTATTAATTTTAATATATTTCGAACGTTTATAAAAACCATTTATGATACCAGAAGTTTAAAGAAATACTTCACCTATTAGAATGTAATATTTGCATGTTTCAAATATTTCAAAAAATGCTGTAAGTGCTTAACTTCTGCCAAAGACATTTCCATCTATTTCCGCCAAAACTGTTTTTTCATAATGGCTCTTCGGACGCACGTATTTTAAAACAAGTCATTCTATGTAAAAAACTAATATGAAAATCAATACATGCGGGCGTTTTTTGTAACGGACACCATGCCCCACACCGGCACCATACACCACTCTCCCCTACTATAGTACTACAATTTACCGCAGCTTGAAGAAAATCGAAAAACATTTGTTTTGGGCAGTGCGCTCATATGAAATGGAGTGACCCATTATTTCTAAAATACAAATGTAACTAAGAAAAAGTTTAATTTTGGATGGGTAGCGATAATGATAACTAGTTACTGTATTAGTGATGCAACGGTAACGATAACTAGTTTCTTTTAAAAAGTAACATAACCATCACTGTTCTGAGAGTAGTATCATCATTTGGATTGCATCTAATTACTGTATGCAAATTACTGATGAAATGCAGCATATACATTAGGTGACCACACAAGTGTTTCGCCTTCAACAAGGCATTACCTTGGATGTAAAAGCGTAACTGCACCCGTAAGTTTCCTCGGACGAAATTATCCATTATCTTTTGCAAGGTAAGAGGACTCTCGGAAGAAGCTCGTGGTCATAAAGACACCTTTCTTAGGGCCTCATTATTAGCTGGAAGTGCGCGCAAATCCGGTTTTGCACCTATGTATATAAGCTTCGACAGTCTGCGAATAAATAGGGTTGAACAAGTATGTGCACCATACACTACAAACGCACCCGGCCCGTATCTTGTCGTTTTTCTGCCTTGCAGGACTCATTTTAATTAGGAGCTAGGGTAGATGGAAATAGAGCCTGTCATCAAATCCTACCATTGCCTCAAATCATAATAATTTAATTTAAATACAATAGAATTAAATGAAATGAAAATAAAAAAAGGGATAGTTAGAGTAGTTAGAGGCACAGCAAAAAACTGGGTGCAAGAATCATTGCAGGTACTTTGAGAAAAATGGTTGTTCAACATAGATGTTTCAAGTCTAAGAGAGTACCGCGTAACATCTGCTAGCTTTTTCAGAGATTAGGACTCCAAATATTTTTGTGGTAAACTGAAACTTCCGAGATGTTAGACTGAAAGATCCAAGATGTTAAAGTCTTCCGAGTGCAGGAAAACGCCATCCCTCTATCGGCCATTTGAAGAAGCTCATAGTCAATTTCGTGGAAAATGCTGTCGACATCTGTTGTTCATTTGATGAAGCTTATAGCCAATGTTTCGTGTCGCATGTAAACTTGTGGAAAAATTAGTATTATTAATATTTTGGTCACAGGATAGTAATAATAATGCTGTAAATTGTCTGGATATAGTAAAATGATTCATAGCGTGATAACGTGATTCGTAACGTTCAGCTCGGTAATTAATATAGGGACCGTTCAAAAACTACGTTACACAGGGGTACCAGGTTTTGTAACGATTTGTGGAAAATATTATTGATAAAATGAAAACTAGTGAATTTATTTTACAAATAAAGCATCTAAATATAGACTTCACACTCTTTACCCTATTCCCCTATTTTCACTTTTTTTTTGGAAGAATTCCTTTTTTTGCCTTTGTTTTCGAAAAACTAACTCTTTTTCTAGTTTTTTCGCCTAAATGCGAACTGAATTAATAGAACGCAATCAGAAAATCCAACTATTGTTGGTAAAAAGTTAATTTTTTTGGTTAAAAATTCTACTATTTGGTAGAAAAGTTAATTATTTTGTAGAAAATGTAACTGCTCTTTTAAAAAGTCATAGTTTTTCGTCAAAAATTCAACTACTTGATTGAAACTTAAACTACAGTTAAAAATCATTTTTTTGTTGTTGAAGATTCATCTCTCTGGTTGAAGATTCATATCTCTGGTTGAAGATTCATCTCTCTGGTTGAAAATTCGTTTCATTTTTAGTTGAAGATTGATTTTTTGAGTGAAATTAAATGATTCCATTTTTGTTTAAAAATGTATATTTTTTTGTTAAAAACACTAATATTTGGTTAAAAATTTATGTATTTGATTGGAAATTTGTATTTTTGGTAGAAAATTAATCTTCTTTGTTAAAAAAATCATCTTGTAGGTTAAAAATTGAACTTTTTGCTTGAATGTTTGAACTCTTGTTGAAAATTCATTTTTTGTTTTTTGAAGATTCATCCTATTAGTTGAACATTCATTTCTTTGGTTGGAAGAGTAACTATTTTGTTGAAAATTCGTTGCTTTTCTGGTTAAAAACTAATTTTTTAAATTACAACTTGATCTTTTATAGTTGAAAATTCAACTATTTGGTTGAAAATTCATGTATTTTAAATCAAATTTGTTTTTTGGTAGAAAATTAATCTTCTTGGTAGAAAATTGATCTTTTTTGGTTAACAATGAAACTGCTTGGTTGAAAATTAATCTGTTTTGGTTGAGAATTCAACTATTTTGTGGAAAATTAATTTTTTCTTCATTCATTCATCAGGTTAGTTCAAGATTCAACTATTTAGTTGTAAATTAATTTTCTGGTTAAAAACTCTTATTTGCGGATTTAAAATTCAACTGTTTTATAGAAATTTACTCCTTTGGCTTGAAAATTCACCAGTTTAGTGAAAAATTAAAATCATTGGCTAAAAATTAACTTTTTAGTCCAAAAATCATATTTTTGGTTTAAAATTGAACTATTTTAGTAGAAAATTCAACTATTTTGTTAAACAATAAACTTCTTTTTTTAAATTTAACTATTTGGTAGAAAATTAACTTTAAACAAAAAATCATATTTTTGGGTTGAAAATGCAACTACTTTTTTAAAGTTGAACAACTTTGTCAATATCGTTTTTGTTTAAAAATGTATTTTTTTTATCGGAAAATTTAGCTGTTCGATTTTTGATTGAAAATTTATCATTCATAACTTGAAAATTCAACTAATTGGAAAAAAATTAATTAATTTTGTTAATAATTTGTCTTTTTCGGTAGAAAATTAAGCATGGCTGTTAAAAGTTTATCTTCTTGGTTGAGGATTCAACTGTTTTGTTAAAAATTCGTCTTCTTTGATTGAATTAAACTGGTTGAAAATTCCTTTTTTTTAAAGTATTTTAAACTGAAAATGTAACTGTTTTGTTGGAAATACGTTTTTTGGTAAAAAATTAATTTTTTATGGTAGGAAATATTCATCTTTTTGGTTCAAAATTTATCTTATTTTGTTGAAAATAAACTTTATTGTTTGGAAATTTAACTTTTTGGGTTGAATATTCCACTGTGTTCTAAAAAATTCGTCTTTTTGGCTTGCAAATTAATCTTTTGTGTTAGAGAAGTGCTTTTTTTGGTTGAAGATGAACTTATTTGTTGAAAATTCAATTGTCTTCGAAAAAGTTCGTCCATTTGGCTGTAAAATTTAACTATTTGGTTAAAAATTTTGACTTGAATTTTTAAGAATTTAACGCGTGTCATATTGAATTAAATATGGAATCTACATTAATATGATTTAAAAGAAGTAATTCCTCTATTATTTTCCAATTTTCGTGAAAAATCAGCCTATTTCCCCTATAAAAATACTCAAAAATTGGTAACGTAGCTTATGGACGGCCCCCGTGTAAAGCCTGTTCTAACCCTAGATTCCTACCTTACCGACATCGAGGACGTTATACATCTCCAGTGGTTCGCGTCCGTGCTAATATTCTCAAATCAGCACGGACACGAACCATTTGAGAATGTAGAATGTTCTCGATGTCTGTAAGGTGAAACGGGGTAACGTCCAGCCAGGTAATTATTAATTAATGGAGGGGTAAGCCCGCTGTAGCGAAACAAAAATTCTCCGCTAGACGGCAGCACGTTACTGCGGAAGTGAGTCACACTTTACAGACTTGACACTCTTGTTGCCTATTTTCCATGGAACTGGTGTACATGAATAACCACTTTAGTAAGTACCAACCGGATATTCTTGGCTCGTCTACAAGTCAAGTAGATTTACGTCATTAGAGCGTCTGGACTGGTCGGGACTCGCCATCAGCTGTACATCCGGTGTATAGCGATCGGCGGGATCCATAAATCGATCATTTAATTGCTCTCCAGCCGGGAAGGGTCGATTCGCTCATCCTTCCCGGCAGTTTCCTCTACCTTTTTCAGTCTGATCACTTTGCTTTTCCCTCTTTATGGTTGCCCACCCCTTTTCTACAGATGTCATTTGAGTCCCGATCGATCGTTTCAAGTTCCATATCATGGATTCTTCGTAGTCATAAACTGCTTGAATACCGTGTGGGCGTCGTTAAATCGAATATTGAACGACGCGACCCACCATTAGGTAGGTTTCAAGATGGCATCCGGAATTAACGATCGACTTCGATCGTTTGGGATTTTGACAAATTGCTAAGTGATACAGTGTTAGGATTGATAGTCGGATAGTGGAACGATGTTCGAGGTGTCGCTATTAAGTTTTAAGACTGGACCTATAAAATGCGTTATAATGAAATTCTTACTTTTTAACTTTTATCTTCTTCAATGCTCTCTCCATCTCGATCAACGCAACACTGCATGCTCGGTTTCCGTTGTTCAAGGCAGTGCTGGAGGTCCTCGAATGAAAGGCTTTTTAGGAGCTTGGTCGTTTTTGCTTTCAACTTCCATAGATTGAAAACTGGTTCCTTTCATCAAACTATTGATTGTTGGAAATAAGTAGAAGTCACGGTGGGCTAGATCTGGTGAATAGGGTGGATGTTCCAAAATTGTGATGCTTTTATAAGCCAAAAACGGTTTGTCGGACAAGTCAGACTCAGAGTGTGCAGGTATATTGTCTTGGTGGAGAATCCAGTCCTTATTTTTGAACAAACTGGGTCAGTTTCTTTTCACTTTTTTGCGAAGCTTTGGCAGTACTTCCTATCTATCATTACCCCACATAGCATACTTCCCGAAGAAACAAGGTCTGTCCCAGGTTTTTTCGGGAAAAGCATAGTGGGTACCATGTCTGGTATCATTCTAATTCTTCAACGTGGGTCCTTTCGAACGATTTCATCGATTTTCTGGACGTTTTTGTCTGATTATGATGTTTCTGGACGGTCAACGCATGAATCGTCTTCATCCTCTTCCCAGCCCTCACAACATATTTTGTTCCACTCAAAAAAATGCACGTGATAGATAATCATCCACATAAGCTTCTTTGAACATCTGAACACTACTTTAGCTAGCGGGTTGACACAAGTCTTAGGCGAAACTACGTGAATCATAAATTAAGAATATCCCTACCAATTGCCGAGAAGAGGAATAATAAAACAATAAAAGTAAGCCATTCTAATTTGTTGCTGATAAACTTACGCAGATAACATTCGCGCGGGGCACGTTACCCGCACGACGTGCGAGGAGCGTGATGCATGCAGGTTGCGAGGCTAATGCGTCGTAAGCTTTGAACCTCCCCCCCCCACCTTATCTTACGTAATTTTTGCCAACTAAATTTGTTTCGTGACTTTATTTAGGGGTCATCCAAAAATAACGTAAGATGGTTCGGTGTGGAGGAATTGGGTAAAATCTTACTGTTTCCTATAAATTAACAAAGTAGTTCAATTTTGAATCATGTAGTTAAACTTGCAACCAAAAAAGATGAATTCGCAACAAAAAATGGAAAAGGTGATGATGTTGATATTATAACCAAGAAAAGATTTTCATTTTGGATAAAAAATAGATGAATTCAACCAAAAAAGAGGAATTTTCATCAAAATAGTTAAATCCTCAACCAAAACAGATTCATTTTCAGACAAACAGTTGAAATTTTAACAAAAAAGATGAAACTTCTCCCAAATGGATGAATTTTCAAGCCAAAAAGACGAATTTAAAAAAAAATTCCAATCGTCTACACAGAAAGATTTTTCAGTCAAAAAGACGAGATTTTTACAAATTAGTTGAATTATCAACCAAAAAGATGAATTTTTAATCGAGAAGATTAATTTTCTACTAAAAACACGAATTATCAACAAAATAATATATTTTTAACCAAATAGAAAATTCATAGAAAAACAATTAGTTGAATTTTTAACCAAGAAGATTTATTTCCTACCAAGGAGGCCAAAATTAAAAGTAATAATAAAAATTAAGTTTTAATAAGAAATCGAATTTTCTACAAAATAGTTGAATTTTCAACAAATTAAAATAAAAATTTATAAAAAATTTATTATTCAATATTTTCAAACAATAAAAAATTTCAATTATATTTTTAATAAAATTTATTCGACAATATTAATATTAAAGTTTATCCACTAAAATGATGAATTTTCAACCAAAAAAGATGAATTCTAAATGAAAAAAGATGAATGCTGAACGAAAAATGTAATAGTTGATATTTCAACAAAAAAATTATTTTATTTCAATTTAAAGAAATTTAAATGCAACCAAAAAAGATGAATTTTCAACAATATACTTGAATGTTCAATCAAAACAGTTGCAATTTGCACCAACAAAATTTATTTGAAAAAAAATTTTTTTTTTAAATACATCAATTTTCAACTAAATAGTTAAATTTTAAACCAAGAGGACTAATTTTGTACCAAAAAGGATGCGTTTTGAAGAAAATACATGGATTTTTAACGAAATAGTTGATTTTTCAAATAAGAAAGATAAATTTTCAACCAAAAATGGAATAGGTGAATTTTTAGTTAAAAATATAATTTTCAAACAAAAAATTTCAGCAAAATAGTTTAATTTTCAACTAAAGAAATTAATATTGAACTAAGTCGATGATTCTTCAACGAAAAAAATGAATTATTTAACAAAGTATTTCCACATTCCACCAAATACAGGAATTTTCTATCAAATAGCTTAATTTTCGACGAAATTGTTGAATTTCCGAGCCAAAAATACAAATTTTCTACAAAACAGATTACTTTTTAAGCACACAGTTGCATTTTTAATCAGAGAAGATGAAATTTTAATAAAAACAAATGCATTTTCAAACCCAAAAAATGACAAAAAATAGTTGGATTTTCTTATTTGGTTTCTATAATTGCAGTTCGTATTTAAGGCCATGTGACGAGTGGGTCACGTGACCGGATTCCTACCTTACCGACACTTTTTTTCAAAATCAACTTACGTTCACACGAAACGCGATATCGAGTTGAAAATTTGGGATAATAAATAAGAAGCGCTAAGAAAGGCGGCTCTGGTTCTAAATTTTAATATTCATGAAAAAAGCAAAAAAAAAATTATTTACAAAAAAAAACTTTTTTCATAATTATAAAAATTTAGGACCAGAGCCGCCTTTCTTAGCGCTTCTTATTTATTATCTCAAATTTTCAACTCGATATCGCGTTTCGTGTGAACGCAAGTTGATTTTGAAAAAAGTGTCCGTAAGGTAGGAATCCGGTCACGTGACCCACTCGTCACATGGCCTTAAGAGGAAAAATGAGAAAAAAACCTACGAAGCTTGCGATAGATAAAAAGGAATTTGGAGAATATACCGACCAAGAATACAAATTAGTTTGAATAAACATTGAAGTTCATTTTCAATACTTTAAAAATATTAGGTTAGGAAACTGGAAATCATTTTAGAAAATAAAGCTAATTTTCCATTGCAAACTTTTGGATTTCAGGTATAACTAAATACCTATAATTATTAACACATTCAATTTTATAAAACTAATTTAATTAGGGATCCACTTTTATTTAATTAGCAGCTAGTTTATATTTTATATGTATGTTCGTTCCCTAAGTTTATAAAATCTTAGTAAGATACTAATGTTATCAGGTAAATTACAATTAATATTGTTACAATTATCAATAAACTAAGATAAATTTTATTTAGATTTAATGTACTGGGTACTATAGAACGTAACCTCTTTCTCCCCCCTACACTCAACAAACTTTATGTGATTTATGCACAGCTCCTTAAGGTGCTTCAAACAAGTCGGTTTTTAGAATAATACAAAATTCAGCTACAAAAATGAATTGTTTGATGTAATATTTTTATCACATTATCTAAATGCTTATACATGTGCATGACTAGAGCCCTTTTTTCGAAAAATGGTATTGGTATTGTTTTTATTTGTTAACTGAAAATATGCTGTATTTTCTGCGCCTGGTAATGGGCAATGCGCCACTGGTAGTGTACCCATAGTGAACAGAAAATAGACGCTCACCGTTTCAAAGTGCGTTTCAATTGCAAAAAAAAAAAAAATAAGACCATTTTTCGAAAAAAGGGCTCTAGTCATGCACATGTATAAGCCTTCAGATTATTTCGTAAAAATATTACATCAAATAATTCATCCTTGTAGCCGTATTTTGTATTATTCTAAAAACCGACTCGTTTAAAGTACCTTAAAGAGTTAGCTTCCTTTGGAAACATGATGAAACATTGATAAAAAACATCAACCTTTTTTTTGAAATCAAAAGTGCATGCGAAAGTGATGCCATCTAGAGGAAGTCCGTCTCACCTGAAATCGCACCACCTCTGTCGGTAATAGAAGATGACTGATTAAGGAATTGATTTGATTGCTTGACGGAGAAAAATGGATTTTTACCTTTAACATCTAGATGTTTCAGATTAACATATTTGATGTTTAACTATAGGACAATCAGCTAGATATTAATGGTTAGTTTCTGTGGATATTAAAAATATGCAACGTAGAGCGTTCTTACTTCGAAGAATTTTTTGAAGAAGAAACAGCACATTCGTCAACCATTTTACTCTTGCCCAATAGTTTACAACATTGTTATTAATATTTGTAAACAAAATATTAGTAATTACCATTTTTCCACAAGTTCAGATGCGACGCGAAATGACGTCTAACGACATTGACTATAAGCTTCATCAAGCGGCCGAAAGAGGTCTGGCGTATTTTGCTGTGCGAGTTCAACATCTCGGATGTTTCAGTCTAACATAAAAATACTATCTTATATTTTGAATATCTACTATTTAACACCCATTTTTCTCCGTGTTTCTAACCTAAAAGCATTTGAATTTTGAAAATCATACATAATCATTAAACGATTTTTATCCGCATTCACGTAATTGATTTTATGGTTTTGATAAAAATTGATGCTACAGTTGCCGGGAGGAAATCCCATTCCATAATCAAATTACATCTGTCCATCCTTTCTGGTTCCCTAAGGCATATGATTTCACGATCAAGTCGTTCCATAGACTTTACGCTTGTCTTGACAGAACAACAGTACCGGTATCATTGCTAGGAACTTTAATAGTAATAAAGTACCGCTGCACAATTGCACATTACCGCAATAAAGATCTGCTAATTCATTGCTGCGGTCTCAGTAGAACAAAATAGGCTAGGCCGAGGCAGCATCATCCAGTTAACATTCATTGCTCTGTATAAAGTTAATAAGACGTGGAATTGAGGTGTTTTTTTTCGAAGGGAAAAAAATGTCTTGAAAAGCGTATACAGAATTACTCTGGATTATATAAGATTACGACAGATTGCAAATGATTGCTCTGGATTACGTAAAATTATAGTAGATTACACTCAACTCTCAATATAAGACCGGTTTCGGGAATGGCTTGCCTTGGCCTTGCTCCTAAATTGGGGGAATTCAAACGTAAACAGGTAGGGCCGCACGTATCATTTCTGTTAGATTTGGACGCATCACGCTACCTGTGCAACTAAAGCGCTAGGAGTGCGACCCTCGAGCTGTTCGTCACGCTTGACTAAGCACATCTTCTCTTTCGGCCCCGTGGCTCCTCTCATCATGAAACTGCGGAGGTCATCAGTTCTAGGAATAGCGTAAATTGGGTGGTCTTATATCAGAAGTTGAGTGTAGTCTGCCTAAACTTGACTCATGCGAATTTTCAACCAAAAAGGATTACATTTTAATCACATCATTTAATTTTTTAAAGAATATATAAATTTTCAACCAAATAGTTGAATTTTCAACCAAAAACACGAATGATAAAATAAGAAAATGAATTTTCGACCGGAAAAGACAAATTTCAAACAAAATAATGAATTTTCGACCAAGCGGATGCATTGTGAACTATGAAAGATGAATTTTCAGAAAAATAGTTGCATTTTCAATTAAAAAAGATTTTGCAACCCAAAATGAAATATTTACATTTTGAATAAGAGAAATTGATTTTTTACAAAAAAAAAAAAAAACAATTTTCAACCAAAAATCAACGATTTTTCAACAAAATGGTATAATTTTCAATCAAAAAGGCATGTTTTCCATTAAATTTATGCATTTTCAACCAAACATTAAATTTTTAACAAAGTAGTTCAGCATTCAACCTAGTAAATGCCTTTTCAACCAAGAAGATTGATTTTATACCAAAAAAGACAAATTTTCAACAAAATACATCAACTTTCAACGAAGTAGTTGAATTTTCAACTGAAAAAGATAAATTTGAAACCAAATAGTTGAATTTTGAACTAAATAAGATAAATTATCCACCAAAAATTAATTAAATTAAAAATAGTTCAATTTTCAGACAAAAAATAAATTAATAACAAATAAAATTAATTTTGAACCAAAAGAGATGAATTCTCAATAAAAAATATAATAGAGGATATGTCAACCAAAAAATATTTTGATTTTAAATAAAAAATGGAAAAGTTACACTTTAAATAAAAAATAAATAATTTTCTACCAAAAAAACATAGTTTTTAATCAAAGAGATGAAATTTGAACTAAAATTATGTATGACAACCGAACAATCAATTTTAAATTAATTAAATTCATTTTTTTACCAAAAAGACGAATTTTCAAGAAAACAGTTAAATAATTAACTAAAAATATGACTTTTTCACAAAATTGTCAAATTTTCTACAAAGTAGAGTAACATGAATTTTCTACCAAAAAAGACGAATTTTCTTACAAGCGGATTAATTTTTAACTATAAAAGATCATTTTTCATCCAAATAGTTGCATTTTAAACTAAAGAAGTTAAATTTGCAATCAGAAATATAATAGTAGAATTTTCAGTTTAAAAAATTAATTTTCAATCAAAGTGATAAATTTTCAACCAAAAGGTTAATATTCTACCAAACAAGACAAAGTTTTAACAAAATACATGAATTTTCAATCCAAGATTTGAATTTTCAATTAAAAAAGATACATTTATAATTAAAAATGAAATAGTAAAATTTTATGTTAAAAAAATTAATTTTAAACAAAAAAAAATCCACAAATTTTCAGTAATGGAGTGAAATTTTTAACCAGAGAAGTGAATTTTCTACTAAAATAGTTGAATTTTCCACCTGAAAAGACGAATTTTCAACACAACAGTAGAATTTCAGCACATACTTAAACTTTTAACCAAAATCATGAATTTTCTACGTAGATTAATTAAGATTAATTAAATTAAGACGAATTTTCAAATAAAAAAGATCAATTTTGATCTAAAAATGGAATATTTAAATTTTCAGTTAAGAAAATTAATTTTCAACGACAAAAAAATAACAAATTTTTAAGAAAATAACAATGTTCTAAACTAAAACTACTTGGATTACTTATGAAAATTACTCCGAATTACATGGATTACCCTGAATAACCAGTGAATTAATTGGATTATCTCAATCACTTTGAATTACCTAATTACAAATGAATTCACCTGGAATATTGGTCAATAATTTCCAAGAATATTCACAATATTTAAACAATAATAGGGTCTGTTAGCATTTTGAACAACTTTAGGTTATTGTTTTGTTTTTTCTTCGGAAATTAGTATTTTTTAACAAAAGTGAAACGGTATGATTGTCTATAAAAAATATATTCCTTGTTTTTCTTTTCTATAATTTTAGATAAATAGATACTATGAAATACGAAAATTTTGTAAAAGTATTAATTTTTTTATTGTAATCTGTACTTTAGTTTTGATTACTTCAAATGAAAAAAATTATCAGCTTCAAGAGTTCGAATTTTCTAATTTCAATGAGCGTGACAAATTTCTGCTAACCAGGAAATGACTGGGATTTTTTTCCTCGTTTTCCATGAATCATGAATACATTTGGTTGCTAAACAAAAATTACTTTTTTCACACATATTTTTCTTTTTTTGATTTCATTTTTCAATATTTTTCTGTTTGAATTATAATTTTTTTACGTACAATTCATTTATAATCTAGATTTCGATAAGCTAGTATTAAAATTGATAGTATAGTAAAATTGAACATCCTGCGTCTATATGGGATGTCTATATCTCTATAATGTTAATGTTGATATCTCGGCAAACCCATGCTATAAATTATAATATCTAAGAGCCGACGCATCGCTGATTTCCATCCATAAACAATATTTCTGATTCGCATTCAGATTTAATAAATAGAAACCGGATTCAGGCTATAATTGTCCCGATAAGTTTAATAGCATATTATGCTTCCGGGAGCATCTGTAATCAAAACTTTAATAATAATCCACTGATATGTTTATACCAATGTTTTCCTGAATTTTCTTTTTTTTTCTATTCGCTGCTTTCAGCAAAGGAAAAACTGTCGTATAGTTAGAGAGATTCTCCTCGTGGCTTAAGGGACAACTTTTTATGCAGATTTAATTGGGGACACGTAATTGGGTTGGGTTATAGTGAGCTTTTAAATCGTAGAGGAAACTGAAACGCAAAAATAAAATAAGAAATAAAATAAAACGCAAACGTGCATCTCGAGGAAAAGTATTTACGGTCTTAATCTAGGTTTTCGTTTCAAGAGCATGTAAATTATTCCCAGTCCTACAATGTGACCATAAAAGATAGTGAGATTATAAATCTTCCGTGAGGAGATTATAAATTCGATTTTATACGGGTAGATTACAAATTATGGAAGCACTTTTTTTTTGGAAAGGGACATTATTTTTGTTTTAAAACGTCGCTTAAATAAGGTGAGGATGTTTTGAATTTTGCAGATTCCTTTAAATCTATAATGAGACTATGTTTACAGGGTTTCGTAGCCTCGGGTAGAAACCGGTCGGGTGTTCGTCCGTCCGCCATACTTTTTTCCAACGAGTGGAAGTGATGGTAAATGAGGGGAAGTAGGGGAAGTGATAGGGAAACAAGGGGTGGGGAAGTAGAAGAAATGAGGAGTGTGGTAGTGATATAGAAGTGAGTGGGGAGTGACGGGAAATAAGGGAAGGTGAGTGATGGTAAATGAGGGGAATTTGGGTAATGAGAGGAAATTATAGGAGTGGAAGAAGGTAAAGTGAGGGTGATAGATGGGAGAGGAAGTATGATAAGTAAGGGTAAATTATGGGAGCGCAGGTAGGGATAGTGAGGGATAGTGAGGTGTGAAGTAGGAGAAATGAGGGGAGGTGAATGAGCGGAA
>CAKNYM010051734.1:291042-302873 GCA_932195095.1 Andricus curvator
CTGCAGGTGAGTATAGGAGGGGAATGGAAGTGGGGAAAGGGGATTGTTAGCTGGGGAAGTGAGGAGAGGGGGAGGTGCAGGAGGAAGAAATTGGAGAAATGAGTGGAAATGAGGGGTGGGTAAGTGAAGGGAAATCGCGGGATGCGGAAAGTGAGTGGAGTTGTAGGGAAATGTGTGGTGGGGAAGTATGGGAAATTATCTTCCAAACTGAAGAAATTTCGAAATGTAAATCATCAAAATTGCAGCCTTTTTAATTGGAAAACTGAAAACTTGCATAATTTTTATTTGTAAATTGTCAAATATAAAAATTCTTGAATTATGAAGATTGACAACTTGAAGTTCTACAATTTTGAAGAGTTAAAATTGAAAACTCTTTAATTTAAGGGATGTATGAATACAAATTCTGAAATTTTGATGATTCTGAAGATGAAGAGTCAAAAGTTTACAATTGTTAATCTTCCAAATTGAAGAAATTTTGAAAGAAAATCATCGAAATAATTACAAAATTTTTATTTGTCAATTTTCAAATTAAAAACTTCTTGATTTTTTAAAGATTTACAATTCAAAGTTCTGCAATTTTGAAAAGTTACAATTGAAAAGTCTTGAATTTTCAAAACACAGAATTGCAATTTATTCAATTTTCAAGGTTTTTATTCTGAAGGTATGTAATTTTGAAGAATTAAAATTGAAATTATTGAATTTCGAAGATTGAAATTATTGAATTTCGAAGATTGAAATAGTTCAATTTTGAAGATTTAAAATTTAAATAGTTCAATTTTGAAGATTTGCAATTGAAATAGTTTAATTCTGAAAATTTAAAATGGAAATAGTTCAATTTTAAAGATTTAAAATTGAAATAGCATTTTATGGTGTTGTCCAAATTTGGTCGTTGGATTCTTGTTTTATTTTCAGGAATTCTATACATTAATCTTAAAAGATTTATAATTCAAAGTTTTGCATTCCTGAAAAGTTACAACTGAAAATTCTTGCAGTTTGAAAATATAGAATTGAAAATTATTCAATTTTCAAGACTTATATTTTAAAGGTATGTATGTAATTTGGAATTTTTTTTTGGAATAGTTCAGTTTTGAAGATTGATAATTAAAAGTTCTTGATTTCTAACGATTCACAATTTTAAACTATTCAATTTTAAAGATGTTTCAATACAAATTCTTAAATTTTGAGATTTTGATGATTGGGAAAATCTAAAGTAAAGTTTTCAATCCTAAATCTTCTAAATTGATTGAATTTCAAATGAAAATCATCACAAATACAGAATTTTTAATTGTTAAATTTAAAACTTGCATAATTTTTAATTGAAAAAAAATTCTTCAATTTTAAAGATTTATAATTCAAATATTTACAATTTTAAGGATTTACAATTAAAAACTCTTCATTTTTTAAGATGTATAAGTAAAAATTTTTAAACTTGGATGATATCCAAGACCAGAAGTCAAGTTTTTGATTGTAAATCTTCCAAATTGAGAAAATTTCAATTGTAAGTCATCAAAAGAACAATTGCTAATTTTAAATAACTTGAGATTAAAATAAGTTTACTTTTAATTTAAAAGGTGTTCAGGTTTAAACAAATTTTTAAATTGTTGAATTTTTAATAGTTCTAACTTAAAATTGCTTAAAATAAATTATGTCATTTTGAAAATTCACAAATTTATTGATTCATTGAGTTTGAAATTGTTCAACTGAAAAGTGTTAAAACTATAATTTTATACGTGAAAATTAATGAATGTTTGAATGAAAAATTTCTGAATTAAAAATAGTATAAGCTTTAATTTGAAAAGTTTTAAATTCAAAAGAGTTACACTTCAAATATTTCAATCTACAGTTTAGTTTTCAATACTTGAAAAAAATGAGCCTTAAAAACCGTGAATTATTTTCTTTTATTCAAACAGTCACCCTGACTTACTAACTAGGAATAATAAACATTTTATTCAAGTTATGTATACGTATATCGACGTGTCAAATGACAAGGTTCCATCTCAGAGAGACCAAAAGAAAAGCTTCTAACTCGTGGTGACAAAATGAAAAGGTGCTAACTCGCGTGGCGAATTCTCAAAGCTTCAAAATCCCATATAAATTGTATTTCAACATTCTCGCACCTTTTCATTTGGATTCTCCGAGATGGAACCTTGTCATTTGGACACGTCGATATCTAATTAGTTAAGATCAAAAAAATCCTATATTTTTAATGTTAAAAATAAGTGGCCAGACGATGCTATCGAATGTCTAATCTAATCCAAACTCGTATGTCGTTATCCGGCTATGCTCAGGAGTTTTGGTTTTCTGCAGTTTTCCACTTCCCTGACAAAATGTTCAGGCGAATGTGAGTGCTTCTAATAAAAAGAAAGCTGCAGGCGATAGGGTATTTAAAAAAATGAAAAACCCGAGAGGATTGGGTACGTTCGACATTGCTTGGATCTAATCCATATGACAATATGACTAACCTTTATATTTTTTTAACTGTTTCAGGTGAGTACCTTGATATTCAGATCTCAGTTTGAAATACATGCATGTGAGGTGCTTATCTCGATCGTAAGTAACGATTATAATTTATTTTGTTTGTTTAATGGGAAACTTGGGTTGATGGATTATTCTGGAAAACCAGCCCTATCTGGGTGATGATCAAAAAGTTGGAACATTTTTGTTTGGGACTCAACAACTCTAAATCACGCGAAACAAATGTTTCGAGCAATAATTATATTTGATTATACCATTACAAAACTCCTTGGAAGAATGTCTTCCGGAAAAGGTGGGTGGTCAGAATATCGACAAACCCTTTCTCTCCGCCCAAGTTACGCGCCAGAGAACGTCGAACCTCTACTGCGAGAAAGGATAAAACTGCCCAGACACCCGACACATAGAAATCTGACTCGGTGTGGAAACCCGTGGGAATTGAAGCAGTTGGATGATTTCAGAGTGAAGTTTATGGGAAAAATCGCACCAATCGAAGGCGATGTCCATTTGATGGGATTCCGATATACATGGATAAACCAGAAAATAAATGCAAAAAAAAACAAGAATTTTGATAAAACACTCTTCTTTGGATTCTCGTGAAAGAAAGTTTATGGGTAATGGTACCGTCTTGTAAGGGTTTAGGTTTGTTATGGGAACGTAAACTTGAGGACGATCAGCAAACTACACTCAGAAAAAAAATTTTCTTGAATCAGAAAAACTATTATCTTGGATGTATATGAAAATTTGGTTGAATTAAACAAATTTTGATTGACTCAACAAAATATTTAATTGATGTAACCAAATTTTTTGGTTGAATCAACCAAATACTCCATCTACCAGAAGATTTGGTTAAGACAACCTAAAAATTTGGTTGGGTCAACAAAATATTTTGCTTTCTATATAATAACCATATTGAATGGTTAAATCAACAAAAATGTTTTTGATTCAACCGAATCGTTTTCTGAGTGTAGTGTTATCGATCACACAGGATAAAAAAAGTTCGGGAAACTTTAGTTGATTGTCCAAGAATTTTGGTTAGGCCACATCATTACCAGATTACCTCAATTAGATTAATGCGAATTTTTAACCCAAAAGGAATTTATTTTTTTTTTAAATTACTGTATTTTCAACAAAGTATTTGAACATTTAAACAAATAGTGGAATTTTCAACCAAGAAGATTAATTTTATACTGAAAAAGATGAACTTTCAACAAAATACATGAATTTTCAACTAAAAATATCAATTTTCAGTCAAATAGTCTGATTTTTAACTTAAAAAGATCACTTATCCACTAAAAATTGGATAGTAGAATTTTCAATTAAAAAATTAATCTTCAACCAGAATCAACGATTTTCCAACCAAAAACCAACGTTTTTTTAACAAAATAGTTGAATTTTCAACCAGAGATGAATTTTCCACCAAATAGTTGACTTTTCGACGAAAAAGGATACTTTTGAACAAATTGTTTGATTTTCAACAAGGTAGATAATTTTCAAAGAAAAAGATGAATTTTTAACTAAAAAAGATCAATTTTCAATCAGAAATGGAATAATTACATTTTTGATAAAAAAAATTTACAAAATAAAACTGAATTTTCAAAAAAATAGTTAAATTTTCAACTAGAGAGATGAATTTTCAATTAAAATAATGCATCTCCAACCAAAAAATAAATTTTTAACAAAGTAGTTCAACTTACAATGAAGTTGTTAAATTAAAAAAAATCAATTAGCAACTAAGAAGATTATTTTCTACCAATAAAGACTAATTTGGAACAAAATACATTAATTTCCAACCTTGGTTAAATTTTCAATTATAAAAAAGATAAATTTGCAATAAAAAGTGGAATAGCTGAATTTTCAGTTAAAAAATTAATTTTCAACAAAAAGAAACTTATACAAAATAGTTTAATTTTTCACCAAAATAGTTTAATTTTCAACCAATAATATAAATTATTAAGCAAGAAGAATAATTTTCTACCAGAAGAGACGAATCCTTAATAAAATGCATACATTTTCAACCAAATAATGAAATTTTCAACTAAAAAAAATAAATTTTCAACTGCAATACTTACATTTTCAGTTAAAAATAAATTATAAAAAAAAAAAACGATATTTCAACAAAATTGTTAAATTTTCAACCAAAAGAGATGCATTTTCAACTAAAATGATGAATATTGAGCAAAAAAAAGACTGGTTAACAATATTGTTGAAATTTCTACAAAATAGATTAATTTTTAACACAAAGATATGCATTCTGAACAAAAAAATGTAATCATTGATGTTTCAACCAAGAAAGATTTTAATTTTAAATCATAAATATTTGAATTCAACAAAAGAAAACCGAATTTTCAATAAAATAGTTGAATCTTCAACCAAAAAGGCAAATTTTCAACAAAACAGTCGAATTTTCAACCAAAAAGGATACTTTTTAAAAAACTATTTAATTTTTTATCAGGTAGATTCATTTTCAACTAAATAGTTGAATTTTTAACTAAAATAATGTATTTTCAACCAAATAATAAATTTTTAACAAATTAGTTTAACTTCCAACCAAGTATTTGAAAATTCAGGTTTTTGTTTGCATATCTAACTATTTGGTTAAAAATTAATCTAACATCCAGGAAATTCAACAATTTTGTCAAAAAGTCATTTTTTATGTAAAAAAATCAACAATTAATGTTTTAAACTGAAAGTGGAACTATTCCATTCTTAGTTGATAATTTCTCTTTTTTTTTAGTTTTAAATTCAACTACTTGGTAGAAAGTTAAAATTATTTTCTTTTTTGTCGAAAATTAATTTTTTTAACTGAAAATTGAACTATTTCATTCTTGTCGAAAATTGGTCTTTTTTCGTTCAAAATTCATTTATTTTGTTAAAATTTCGGATTTTTCGTAAAATATTAAGATTCTTGCTTGAAAAGTCATCTTTTTGGTTTAAAACTGAACTATTTTGTTAAAAATTCGTTTCTTTTCTGTTTGAAAATTAATTTTTTTGTCTGAAAATTTAACTATTCCATTTCTAATTATAAATGTTCCTTTTTAGTTGAAAATTTAACTATTTGGTTGTAAATTCAACTACTTGGTTGAATGTTGAAGGGCTTTTAAAAATCAATTGTTTTGTTGGAGATGCATTATTTTAGTTGAAAATTCATCTCTGTGGTTACAAATTTAACTATTTTTTAGAAAATCGTTCTTTTTTTAGTGTAAATTTATTTTTGTAATGAAAATTTAACTGTCCCAGTTAAGGATTCATAATTTCAGTTCAAAATTCATCTCTTTGAATACAAATTTATCTATTCTGTTTAAAATACGTTCTTTTTTTTGGTAAAAAATTAATTTTTAAAACTGGAAATGTAGGTTTTCTGCTTGTGGTTCAAAATTGACGTTTTTTTATTTGAAAGCGCAACTATTCAGCTAAAAATTTATTTTTTATGCTTGAAAATTCATCAGTCTGGTTAAAAATTCATGTATTTTGTTGAAAATTCGTCTTCTTTGGTAAAAAATCAATCTTTTTGGTTAAAAATTCATTTTTTCGGGTAGAAAATTCAACTACTTGGTTGAAAATTGAATTACTCCGTTAAAAGTTGATTGTTTGGTTGGAGATGCATCATTTTAGTTTGAAATTCATCTCTTTGATTAAAAATTCAAATATTTTTTAAAAATTCGTCTTTTTTTAATAAAAAATCAATTTTTCTATTGAAAATGTAACTTTTCCATTTTTTGTTGATTTTTTTTTTGAAAATTAACTATTGAGTTGAAATTTTGATTTTTTCTGTAGAAAATTAATATTCTTGGTTAAAATTCATGTTTTTGATTAAAAATTCAAGTATTTTGATAAAAAGTCATTTTCTTGGTTTGAACTCCATAATTTTAGTTGAAAATCTTTGGATTCAAAATTAACTATTTTATCGAAAAATTGTTATGTCTTGGTTGAAAATTGATTTTCTAAATGAAAATTTATTTGGTTGAAAATTCGTTTTTTTTTTTGGTTAAAATTTAATTTTTGAACTGCAAATTTGACTATCAAATTTCTTGCGCAAAATTGATCTATTTTCGTTGAAAATTCAACTATTTGGTTGAAAATTGATCTTTTTTAGTTGAAAATTCAACTACATTGTTGAAAATTTATGTATTTTGTTGAAAATTCAATTTTTCGTTAGAAAATTAATCTTCTTGGTTGATAACACAGCCACACAAAAAAATCTTTTTTTGGGTCTGGAGGTCAGACCATGTTGACTATATGTTTTTGGGGTCGCTGAATCCGAATTCGAGGTCCAAAAAACCCCAGCACGTCAGGGTTCTGACATAACCTCAAAAACACTCATACACCTTTTTCTTCGAGTACGCGGATCAGACCATGTTTATTATATGTTTTTGGGGTCGCTGAATCCGAATCCGAGGTCCAAAAAATCCCAGCAAGTTAGGGTTTTGACATAAGCTCAAAAAACCTCATAAAACATTTTTTCCGAGTCCGGGGGTCAGACATTGTTTACTATGTTTTTGGGGTCACTGAATCCGAATCCGTAGTGTGAAAAACTCCAGAAAGTCAGGGACATGAAAGAGAGTCGATTTTTTCAGCGACCCCAAAAACATATAATAAACATGGTCTGACACCCGGACTCGAAAAAAAATGTGTATGAGGTTTTTTGAGGTTATCTCAGAACCCTGACGCGTTGGGTTTTTTTTACCTCGGATTCGCATTCAGCGACCCCAAAAATATATAGTAAACATGGTCTGACCTCCAGACCCGAAAAAAGATTTTTTTGTGCGTGGCTGTGTAATGTATGTTTTCGTTTGAAAATTCAACTACAATCATCCGCCTCCCGATAAAAATCATCTGACGCCAGATAATTGTAGTTTTCAACGCTTTGATCCAACTTCAGGTGTAAAATATCTCTGGGCTTCACTGTGCTGATGTAATCCAGAGTAATCCGATGCAATCCAGAGTAATCTCAGGTAATCCAGAGTAATTCTCTTTATAGGGGTAATCCAGGGTAATTAAGAGTTGTTCCCCCTAGGAGAAAATGATCAGATAGAATAAAAGTGGAATAAGGAACAAGGCGAAAAGAAGGGAAGGAATTTATTTCAGAAACCTCTGCTTTTCTTCACACCGCATTTTTCCCACGTGATCTTAATTCCTCAAACCGTTCTGGAGTTACTCTGGACTGCTGAAGTACTACTTGTTAAAGTGTTAAAATACCTTTACCGTTCAGAAGCTGGTTAGAGGAGCATTCGTAGAAGGCTTCAGATTCGATAGAATAGCGGCTGGCTTGATACAGTAGTAGATACCTAACTTTATAAGTGGCTTTTTCGAAATCGAAAATGCACCTCTTCGTCTTCGTCTCTTTATTCACCTTCTTCTGGAACATAATTTATCGCGTTTCTGGCATGGGAATAGGGGATTGAGCCGGCACGCATGGCTTCCTTGTTATTAATCAAGATGCATTGACCGTTACTCTGTTCTGAGTTTTCAGGGTTCGTGTGCTCGATAAGTTATTGCATTCAATGCAAATCTGTTCTGGCCCAGAAGACGGACTGTTGCAGGCGAATCAAGTAAACTTTTCGAGATTCACTTCCGCCTCCAGCAGTCCAAGACCATCCCAAGCGCCGCCGTGACCACTGATCTCGATGGGAATTGGAAATATTGCTTATGATCAGAGCCAAGAAATTCTTCAGGAAATTCTCCAATATCTATTGTTTCCCATTGAAGGGTTTATTCTTCTCGTTGAGTCGAAAAATATAACCTATGTTCTATTGTGAGAGCAGATCCTATTTCATATTTGAGGATTGTATATCATATTCCATTAGAAAACTGTCCTATAAATTATTTCAGGACTGTATCCTGTAAACTGAAGATTGTATCGTACATCCTCTTTGGCAGGATGCATTCTTCATTTACATATCGATGAATGTTAACAGAAAAAAATCGAGACCCGGGATTACCCTGTTTTTTCTTTTTTATTGAACAAATTGATCATAAATGAGCATGCGACAGAAATGGAAATGATCCATCCTTTGTTGGATCAACAAGTACATATACAAGATATAGGGGTGTTTCCAAAATCATATATCACTTCCAATGAATGTCTCGTATAGATAGTAAAATTCGTATTTCATATACGTCAGTAGAATATTTTTTGCATTTTGTTTACTATTTTTAATTTAATGATGAAATTTGAATTTTTTTTAACGATGTCGATTGGAGGGCCTATGTGACTATAGGGGTTAGATTTAACTCAAATCACAGTTCAGGTATCAGTGATTACTTAAGACGATTTGAGTTTATATTTTGCTGTAATATCCGAAGATATTACAACTTAGAGGAAAGTTTAGCACAAATTCAATTTCTTGAATTAAAATTATTGCATTTTCAACAAAATAGTTCAATTTTCCACGAAAGGAATGCATATTTAACTAAAATGATGAATCTTTAACCAAGAACATGATTTTTCAACCAAGCAGTCAAATTTTCAACCAAAAAGATGAATTTTCTACCAAAAAAGATGAGTTTTCAACCAAAAATGGAATGGTTCAATTGTCATTAGAAAATTATTTAAAAAAAAAGAAATTTGTAAGAAAATAATTAAATTTTTAATCAAAGAAATGAATTTTCACCTAAAATGATGAATCCTCAACGAAAAAATTAATTTTTTAGAAAGTAGTATAACTTTCAACCAAGTAGTTTCATTTTTAATGAAAAAGGATTAATTCTGAAAAAAATATGTAGTAATTGATATTTTGACCAAAAAAGACGAATTTTAAACATAATATATTTAAAGAGAAAATAGTTCAATTTTAAACCAAGAAAAAAACGAATTTTCAACAAAGCAGTTAAATTAAAAAAAAAAAAAAAAGAATTTGCAACCAGAAAGATGAGTTTTTAAACAAGAAGTATAATTTTCTAGAAAAAAAGTCGAATTTAAAATATAATATATAAATTTCCAAATGAAAGTGAAAAAGTTATCTTCAACCAAGAACTTGAATTTTAAATAAAGTAGTACAATTTTCAAAAAAAGACGAATTTTCAACCAAAAATATTAATTTTCTGCCAAAAAGACGAATTTTCAGCAAAAGAAGGAATAGTTAAATTTTCATTTTAAAAAACTATTAAAGAAAAAAATCTGTAATAAAACATTTAAATTTTTAATCAAAGAAATGATTTATTAAGTGAAATGATAAATCTTCAACCAAAAAAATTAATTTTTGAAGAAAGCAGTTCAACTTTTAACCAAGTAGTTGAATTTTTAACGAAAAAAAGATGAATTCTCAACGAAAAATGTAATAGTTGATATTTCAAGCAAAAGAGACGAATTTTTTACAAAATATACTTCAATATGAAATGGTTAATTCTTAACAAAACCAAACGAATTTACAACAAAATAGTTAAATTTTCAACCAAAAAAATGAATTTTTAACCAAAAAGATTAATTTTCTTCCAAAAAAGCCGAATTTACAATATAATATATAAATTTCCAAATAAAAGTGAAAAAGTTACATTTATAGTTAAAAACTGATTTTTAACAAAATAGTTCAATTTTCCAAGAAAAAAATGATTGTCCAACTAAAAATATGAATATTCAACCAAGAACATGATTTTTTAACAACGTAGTACGATTAAAAAAAGACGAATTTTCAATCAAGAAGAATATTAAAATTTTCCATTAAAGAAATGATTATTTAACTAAAATGATAAATCTTCAACAAAGATCTTGATTTTTAAACCAAGCACTAAAATTTTCAACTGAAAAGATAAATTTCTCAACCAACAAGAATAATTTTTTTCAAAAAAAAGATGAAGTTTAAACCAAAAAAGGAATAGCTAAACTTTCATTAAATAAAATAAATTTTTGAAAAAAAATAGTTAAATTGTCGATCAAAGAAATTAATTTTGAACTTAAATGAAAAATTTCAACCAAGAAGATTAATTTTTAAGAAAGGAGTTTAACTTTCAACCAAGTAGTTGCAGTCTCAATGAAAAAAATTTATTAACAACGAAAAATGTAATAGTTGATATTTAAACCAAAAGAGACGAATTTTCAACAAAATATACTTAAATACAAAATAGTTCATTTTTAACGAAAAAAATGTATTTTTAACAAAATAGTTAAATTTTTAACTAAAAAAAAAATGAATTTTCAACCTAAAAGATGAATTTTTAACCAAGAAGATTAATTTTCTACAACAGAATACATGCATTTTCAACCAGAAGTGGAAAATTTTCATTTTTAGTTAAAAAAGTTAATTTTCAACTGAAAAAAATAAATGTTCAACAGAATGGTTGAATTCGCAATATGTATAAATATTCAAATTAAATGGTGAATCTTCAAACGACAGTATGAATTTTTAAGAAAGTAGTTTTAACCAAAAAGATGAATTTTCAACAAAAGAATCGAATACAAAGTAATTAAATTTTCAGTTAGAAATTATTTAAAAAAAACGAGTTTTCAACAAAATAGTTAAATTTTCGAATAAAATTATGAACCTTTAACCAAGAGAATTAATTCTTCAATGAACTTTCAACAAAGGAAGCTTTTTCAGTTATTAAAGAAAAACTAATTTAATCCAAAATGTTGATTTTTCAATTTCAAGAATAGTAGTTCAAATAAAAGTTGAAGATTATTTTTGATTCTTCGAAAATATTAGGTTAAAAGACTGGAAATTTTGCTTCGAAAATAAAGTTAATTTTTCACTGTTGGACTGCGCAAAATTTTGGGCCCTGGAGAAAATTATAAAATTGTACGTTTGTAAAACTAAATACTTATTGTTATTGACTCAATTTTCGTTTCTAAAACTAATTTTATTAAGGTTCCATGTTTATTTAATTAACCAAATTTATATGCATGTTTCGATTTTTTGTTGTTTTCATGTTCTTAATGGCTTGAAAATGCATGTGCATATTAAGTTTTCATACATATAAAATTATACCATTTCATATTATCATCATTGTAAATAATGTAATGAAAATTTGTAAACTCATTCTGAAGGAAAATATTAATTTTTCTTTACTTGTTTCAAATTTTTTTATGATAAGTAACGCTTTTCAATTTACTTATTTTATTTTGTAATTGGCATACCGTAATTTATAATAATTAGTAAGTAATTTATAGTATCTTATCACTTCGTGTTGTTCCAATAACTATCTCACCATCACTCTTTTAAATCAAATCTCAACCCGATGGTGAGATAAACACTCCTGCAAACTGCACTAAAAAGACTTTCTACGGCAGTATTGATGCGCAGTTCGAACTGCATATCAAAACTGTTGTATCTTCTTAAAGCAGCTGTGAAGATCAGCCAGATAAAGTGCCACTTAACGGAACGAAGAAAGGTGTCAAAAGGCGACTTTCTACGGCAGTTTTG
>CAKNYM010051734.1:319693-349218 GCA_932195095.1 Andricus curvator
TTTTCGGTAGAAAATAATGTTCTTGGTTGAAAATTAAACTATTTGGTTACAAGTTAAAATATTTTGTAGACAATACAACAATTTTGTCAAAAAGTAATTGGTTGTTTGGTTGTCATGTATCATTTTAGTCAGAATTTCATCTCTTTGTTTAAAAATTATGTTTATTTTTGTCAGAAAATTATTTATTTTTGATTTAAAATGTAACTTTTCCATTTTTTATTGAAAATTTATCTTTTTTAGTTGGAAGTTCAATTATTTTGTTGAAATTTCGTCTTTTTTGTTTAATTCAACAGTTTTTTATTTAAAATCAAATTTTTTTTGGTTGACATATCCACTATTATATTTTTTATTGAGAATTCATCTCTTTTGGTTAAAAATTAATTTCTTTGTTGAAAATTCAACAACTTGTTTTTTGTTACAAAATTCATTTTCTGACGGAAAATTAAACTATTTTGTTGAAAATTTGTTCTTTTTTTGTTGAAAATTTATTTTTGAATAGAAAATTTAACTATTTAATTTTTGTTTGATAATTTACCTTATTTAGTTCAAAATTCAACTAATTGGTTGAAAATTGATTTTTTTAGTTGAAAATTTAACTACTTCATTCAAAATTCATGTATTTTGTTGAAAATTCTTCTTTTTCGGTAGAAAATAATGTTCTTGGTTGAAAATTAAACTATTTGGTGACAAGTTAAAATATTTTGTAGACAATACAACAATTTTGTCAAAAAGTAATTGATTGTTCGGTTGTCATGTATTATTTTAGTTAGAATTTCATCTCTATGATTAAAAATTATGTTTATTTTTGGTAGAAAATTATTTATTTTTGATTTAAAATGTAACTTTTCCATTTTTTATTGAAAATTTATCTTTTTTAGTTGGAAGTTCAATTATTTTGTTGAAATTTCGTCATTTTTGTTTAATTCAACAGTTTTTTTATTTAAAATCAATTTTTTTTTGGTTGACATATCCACTATTATATTTTTTATTGAGAATTCATCTCTTTTGGTTAAAAATTAATTTCTTTGTAGAAAATTGAACAACTTGTTTTTTGTTAAAAAATTCATTTTCTGACGGAAAATTAAACTATTTTGTTGAAAATTTGTTCTTTTTTTGTTGAAAATTTATTTTTGAATAGAAAATTTAACTATTTAATTTTTGTTGGATAATTTACCTTATTTAGTTTAAAATTCAACTATTTGGTTGAAAATTGATTTTTTTAGTTGAAAATTTAACTACTCCATCCAAAATTCATGTATTTTGTTGAAAATTCGTCTTTTTCTGTAGAAGATAATGTCCTTGGTTGAAAATTAAACTATTTGGTTACAAGTTAAACTATTTGGTTACAAGTTAAAATATTTTGTGAACAATAAAACAATTTTGTCAAAAACTAATCCTTTTTGGTGGAAAATTCGCATGAGTCTAGTTTAGGCGGATTAATCCACTACATTTTGGTGTAATCTAGAGTAATCCTATGCGATTCGCCATTTATCTGATAGGAGTAAATATATTATTTTGGATATAAGAAAAATGAGAGAAAGTGAATGTTTCCTATTCCAGAAAAGGTTTTGTGAATCAGGCGATCAGGATCAAAAGGAATGTGGGGAAAGTTCTCGATAGTCGAGTAGGTATAATTCGAACTTAGTTCAGCACGACGCGACGTTTCAGAATGTAGCCTGCACGTCCAAATAGAATTATTGCTGTTACAACATCTTGTAATTTTGCTACTATATACTCACTCTATTTTACAATCTTTGCAAGATCAGCAACTATTGATACATCGCGTACACGTTTTGCAATTTCCAATTTCCAATATTATCGACATTCCCAGGAAGCGTACTCACGCACAACGAAACGTGCGCCGCCACTAATTAACATATCAATTTCTTTTTCGCGAAATACATATTCATTCCAATCTGATTTATAAGCGTTGCGAGATAATCAGAGCGATGCAGCTCTAAATTAAACTGAATGTAAATATTGAAGAGAAACATGCAACATTTAATTATATTTTTTTATAGTGCAACCCTGGCGAAAGTATCGGATAGGAATTCCTTCCGAACCAATCCGAAGTCATCCGAATCATTCCGGAATCTGTATTCGAACCAATACGAGTTAATTCGAACCAATCCGAAAAATTTCTACATTTCGTTCGATCCAAGTCGGTCAAAAATTAATCCGACTCAATCCGGTTCAATCTGAATAAATCCGAATCAAATTTTCAATCTGAATGAATCCGAACTCGGATTGACCTGAAACGATTTTCAATCCGAATGAATGCAATTCAATCCGAACTCGGATGTATTCGGATTGAAAATTCAGTGTATCCGAGTTCGGATTGATTCGGATTCATTTGGATTGAAACTTTGGTTTGGATTGGTTCGTTTTGGAGTTCGGATTGAACCGGATTGAGCCGGATCAATTTTTAGACGATTTGGGTCAACGAAATTTAGAACTTTTTTCGGATTGTTTCGAATTGACTCGGATTGGTTCGGATACAGATTTCGGAATGATTCGGATTGGTTCGGAAGGAATTCGTGTCCGATACTTTTGCCAGGGAACTTATTCGTCCGACTAAATTTGTACAGAACTGTACTTATACTACTTTATGGGTAATGTTTTTTGGCCACAGGATTTTCAGAATGTCCAGCGATTCTTAGGAATAAAATTGCGGTTTACTTCCGAAAAGGTCACCCAACAATATTGACTTGATACTTGGCCTAGGGGTTCCTTTTAGACCCTAGTTGAACGCACTAAAAGGATTTTTGGCGCAGATCAATATAAATCAAGTTATTAATAATTTTGACTTTTTTTTTTAAATTAGTTTTTTTTCGAAATCTTGACAAATATTAATTTTGGAAAAAAACATTGTTCACAAAAGTTGTAGATCTCGTCGAAACACTTATTTTTTATGTCCATACTTTTTTCTAAAATTAATATTTTCCGAGAAAAATGACAAAAATGAATTTTCAGATTTTTCGCTGGAAAAGGGGATCGGCGTGAGTGAATTTGAACCACACCCTCTCCACTCACTCACGCCGAACCACTTTTCCAACGTCCTCTTTTCCAACAAAAAATCTGAAATTTCATTTTTGTCACTTTTCTTGAAAAATAATAATATTAGAAAAAATTTATGAATATAAAAAATATGTGTTTCGACGAGATCTACAACTTTTGTAAACAACGTTTTTTTCAAAAATCAACATTTTTTGAGATTTTGAAGAAAAAAACAAATTTTTAAAAAAGTTCAAAATTATTAATAACTTAATTTATATTGATCTGTGCCAAAAATCCTTTTAGTGCGTTCAACTAGGGCCTAAAAGGAACCCCTAGGCCAAGTATCAAGTCAATATTCTTGGGTCACCTTTTCGGAAGTATATCCCAAAATTCAAGGTATTTTCCGTTTGTTATAGATGTAAAAAATGAGCCATTTGATTTTTTATTGGTCAACAATTTTCATAGAAAACAGAACTATGAGTAAACAAATTTTTATTTTTTTTTCGAACATATGTCGTCTTTGAAATCCTTGAAATCTTTGTGAAATCTTTGATATCTTTTAAAATATTTGTGAATTTGTTGGAATCTCGTGAAGTACTTGAAATCTTTGTGAAATCTTGGAATTCTTGTGAAATATTTTCAAGTTTTATGAAATATTCAAAATCCTTGAAATTTGCATGAAATCTTTGAAATCTTTGTGAGAGCTTTCTTTATTCTTTGTTTCGTATTCGTTTGAAGTCATTGAAATATTTGAAATCGTTTAAAATCTTTTGAAATCTTTGAAATCTGGTGTACTGTACCCTTTTTGAAATCTTTGGAATTCTTGTATTCTTTTGAAATCTTTATAAAATTTTTATGAAATCTTTGAAATATTTGTGAAAGCTTTCTTTAATCTTCGTTTGTTTCGTATTCGTTTGAAGTCATTGAAATATTTGAAATCATTTAAAATCCTTGAAATCTTTTGGAATCTTTTAAATCTGGTGTACTGTACCCTTTTTGAAATCTTTGGAATTCTTGTATTCTTTTGAAATCTTTATAAAATTTTTATGAAATCTTTGAAATATTTGTGAAATCTTTCTTTAATCTTTTGTATTCATTTGAAATCACTAAAATATTTTGAATCTGTGTAAAATCTTTATAATCTGGTTTACTATAACCTTTCTAAAATCTTTAAAATATTTGAAATCTTTTGAAAGTTTTCAAATCTTCGGAAATGTTCGAAATCTTTCTGAAATCTTTGAAATCTGGTGTACACGCCTTTTTGAAATCTTTGAAATCCTTGCAATCTTTATGAAATTTTCGAAATCTTTGAGAAATGTTTGTGAAATCTTTTGAAATATTTGTGAAATCCTTAAATCTTTTTTATTCGTTGAAATCATTGAATTATTTGAAATCTTAGCGAAATCTTTTCAAATGTTCTAAAATGTTTTGAAACCTTTTGAAATCGTTTCAAATCTTCGAAATGTTTTCAACTATTTGAAAGTTTTAAAAACTTTGTGAAATTATTGTGAAATATTTGAAATCTGGTGTACAAGCCTGTTTAAAATCTTTGAAATCCGTGAAATCTAGGTAAAATGTTTAAAATCCTTTTAAATATTTTAAAATCTTTAAAATTAACATCGTAATTTTCAATTAACAATTTTCATAATTTGTAAGTTGAATATCACAAAAAAATGTGTACTTTAACATTCTATATTAGCGGAGACGAAATTAAAAACTGATAGAATTATTCACAATATTAAATGGTAAAGTCTACAAAAATGCCTAGAAATCTCTTTATTTATTCTGTAATGAGTAAAAGATAAATTATATCTTGATGAATAAAAAAATTTTCAGTAGCGAGATTTCTTCTAAACGAGATGTTTCTTTCATAATAGACTAGAAGATTTAATTTACTTTTTGCATTTCAATAAAATAACTGTTTTAAAAGAAAAAAAATACAATTCAAGGTTCTCGTGAAAAATTCAAGGACATTTCCAGGTTTTCGAGGTTCAAAACAAAATTCAAGGAGAATTCCAGGTTTTCAAGGGTTTCAAGGTCGCTGGAAACTCTGATTTTGAAAATTTTCAAAAATTCTGGGAGCTATAATTTTGAAATTTGAGGTAAAATTTTTTGTTTATAGTAATATTTTTGAGCTTTTTTCGGATTACTGGAAACTCATCTGGTTCGCATGTTATGAATATTTAAAGAACTGTAGAATCTATAAAAGATAGAAGAACAAGGAATATTATTCTAAAAACAAATAAAAAATAGCGAAATCAGTAAAAAATCGAATCAAAAATTATTTTTGAGTTTTTTTGTGTGAAAATTTTGAGTTTTTTTCTTTTTCATATTTTATATAAAACAGCATCCTGTTATACAAAGTGCCTATGAGTTTCATTATAATCCGAAGCAAAGTGTCAAAAATGTTACAGTTTAAAAAAAAGTCGACCTCAAATTTCAAAATAGTGTAGCTCCCAGAATTTTTGAAATTTTTGAAAATCCTTTGGCAAAGCAACATTACCCATGAAGTTTTACAACTACACTAAGTTTCATTAAAATGGATTGAATTAATCAACCTTTAGTAGTCTTTACCTTTTCATTAAAGTTTGATCAATATTTTCTCATCTAATGCTTTTTAAAGTAGTTACGGTCGACATTGGTCAGCCGGATTTTTCCCTGAACAATTTTTCATTTTCATTGGCCATTAAATAGAAAGAAGAAAATTGTAATCTTGTGAACATTTTTGACATTGAATCTTTTATAAATGGATTAAAATAATTTCAAATTTTAGTTTTATAAAATTCGAATTTATTGGTTTATTTCAACCAAAAAGTATGACCTTTCTACCATGTAAGATGAATTTTCAATCCAAAAGGACGAGTTTTCAGAAACAGTTGAAGTTTCGAACTAAAACGATGAATTTAACAAAATAGTATAATTTTCAACAAAATAATTAAATTTTCAACAAAATAGTTGAATGTTTAACCAGATTGTTGAATTTCAAAAAAAAAATGGTCGAATTTTCAAAAAAAATGCGATTGCACTTCAATCAAGCACAGTTGCATTTTCAACCAAATAATTGAATATTTTAGAAGATAGTTGAATTTTTACCATAAAAGATTTATTTTTAATCCAAAAGGATGAATTTTCAACAAAACAGTTGAATTTTCGACCGAAAAGGATGACTTTAACCAAATAGTAGAATTTTCAAAAAAATAATTAAATTTCAACAAGTAGTTGAATTTTCAACCAAATTGTTAAATTTTCAACTCACAAAGATAAATTGTCAACCAAAAGATCGAATTTTCAAACCCAAAATTGAACTACAATCAAAAACAGTTACAATTTTACGACCAAAAAAGGTTACCTTAACAAAATAGTATAATTCTCAAAAAATAATTAAATTTTCAATGGAATAGTGGAATTTTCAAGCAAATTGTTGAATTTTCAACCAAATGGTCGAATTATCAAACAAGAAAGTTTGAATTTCAATCAAAAACAGTTGCAATTTCAACCAATTAATTAAATTTTTTAGAAGACAGTTCAATTCTTAACAAAAAAAGATGAGTTGAATTTTTGACTGAAAAAGGTGACTTTTCAACAAAAATATGAATCATTTTCAATCAAAAATATAATAGTTGATATTTCAACAACAAAAAACTAATTGTCAACAAAATATTAAAATTTTTAATCAAATAGTTGAATTTTCAAGAAAATAATAGAATTTTCAACAAAATAATTAAATTTTTAACAAAATAGTTGAATTCTTAACCAAATAGTTGAATTTTTAAACAAAAAAGATTAAACTTCAACCAAAAACCGTTGAATTTGCAACCCGAAAACTTGAATTTCCAACAAAAATATACATTCTAAAGCAAAACCTTAATAGTTCATATTTTATAAAAAAAAGAATCTTCAACAAAAAAATTAAACCTTTGATAAAATAATTGATTTGTTTACCAAATATCTGAATTTTCAACCAATAAGATTAATTTTCTACCAAAAGACGAATTTTCAAGAAAATACATAGATTTTTCACTAAATAGTTCAATTTTCAACTTATAAAGGATGTTAAATTGACTTCAGCTATTTGCAATCTTTTAATACTAATAAACAAAAAAATATTTCCTTTTTCACAGTTTCGATAGGATTTTTCACGCATTTTTCATCAATCATAAGAATTTTTTCAAAAAATAATATGTGAAATTAAACCATGGAGGTAGAAAATTAATTTAACTTTTTGCCAAAGGACTATTTTTTGCTGTTTTTTTTTTAGGTAGAAAAGAAAGCTGAGCTTTTTTCCTTCAAGGACCTCAAGGTTAAAAAGTGTGCCGACAATTGTTTATTTATGAAAATAAGTGTTAAATATTTTGTTTTAAGGATATCATCCGTTTCCAAGATTTAGAACTCTTTTAATATCAGTAAACCATTTTTTTTTTAAATGAATAAAATTTTTTTCGAATTGAAAAAATTTTGTTGGTTGTATTTGGGAATAGGAAAATGAAAATATTTGATTTTAAATTGTAGATACTTTGCACAAATTCCTTCCCGCTGCAAGAATATTTTTAATAAAGCTATAGAGTCTAATCCAATTAATTATTAAAAAATAATTTTGTGCCTGAATGTGTGAATAATAAACGTTTCTTTTTAAATTTCTTGTTGAATATAATTTTCAAAATAAATAAGATAATCAAGACGTATCACAATATTCAGTTTTATAAATAAATGAAACAATCATAGTAATAAGTTCAAAGTTTAAAAGAAAACAGTCACGGAATTTTTAAAAATATTTTCCCAAAAGTAAAAGTATTATTCAGTGATGATCTATAGAACATTATCATAAAATAGCTATACAATTTGTTAGTTTATTTTCAGTAGAAATACCAGAAAAAATATTTGAAAATTCGCAAGATTTTTTTATAAATTTATTAAAGATAATATATTTTACAAAGATACTGGAAACTTCATTGATGTTTTCCTTTTCTCATTTTAAAACCTCAATAGCATTTTATTTTTGAACATGCCAAAAATTTGATTTTAAATGTTTACATCTATTTTTTTACATCGTTATTGAGTACAGCTTTATTGACATCTTTATATTTAATTACAATAAAAGCACTATAATTAATAACTTCTTCATTCACGAATTATCAATGTTGATATCGCTACCACTGAAATCATAAATATATAAGGGTCATAGAAATGTAAAATAATGTTTAAATTATTGAATAATTTCAAAATTTACTAATTAATAATTGAAGAATAATTTGACAATTATTCATCTTTTAGTTCAATGAGTATTTGTTCCCAAAATCTTTAAAGAATTTAATTATGCTAGGAAGAAATTATGTAAAATAAATAAAACAATACTGACCTACAAGTTGAAAAGTTACTATCACAATAAGATAAAAACAATTGTTATCTATGAGATAACTACAAATAGTATTTCCAAACACGCCTCCTATACGAGATGCAAAGGATGTTAATGTAACTCCGGATGACCTAGAATAATTAAAATTTAAGAATTTTAAATTAGATTAAAATCAAATTCAAAATCCTATTTAACGTCCAATACTTAAGTTAATGTATAGAATTCCTAAAAAAAAACAAGAATCCAACGATCAAATGTGGACCACCACAAAATGCTCCTACTGCAATTCCCAAAAACCAAAAAAGTTTGTTCCTTTGGACAAAAATAAAAAAGAGGAAAGAAAAATAAAAAGGCAACCAACCAATTCCCCTTCTTTTTTTTTAAATTTCTTTCGTCTTTTTTATTTTTATTATTGTCAAATATACCGAAACGTTGGTAAATATTATAAATGCTTTTATATTGTGATTTGATAATAATAAAAATAAAAAAGTTGAAAGAAATAAGAAAAAGAGAAGGAAGGGTATATGGTTGGTTGCCTTTTTATTTTTCTTTCCTTTTTTTTTATTTTTGTCTAAATAAGCAAACTTTTTTTGTTTTGGCGAATTTCAATAGGAGCATTTTGTGGTGGTTGTCCAAATTTGATCCTTGGATTCTTGTTTTTTTTTCAGGAATTCTATACATTAAAATAATTAATCAGTATATAATAAATAATGTAATAAATGTAATAAATAATTAATTAATGTATTAGTATTCTTTTCTTTACCTGAGATTCGTGGGAAAAATTGCTGCGAAGAATGCAAATGAGCCGGTTGCGCAAACTGTTAGCAGCGAAAAGTAGAGACATAGAAGAATTAAAGTTTGCAATGAAGAATTAACAAAGTAAACTCCAAGAATCAAAGCCGAGCAGATGATAGAATAACTGGCTGAAATTAAATTCAGATTCATTTTATTTAAACTTTGCAATTTTGTTTTCCACTAAAATATTAATTTTTTATTTAATTTAATAATTAATATTAGTTATTAATAGCTAGGGGGCGGATTAGAGGCACTGTGAGTGCAGTTCCACCGACCGAGCTTAGGCGGCGTAGCGTCGCTGATACGTGAGTAGCGCGGCCTATCCCGTGGCTTAGAGGTGGAGGGGATACAGAGATTGAAAAAAGACCTCCGATGCTACCTCGCTCACTGCTATGTATCCCCTCCACCTCCAAGACGCTGGATTGGCCGCGCCACTCACGTATAAGCGTAGCCACGCCGCCTAAGCTCGTTCGGTGGAACCGCACTCTGTGAAGCTAACTGATAAACGCAGCTCGGCTCTCACGTGCGGAAAACCGTCGGCCCGGCATGTGAGAGCCGAGCTGCGCTCTTCAGCTAACTTGACAGTGGCTCTAATCAGCTCCCTGTTTTATAGAAATTATTGAAAAATATATTATTACATATAAAAACTTTAAATCCCAAACGATTGACGAAAAATGTCATCGGGAGAATAGCAGGAGCACAGGCAGCAGATAGATATAAATTATTAATAAAAACGCTTTTGTCAATTGTTCTATCACAGCCGAAGGTATCTCGCTGATCCTGGAAAAAAATTCGATAAAAATAGTTTTAATTAATCAAATAAAATATTTTCAGAACTTAATGAATTTATCTGTAAATTATTAAATTTATAAAAATAATTTTACCCTGATTGAATCTGAAGAATGGATTTCACGTGAAATTGTGCAAATATTTGAGGAACATTCATTTTGATTTTGTGAATCAAAATCAGCAAATCGCTGAAAAATCTCCGGCAACCAAATAAATAGTGCGTAGTATGAAGAGCTTATAAGAAATGCAACAATACAAGCAAAAAATGTATTTTTTAAGAGAGGAGGTTTCAAGACAGTTCCAATGGGTTTTAATTCCTTGAATATTTTTGTTCCTAAAGACGATTTTGCATTAATTTTTTTCACTGGATTTTCACCATGAGCTTGATTTACCATTTCAATAATCGAACTGTCACCACTGTTCAGCAATTTTTCCTACAAAAAATTGTTTTTAATTATTAAATTTTTTTTTATTATAAATTTTCTTCGGGCCGTCCATAAAATACGTTATCAATTTCAAAACATTCTTCTTTTTTTTTCTCTGTTTTTAAGAAAAATACACTTTTTCTCATTTTTCGCATAAGTGCGAATTAAATTAATAGAAACCAACAAGCAAAATCCACTACTTTTGATTGAAAAGTCTACTGTTATGTTTTTGGTTCGAAATTCATCTCGTTTGGTTTAAATACTTTGTTAAAAATTTCTTTTTTTGGTTGAAGATTCATCTCCATGGTTGAAAATTTAACTATTCCATTTTTAGAAAATTATTTTTCCGGTGTTAAAAAATCATCTTTTGGGTGGAACTCTTTTATTGAAAATTCATTTTTTTAAGATTTATTATCATAGTGGAAAATTCATCTCTTTTGTTGAAAATGAAACTATTTTGTTGAAAATTCGTTTTTTTGGCGAGAATAATTTTTTTAAATAACAATGTAAATATTCAATTTTTGGTTGAAAATTAATATTTTTTATTGAAAATTGATATTTTTTATTGAAAATTGATCTTTTCTAGTTGAAAACTCATTTATTTTGTTAAGCAGTCATTTTTTCCAAAAATTAATCTTCTTGGTTGAAAATTCATCCTTTTTGATTAAAAATTCAACTGTTTGATTCTAAATTAATCTAGTTTGGTTGAAGATTGAACAATATGGTAGAAAATTATATTATTTGGTTGAAAACAACCTTTTTTGTTAAAAATTGAACTATTTTTATGAAAATTAAAATTTTTGGTACAAAATTATTTTTTTTGTCAAAAAATCATATTTTTGGGTTAAAAATTCAACCGTTTTGTGAATAATTTGTCCTCTTATCTTTAAAAATCAATAATTTTGTTGGAAATTAATTTATTTTGTTGAAAACTTACTGGAAAATTCATCTTTTTGGTAGAAAACTTAACTATTTGATTCATATTTTTTGATATTTATCTCCTTGGTTGAAAATTTAACTATTAAGTTGAACTCTTTTGGTAAAAATTCATTTTTTAAGGATTTATCATTTTAGATAGAAATTCATCTCTTTGGTTTAAAATGTAACTATTTTGTTGGAAATTATTTTTTTTTCTTGTCTAAGAATTTATTTTTTAAATAATAATTTAACTATTTTTGTTTGAAAATTGATTTTTTCTAGTTGAAAATTCACGTACTTGGTTAAAAATTCGTTTTTTTTGTCGAAAATTAATCTTGGTTGAAAATTCAACTGTTTGGTTCTAAATTAATCTGGTTTGGTTGAGGATTCAATTTGGTAGAAAATTAAACTACTATTCGGTTTGAAAAGTAATTATTTTGTTGAAATTTTTCTTGTTGGGAATTTATTTTTTAAGCAACAATTCAACTATTTGATTTTTGGTTGAAAATTGATCTTTTCTAATTGAAGATTCATGTATTGGATTAAAAATTCGTCTTTTTTGGTCGAAAATTAATCTTCTTGGTTAAAAATTCAACTATTTGGTTCTAAATTAATCTGGTTTAGTTGAGGATTTAATCATTTGGTAGAAGATTAAACTATTTGGTTGAAAATTAACTTTTTTATTTAAAGTTGCTATTTTTTGATGAAAATTCAACTATTTGGTTAAAAATTAAACTATTTTCATTAAAATTTCATTTTTTCGTGAAAAAATTACTTTTTTGTTGAAAAATCATATTTTTGGGTTAAAAATTCAACCGTTTTGTAGATAATTCGTCCTTTTGGCTTTGAAAGTCAACAGTTTTGTTGAAAATGGATGTATTGTATTGAAACTTTATGCTTTTTGTAGAACATTAATCTTCTTGTTGGAAAATTAATTTTGTATGGTTGAAAATTCAACTGTTTGGTTGAAAATTCATCTTTTTTTTTAGTTGAAAATTCAACCTAGTTGAAAGTTGAACTAGTTAGTTAAAAATTCATATTTTTTGAAGATTTTTTGTTTTTTTAATGAAAATTGCACTATTCCATTTGGATTAGGAATTTATCCTTTACAAGTTAAAATTCAACTATTTGTTGATATAATAATAATATAATAATTCAACTGTGATTTGGTCAAAAATAACTTAAAATTGGTATCGTAGTTTATGGATGACCCCTTATGAGATATAATTTTTTGCTAATTATAAATTTCCTTTACTATGTATTCTTTTCCTGGCTTTCCAACATTTTGTTCATACATTTTAGTAAGAACCTGTAAGAATTGTTCACTTGATCCCTTTTCTGCCAAATACTTAGGTGTTTCAGGGAAAAAAATGAAGCTGGAACCAACGAGAAAGGGCAGTAAAGAGCAAACTAAAACGTACAAATTCCAAGAGCGAAATAAAAAAAACTGGTTGCTGTATTCAAAATTCAGAGGAATAATGGCCAAACCTAAAACTGATTTTTATAAATTATTTTATGATTGAATAGATTATGCCGGGTTTTTTCTAAACTTTTTTATATTTACCGGATGCAAGAGCATGTCCTGAAATCCAGAAAAATTCCATAAATGATAAAAGAGATTTTCTTTGCTTCGATGGATTGCATTCACTCATGTAGGTTATTGAAGTAAAAATTTGTCCAGTGACTCTAAAAATATTAATTCAAATAATTTATCTTCTAATATTCTTCTATTCGTCTAATATTACTTCAATTTTTAAACAAACTTTGGAACTAATTAATTTTTAACGCTTCAAGTTTGAATTAATTTATTTTGAAAGCTTTTAGAGTAATAGAACTTCAAAGGTTTAAAATATTTAAAATTCTTCAATTTTAAACGGTGATTTTATTTACTTTAAACGCCTAAATTCGAAAATATTAGTATTATAGCTAGACGGGTTCAGGGATCCCTCAGTCAGTGAAACAGCTATCGGTCAGTTACCGGCTGTCGGTAACTGACCGATATCTGTTTTACCGACTGAAGGGTCCCAGAACCCGCCTAGCTATACTACTAATATTTGCTTTGAAATTGCTTAATTTCTTGTGGTTTCCAATTTGAAATTTCACAATGTTATTTTTTTAAATTTAAATATTGAAAATGTCATGACAATTTCTCTATTAAATCTTTCAAAATGTAAAAATGTATTAAAGCCTTGATAGTTTTAAATTTAATAATTTGAGATTCAAATATTATAAATTGTTTGGTTTCAATTTTAGTCAGTTTTAAATTTAATAATTTTAGATTCAAATATTCTAAATTATTTGTTTTGATTTTTAGTCAGTTTTAAATTTAATAATTTTAGATTTAAATATCCTAATCGTTTGTTTTCAATTTTAACCTTACAGAACTGTCTCTTTTTTTAAATTCTTCGAAATCGAGGAATATGAAATTTAAAGACTTGGTAGTTTTACCATTTTTAGTTATAAGAATTCGTAATAAAACAATTTTTAATTAAATTCCTCCCGAATAATTTTTTATTTGACAATCTTCCAAAATATTGAACATTTCAAACTCAACTTAAAGAAAAGATAGCAATTTCAAATATAAAGCTGAAAATTGTGAAAAATTAATCATAAAAATAGAAATTTAAAAATTTAATAATAATTCCAAATAAATTGTTATGTAAAAATTAAAGTTACATATAAGTTTTACGTGAATTTTAATCTTGCAATTGAAATGGTTCAATTTTAAAAAGTATAATTAACAATTTTAAATTTTTTAATTTTCAAACACTTTAAATTTACTCAAAATAATTTCAATTTTAAAGGGTTTAAGTATGTTAAAATTTCAATATCACAAATCTTGGTGACTACAAATTTGTCAGTTTTAAATGAATTTCGAATTCTTAAATTTTTTAACGTTCCGCAGTAGACATTTTTTAATTTTTAATAGTTCGCATTTAAAATTAAGTTAGAACATTTTTTTTAATAATTCAATTTTAAAGGTTTATAATTGAAAATGTTTCCATTTTGAACGGTGAAAATGACGGCGAATTTATTTTTTGATCTTCTAAAAATTTTGCTAATCAATTTTAATTTTAAATTATTTTATTCTGTAATAAAAATTCATAAATTCTAGAATTTTAGAAGGTTTGACTTCGAAAAAGTCAATTTAGTTTTCAATTTCAAACTGTCAAACCTTACTAGCTTCGACTTGAAAATTATTTAAATTCAGAAGTTTCCAATTTATTATCATTCAATTATTAACGCTTTTAATTAGAAATAACACTACTTCAAATTTAGAAAAATTTTAAATGATCTATTTTTCAAAATTCTAATTCAAAATTATTTTATTTGGAACGTTTTCAGTTCAAAATCGTTCAAAATATCTTAATTAAAATTTTTAACGCTTTCAGTTCCAAATAATTAATTCTTATTTGTTCCAAAATTTTTTGAACCTAATATTTAAAAATTGTTTTAATGATGGATTTCAAAATTGTTTATATTTTTAATGTAAGAAAAGAACTAGTTACTTAATAATGATACTATTGAAAATTAAAAAAATAATTAAATTACTTACGCCATACCAGATATTAATTTTAGGGCCATTATAGCCCAGTAGTTCGGCACAATCGATTGTAATAAATCAGAAAGACCCTGAAGAAATAATGACACTATTAGGATCCACCTTCGACCCTTTAAATCGGATAAAAATCCGCAGATAAATGGACTGAGACATGAACCTGAATTTAATAAATATTTCGTAAATTTTCTCCTGTTTTACTTTGATTAAAGACAAAAAATAAAAAATAATTACCAGCCAGATATGCAGTCCCGAATTGTCCTTTTTCTACTGTATTCATTTTAAAGTCGCAGGCAGCTGCCGGAAGAATAAATCCAGTAACTCCATTAGCCACAGCGGCGTTTAAATAAATTAGATAAGTTATTGTCGCCACTTTTATATTGAATTTCCCAAATCCTATTTAAAATTAAAACAAATTATATTTTCTGCGCACGTCTTCAGAAATTTTTTTTTTGAATTAAACCAAAAAGACGTGTTTTTTTACAAGAGTTGAATTTTCGACCACACCCGATTTTTCAGCCAATAAAGAAAAAAAGTTTCATCTAAAATGACAAATTTTCAAGCAAAAAAGGACAAGATTTCTATGAAAATTTTTAACCATAAAGATGAATTTTCAACCAAAAATATTAATTTCCTACAAAAATAAGGAATTCTCAAGAAACTACATAGCTTTTAAACCAAATAGTTGAATTTTCAACCAAGAAGATTAATTTTCACTATAAAAACTAATTTTTAATTTTAAAGAACTAATTTTCTACGAAATAGTTCAACTTTTTACAAATTGTTGCATTTTCAAACCAAAAAGACGGATTTAAAAAAAAATACTTGAAGCCTCAACTAAAACAAAAGAAATGATTTTCTACCATAGAAGAAAAATGTTCAAAGAAATACAAAATTTTTCAACCAAATAGTTAAATTTTCAACTAAGAGGATTAGTTTTCTACGAAAAAAACGAATTTTTAACAAAATATTTGAATTTTCAAGCAAATAGTTGAATTATTTACTAAAGAAGATCAATTTTTAACGAAAAATGGAATATTTAATTTTTCAGATAAGAAAGTTATATCTCAAACTAAGAACTAAATTTTTGACTAGCATGGTGAATCTTCAACTAAGAGAAATTACTTTTTAGAAAATAGTTCAGCCTTCGCCAAATAGTTTAATTTTCGAGAAGAAAGTATGAATTTCCTTCAGAACAGATGAGTTTTCAACCCCAAAATGTGAATTAAAAAAAGTTAATTTTCAACCAATATATGTTTATTTTTAGTCAGACAGTTGCATTTTGAACTAACTAAAGGTTACATTTCTATAAAAAGATCTATTTTCCCCAAAAAATGGAATATTTTCAGTTAAAAAAATTAATTTTTAGTAAAAAAACTAATTTTGCACCAAAGAAATAAATTTTTAACCATAAAGATAAATTTTCAACGCAGATGATTAATTTTCTGCCAAGAAAGAATTTTTAAAAAACAAAATACATCATTTTTCAACTAGATATTCAAATTTTTCAAGGAATTTTCAAAATGGAATAGTTACATTTTCAGTTTAAAAAATTAATTTTCAACAAAAAAAGAAAAACAAATTTTTAACAAAATAGTTAATTTTTGGCAAAAAAACATTTCAGTCAAGAAAACTAATTTTTCACCAAAGAAATGAATTTTTAACCAAAAAAATCAAATTTCAATGAAAAGGGTTAATTGTCTACCAAAAAAGAATTATTTTTAATAAAATAGATCATTTTTCAACTAGATATTCGATTTTTTAACGGAATTTTCAACCAAATAGTTGCATTTCCAATTAAAAAAGATACACTTTCAACAAAAAATGGAATAGATAGTTAAATTTTCAACCAAAGAAATGATTTTTTAATCAAAATAATGAAATTTCATCTGGAAAAATTAATGTTTAACAAAGTAGTTCAACTTTCAACTGAATAGTTCAATCTTCTACCAAATTTTTGAATTTTTTAGAGCTAAATACGAATTTTCTTCAATGCATATTCAACAACAACATTTTTTCTAGAAGGAAAAAATATTTTAATCAAACATCAACGTCCAAAAGCTTTAATATAATATGATTTAAAAAAAATCATCGTCAAAAACAATAATTGAACATCGCTTTTTTAAATATAATAAATCTATTTTTTTTTGTACAATAATAATTGTACCATTATCTTTTTTTAACTTTAATAATCCTTAGTGAATTTTCGTAATAAACAAAATACCAAAAGTAATTAGTAACTACAAAGAAGTAGTTTTCATAAAGAATTACCTGTTTCGTCGATTGCCTTTTCAACTACGGATTCTTCAGTCTTTCTGTCTAAATTAAAATAAGAAGGTTTATTAGTTTTGCACCTTTGATCCCATTTTAATTAAATTATTACAATAGTTCATCAAATAATAATAAGAAATGAAATAAAGTCCAATAATTTGGTGATTAACTGAGGTAAAGAAAAATAATGAAAAGAAATCTTTGAATATAAAATAAAAAATAAGGGATAGAAATTAAATCGTCTAACAAAATTCAAAAGTAATCTTTGATCTTAGGAATCTTTTTTTTTTAATCTTCTTATTTTTTTTTGTAATTTTATATTGTACTCACTCATTTTTCACTGAATAATTGAGAATATTTATCTCAAATGCGAGAGTATATCAATTTTTATGTTTATTTACTACCTTACTTATCTCGTATATTGAGATATCAGGGACAAAGTGTATAAATCTTTCAGATAACGAAATAACACATCAAATTTTTCATGTGTTATTATAGAAAATTACGTATATTTTGGGCTCACACTGAAAACATCCTCGCCTAAAGCACGCTGAAATCTAAATTTTTGTCGTGAATTTTTAACCAATTTATTGAATTTTCAACCAGAAAGACGATGCTGTCTCAACAACAAAATTTAATATTCGATATTTCAGCCAAAATTTTTTTATTTTCTACCTAAAACAGTCCAATTTAACCGAAAAAATAAATTCTCAAGAAAACAGGCAGATGCAGAGCCAAAACATATTTATTTTCAACCAAGAAGTTGCATTTTTACCAAAACAGCTGAATTCTTAGACCAAGAAGACGAATTTTGAAAAAAGTGAATTTTCAAACAAGAAAGATTTTTCAGACAATTAAGAAAATTTTTTAATCCAAAATATTGAATTTTTATGCTAAAAAGACGAGTTTTCTACATAACAGTTGAAATGACAACCAAATAAATGAACTTTCAAGCAAAAATATGAATTTTTAACCAAGAAGATTCATTTTCTACTGAAAAGATAAATTTTCAACAAAGTTCGTAAATTATGAACCAAATAGTTGAATTTTCCACACAAAAAACAACGAATTTTAAAGAAAATACATCAATTAAAAAAAATAGTTGAATGTTCAACCCAGAAGATCAATTTTCTCCTAAAAAAGATGAATGTTCAAAAGAAAAAAGCGAATTTTTTACGAAACAGTTGATTTTTCTAACAAATAGTTGAATTTTGTACCAAATTGTTGAATTTTCAAATCAAAAAGACGAATTTTCTACAAAAACAATGAATTTTAAACAAAAGTTGAATTTTAAACCAATAAAGATTTCAATTTAAGAATTTTAAATTAGATAAAATCAAATTCAAAATCCTATTTAACGTCCAATACTCAAGTTAATCTATAGAATTCATGAAAATAAAAACAAGAATCCAACGAGAAAATTTGGACAACCACCATAAAATGCTCTTATTGTAATTTTAAAAAAAAATTTCCTTTTTCCTTGGACAAAAAAAGAAAAGAAAAAGTTTTTTCTTTCCTCTTTTTTATTTTTTGTCCAAGGAAAAAGGAATTTTTTTTCAAATTACAATAGGAGCATTTTATGGTAGTTGTCCAAATTTGGTCGTTGGATTCTTGTTTTTATTTTCAGGAATTCTATACATTATTAATAAAGATTTTTCAGTCAATAATGAAAAAAAATTTCATTTAAATGTTGAATTTTCCGTCCAAAAATATGAGCTTTCTACAAAACAGTTAAAGTTTCAACTAAATAGTTGAAAGTTCAACTAAAAAGTTGAATTCTCAATAAAATACACCAACTTTGAACCATATAGTTACATTTTTAACCAAGAAGATTAATTTTCTATTAAAAAATATTAGTTTTCAACGAAATTCATAAATTTTTAACCGAATAGTTGAATGTTCAACCAAGAAGATTAATTTTCTACTCAAAATAGAAATTTTTAATAAATTACATAACTTTTCAACCAAATAGTTGAATTTTTAAACTAAAAAACATAATTTTTTAACGGAAAATGTCACAGTTAAATTTTTTCACAAAACAAATTTTTAACGACCAAAACAATGAATTTTTAGCAAAGTACTTGAATTTTCCACCTCAAAAAGAATTTTTAACGAAAAATGTAATAGCTAATTTTCCAACCTAAAAATATTTCTAGTCTTAATGAAAGACAGTTTATTTTTCAATCAGACCGTTGCATTTTTAACTAAAGAAATTTATTTTCTACAAAAGAAAAAATAATAATTTAGAACAAAATGCATCAATTATCAACCAAACAGTTGAATTTTCGGCCAAAGAAATTAATTTTTAACTTAAATGTTGAATCTTCAATTAAAAAAAAATTATTTTCAACCAGGAGTTCATGTTTCGAATAAATATTTGAATTTTCTACCAAATTGTTAAAATTTTGTTTTTTAGTAATTCATAAACGTGATCTGATGAAAGGAATTATTTTAACCACGTTTCCCCCTCCCCCATGTAAAACAGAACAGAAAAATCGTTGCCCCTCTCCCACCCAAAATAAATCACGTAATTCTTGCACGGCCTCATACTCAACCGGTAATTAACGCGTTGATTAAGGTTTAAGTATGGCCGTGCGGTCCCACAGACCGCACGGTCACAAGAATTTAAAATGCAAGATGTCACGCCCAAACAAACTTTAGCTCGATGCAGGTACCCCAGAGTACAGAACGTAGCCGTCCCAGAAAAATTGACCCGCCGGATGCAAGAACCAGCCCGACGCTCGAAAACGCGTAAAAGTATTGTCCGATCGTCTCAAAAAATGAAAATTTTCAAAATCGAAAAATCAATTTTTTGAAAATGTAGAATTGTAGAGAACAAGGAAATGAAACTTTTTCCCATTACAATTTTTTTCGCCAAACGTTTATTTTTAATAATAAAAGTGAAATATTGAACAAAAGTTTCTCCCTGATTTAATTGAGTTTTAAAACTTAAATCGTTCTAACTCGGTCAAATATTATTGAAATGAGTTCATATTTGCAGGACATATTCAAAATACTCTAGCGATGCCTAGAAAATCATGACAAAGTTAACAATCGCTTATTGTTTAATAATTTTCAATTGCAAAATGAGGTCAATCGATAATTGTGTTTTCTTGATTTCGCTGGTAAAAAGTATGTAAGTAACTTCGACTTTCAAACAACGTCCAGTGAGTTATTTGTTCAGCAATGTTGAATGAAGTTTTTTGGAAAATCTCATATCGATTTGTTAAAAATTTACTGAGATAATCACATTTGGAAAAAGTACTCGACGTCTGCCCGCGCAGACTGAACTTCGAGAACGCTGCCTGACAGAGCAGTCCTCGCGACGCATTAGCTAACAGCGCGGGCAGACGTCGAGTACTTTTTCCAAATCTGAATATCTCAGTAATTTTTCAACGATTCGATATGAAATTTTCCAAAAAACTTCATTCAACATTCCTGAACAAACCTCTCACTGGAAGTTGTTTGAAAACCGAAGTTACCTGGATACTTTTTACCGGCGAAACCAAGAAAACACAATTATCGATTATGAAAATTTTTATTACAAAGTATATACTTTACGCTCAAAAATTGTTCGGTAGTGAAAAAATTTTGTTTATTGCTTAAATAATCGTTTCTTTTAAACAATTGGAAATTAATTAAACTTCTCCGCCTGTGAAAGAATTCTTCCACGTTCCAATAGATTCTAAAATCTCTTCCGAAAATTTTGGTGAAAAAAAAAGTTATTATTTTCAGTAGTTCAAAAGTTATTGATTTTTTTGTGGCCGCGCTCCGACCTCCAGCGCTGGTCGAGCTCGCACAATTATGTAAACAAATGCATAGTTTAGGCGTTTATTGGAAGAAATTAATCGTTTTTCTTTCTTAGTAACATTAAATTATATGACTGGTAATATTTAGTGATTGAGATTGGTCACTCGATATTATTTGTTTATTTTATAAACAAATTTTATAAACAAAAGCATAGTTTGGTCATTTATAGACAGAAAGTAATAGTTTTTCTTTCTAATCGTCTTCAACTTACATAAGTGGTGATGTTTAGTGATAAAGAATTGTCAATCGATATTATTTGTTTATGTTATAAACAAATCTTATAAACAAATGCATAGTTTGACCATTTATAGATAGAAAGTGATCGTTTTTTTTTAATCGTCTTCAAATGACATAAGTGGTGATAATTAGTGATCTTTTTAAGGAAAGAGTGGAGCAAGAATGAATTTGAAATGGATCCTGAAATTATCGAAATGATTCACAAGTACATCTTGGAAGCTAATTTTTCTAGAACATTACAAAACATTTCCGGTGATATCGTTTGAAGGAAATAATAAAAAAAGATTAGCTTCTGTCTACAAATGGCTGAACTATGCATTTTTTCATAAAATAAACAAATAATATCAAATGACAATTCTTTTTCACAAAATATCACCACTTATTTAATTTGAAGACGAGTAGAAAGAAAAACGATCACTTTCTATCTATAAATGGTCAAACTATGCATTTGTTTATAAAATTTGTTTATAACATAAACAAATAAGATCAAATAACAATTCTTCGTCACTAAATATCACCACTTATGTAATTTGAAGACGATTAGAAAGAAAAACGATCACTTTTTATCTATAAATGGTCAAATTATGCATTTGTTTATAAAATTTGTTTATCACATAAACAAATAATATCGCCTAACAATTCTTCGTCACTACATATCACCTCTTATGTAATTTGAAGACGATTAGAAAAAAAGATCACTTTCTATCTATAAGTGGTCAAACTATGCATTTGTTTATAAGATTTGTTTATAACATGAACAAATAATATCGATTGACAATTATTTGTCACTAAACATCACCACCTATGTAAGTTGAAGACGATTAGAAAGAAAAACTATTACTTTCTGTCTATAAATGACCAAACTATGCTTTTGTTTATAAAATAAACAAATAATATCGAGTGACCAATCTCAATCACTGAATATTACCAGTCATATAATTTAATGTTACTAAGAAAGAAAAACGATTACTTTCTTCCAATAAACGCTTAAACTATGCATTTGTTTACATAATTGTGCGTGCTCGACCAGCGCTGGAGGTCGGAGCGCGGTCAAAAAAAAATCAATAACTTTTAAACTACTGCAAAATAATAACTTTTTTTTCACCAAAATTTTCAGAAGAGATTTTAGAATCTATTGGAACGTGGAAGAATTCTTCCACAGGCGGAGAAGTTTAATTAATTTCCAATTGTTTAAAACAAACGATTATTTAAACAATAAACAAAATTTTTTTACTACTGAACAATTTTTGAGCGTAAAGTATACTTTGAAATAAAAATTTTCATAACCCTATTATTGAATTTCGATGAACCGTTCGCGAGTAATCAATTTTTGAAAAAAATATGATCAAGAACTTTGATTGTTGATAACTTTTTAAAAAATAAATTTTTTGCAAAAATATTTTAGGGGAGATATTTTGATATAAAAACGAATCGAAAACTGTATAAATTGATTGAAAATAGAACTATCGATTCAAAAGTGGCGCACTTGAAATATTTTGACCCCTAGTATTTAATTAGATATAAATATATACAGTGGTCTGTGAGACCTCAGGTCTATGTTAGTGTAACAATGAAATCACGTCCGTACTCAAAGGTTAGGTATAGTACTTTTATCTATTAATGTTATACATTACGTATAGAGCGACAATAATATCTTTATATTCAATGGCGTGGGTGGCCTAGTGACTCGCTAACCCTTTGTGAGAGTAGCTAATGCGAATACGTATGTCAAACTCGGTTGAGCGGGACTGCATATATATATATATATATATATATATATATATATATATATATATATATATAGAATGGTATATACACACCTGGTGATATTACGATCACTCTGCCGTCGAGGAAACACCGTTCAGCCGATAGTATCAAGGAATAGGTACTCGAGTAAGCACTTCACTCGATATCATAGGTTAAAACGAGTTTGCATTGTCTGTTCCGTACTCCTGATATTATTATTATTATTGTTCCCTGTAGATGCTCTTTGAGAGAAATCGTCCGATTACATCGCTGCATTATTGGCAGATTATATTTTGATTTTATAAATTCGTCTTTTTGGCTTGAAAATTCAACAATTTGGTAGAAAATTAAACTATTAGGTTGAAAATGAACTTTTTTATTCCTATTTGTGGTTTCAAATTCAACTATTTCAGTAGAAAATTAATCTTGTTTGTTGAAAATTCATCATTTTGTTTGAGGCTTCAACTATTTTCTTGAAAATTCTTCTTTTTTAATTATATTTAACTGGTTGAAAATTCTTCTTTTTTAATTATATTTAACTGGTTGAAAATTCTTTTTATTGTTGTTGAAAATAAGTTCCTTAAACTGAAATTTTAGCGATTCCATTTTTGGTAGAAAATCGATCTTTCTTGGTTGAAAGTTCACGTTTTTTGTTGAAAATTCTTCTTTTGGTAGAAGATTAATCTTCTTGATTGATAATTCAGATATTTGTTGAAAAATTCAACTATTTTGTTGAAGGTTTAATTATTTTGTTCAAAAATCAACTATTTTCTCAAACGTTATAATTTTTGGTCTGAGAGTCAACTGTTTTGTTGAACACTCTCGTCTTTTTTAATTAGGAATTCATCCTTTTTGCTTGAAAATTCATCTTTTTTTTGAGCATTTAACTGAGCGGTTAAAAAATAAAAGATTTAATTGAAAATCCATCTTTTTTGCTTGAAAGTCCAAGTATTTGGTTGTAAATGTAACTGTTTGGTTCAAATAATAAATTATTGAATTTATAGAACTCCTAAAAATAAGAACAAGAATCCAACGACCCAATTTGGACAACCACCATAAAACGCTCCTATTGCAATTTGAAAAAAAAAAAATGTTCTCAAACAAAAAAAAAATTTCGTTTTCCTCGGACAAAAAATAAAAGAGAAGAAAGAAAAATGAGAAGGCAACCAACCAAATCCCCTTCCTTCTCTTTCTTTTTTTGAGAATTTTTTTTTTTAAATTGCAATAGGAGCGTTTTATGGTGGTTGTCCAAATTTGGTCGTTGGATTCTTGTTTTTATTTTCAGGAATTGTATACATTAACTTGAGTATTGGATGTTAAATATGATTTTGAATTTGATTTTAAACTAATTTAAAATTTTCAAATTGAATAAATTATTTGTTCTTATTAAATTCATCTTTCTTGGTTGAAAACTCGCCTCTCTTGGTAGAAATTAAATTTTTTTTGGTTAAAAATTCAACTGGTTGAACGTTGAACTACTGCGTTAAAAAGCCATTTTTTTCTCAAAGATTCATCATCTTAGTTGAAAATGTAACCATTTTAATAAAAATAATGTTTTAACTTCAAATATTTAAATATTCCATTTTTGGTTGACAATTCATTTTTTAAATAAAAAATTCAATTATTTGGCTGAGATTTCGTGTATTTTTGTGAAAATTCGTCTCTTTTGGTAGAAAATTAATCTTCTTGGTTTTGGTTAAAATATCAACTACATATTACATTTTTCCTTGAGAATTCATTTTTGTTGTTGTTGAAAGTTCGGCTACTTGGTTGAAAGATGAAATACTTTTTTCAAACTCAGTTTTTTGGTTGAAGATTCATCATTTTAGTTCCAAATTCCTCTCTTTTTTTGAAAATTGAACTATTTTGTTGAAGTTTCGTTTTTTTGCTGAAAATTAATTTTTTGAACTGAGAATTTGACGATTCCATTTCTAGTTGAAAATTTATCTTTTTTCGAAGACAATTCGACTATTTGATAGAGAATTCATTGATTTTGTTGAAAAGTCGTTTTTTTTGGTAGAATATAAATCTTCTTGGTTGAAAATTCGTCTTTTTTGATCAAATATTAATTTTCTTGAAACTGGTTAAAAATAAATAATCTCTTTTGATCGAGGAATCGAATATTTTCTGGGAAATTCGTCTTTATTTGGTTGAAATATCAACTATTACATTTTTCGTTGAGAATTCATCTTTTTTTGGTTGAAAATTCAGCTATTTGGTTGAAAGATGAACTAATTTTTTTTTAAACCATTTTTTTGTTTAAAGATTCATTATTTTAGTTAAAAGTTCATCTCTTTGGTTGATAATTCGACTATTTTGTTGAAAACTCGTTTTTTTCTTAAAAATTATTTTTTTTTTTAACTGACTATTTAACGATTTCATTTCTGGTTGGAAAATTATCTTTTTTAGTAGAAAATAAATTAATCTTTTTGGTTGAAAATTCATTTTTTTGTTGAAAATTCAACTATTTAAAAAAAATTAATTCTTCTGTTGAAGAATAATTTTTTCGTTGATCTGATTTTGATTTTGATTAAACTATTTTGTGTAGAATTCGTTTTTTCTTGGTTGAAAGAAAATGATTCTAATTGAAAATTTTATTTCGGTAGAAAATTCAAAGGAATTTATTCCCCTATTTTCGTGAAAAATCACCCTATTTCGCCCGTTTTGGTAGCATTTTGAGCTGTGAAGTCTACCAGAAAAATAATTCATATACATTTTTTTATGATACAGATTGTTAGGATATTGTTCAAGAGTGATTAACAATTACTTTTATTTTTTGTTTCAGGTAAGCTGCTCCCATGGATATAAAGAATTATTCCAACAGAATGGTGAGAAGACGTCGTATGAAACATAACTAAAAAGTGCATAATTTTTTTCCCTGGAAGGATTTAGAAATGATGCAGAACTTAAAGTTTTAATCCTCTAAGAGAGAAAATAATGGTACTTAAACTTTGATTTTTGCGTGAATATAAATACAGAGAGGTATTACAGCGAATTGCGGAACAGTCGTTTTTCACGCAATGGGGGAAAGACATTCTCATGCAAGAGGTGAACTCAGGGCGCATTCTAAAACTAACTTTCCCATCATTATTCTCTCGTTTCGACGAGTGTAGTGCAATGACATCATAGGAAAGACAGAGGCGTATTGCAAACCTCAAGAAAGTCGAGCCGATTAGTTTATTTAAAATAATGTGAAAACAATAGTAGAGAAATTATGTTCGTATTTTTGCAAGCTAGATGCGACTATCCTGACATTTGAATTTCGCGCCAGAATTATGCCAGAATTAGAGGTTATGTATAAGTGTGTCAGTTTGAACGAGATAGTGGCGTGAAGTTCAAATAGGATATTTTACTATCTTAAAGTAACAACATAAAAATGGACAAAAATATATAAAAACTTTGATACTTTTTAACACTTTTTTTGAAGATGCAACAATTTTGCTATCTAAAAAATCGAAATTTCAAAAAAAATTTAAAAGATTTCAAGGGATTTCAAGAATTTCAAAATTTTTAGAACATTTCAAGGGACTTCTAAGCATTTCACGAGATTTAAAAGATTTTAACAGATTCTAATAGTTTTTAAAAAGGTTTTAACTGATTTTAGAGATTTTAAAAGATTTTATAGTGTTTTCAAAGTTCTTAGAGCACTTTAAAAGATTTCAAAGGATTTAAGGGAATTTCAAAGATTTCGAGAGATTTAAAGAAATTTCATCTGATTACAGAGGATTTCAAAAAGCATTTTCAACCAAACAGATGAATTTCCAAGCCCAAAAGACGATTTTTTTTAGAAGAAAGTTGAATTTTCAATACAAAGGGTTCTAAAAAAAGATTAATTTTAAACAAAATAATCAAACTTTTAACAAAATAGTTAAATTTTCAACAAGATAGTTAAAATTTCAACTAAAATGATGATTAATCTTTAAAAGAAATTAACAAAGAAGTTAACATTTAAACCGATTTGTTGAATTTTCAATTTAAAAAGATGAATTTTTAACAAAAAAGTTAAGCTTTCAATTAAAGAGATGAATTCTCAACAAAAAAAAAGTCTTAACCAAATTGTTAAAATTTCAAGCAAAAAGGCGAATTTTCTACAAAATATTTCAATTTAACCCACAAATATGAATTGTCAACAAAAAGTCAGTTTTTAAATAAATAGTTGAATTTTTAACCAAAATAGTTAAATTTTCAACCCAAAAAGTCGATTTTTCAACAAAACAGTTGAATTTTTAAATGAATAGAATTATTTTTAAAAAACTGGTTGAATTTTAAACAAAATAATTATATTTTAAACCAAATAATAAATTTTATTATAAAATAATATGAATTCTTAAACAAAAATAGTTCGATTTTAATGAAAGAGATGAATTTTTAATTAAAGTGATGAAGCTTCATCTAGAATAGTTAAATTTTTAGTTAAAAAAATGTACTTTTAACAAAAAAATCAATGAGCAAATAGTTGAATTTTCTAAGAAAATAATCGAATTATCAACCCAAGAAGACGAATTTTCAACAAAAAATTAAAAATTTTAATTCAAAAAGATGAATTTTTTACAAAACAGTTGAATTGTCAACTAAAAACTATCAATTTTCAACCAATAATAGCCTAGTTAAAATTTCAGTAAAACAGTTAATTTTAAACTTTTTTCAACTTTTAAATTTTCAACCCAAGAGACGGATCTTCAACAAATAAAATTAATTTTTAACAAAGTAGTTCAACTTTCAACCTGGTCAACTACTTGATTGAAAGTTGAACTAATTTTTAAAAAATTAATTTAATTTCTTGAAGATCCGTCTTTTGGGTTGAAAATTAAAAAGTTAAAAAAAGTAGATAATTAATTGTTTTACTGAAATTTTAACTATGCCATTATTGATTGAAAATTGATCGTTTTTAGTTGAAAATGCAACAATTTGGTTGAAAATTTTTTTATTTTGTTGCACATTCCTCTTTTTGGTATGAAATTAATCTACTTGATCAAAAATGTATTCAATTATTTGAAAATCCCTCACTTTGATTGAAAATGTAACTATTTTGTTTAGAATTATTTTTGATTGTTTGTTGAAAATAAATTCTTTTAAGTGTAAATTTAACTATTCCATTTTTGGTTGAAGATTGATCGTTTTTAGTATAAAATTAAACTATCTGGTTGAAATTTAAATTTTTGGTTGAAAATTCATATTTTTAAGTTGAAAATTCAACCGTTTTGTTAAAAATTCATGTTTTTGATTTACAAAATTCAAATGTTCTGTTGAAAATTCGCCTTTTTAGGTTGATAATTCTATTGTTTTCTTAGAAAATTCAACTATTTCATCATTCAATTTTTTTTTGTTAGAAGTAAATTCATCCCTTTCATTAAAATTTAATTATTTTTGGTTGAGAAATCACATTTTTTTGTTTTATTTTTGTGTTGTAAAATCGACTTTCTGGGTTGAAAATTCAACTGTTTTAGTAGAAAGTTTCACTATTTTTTCGAAAATTATCTTTTTTGTTGAAAATTTATATATACAACTCATTCCAACATTTGGATTTTCGAAATTCGAGTTTTTACATTTTAGTTTTTGGTGACCCAAGAAAAGTTTTTTTTTCAAATGTAAGCTCAAATTTGGATTTTTTCGAAAAATATTTTACGGCACAATAAAGCACAATTCAGCACAACTATTGTTTTTTCAAAAAACAAAATGGCGGTGCTGGCCCTGAAAAAGATTTTTTTAAATTCTGGCTCTTTTGATTTTTTCGAAAAAAATTTTGTGGCACAGTTGAGGAGAAGTCGAGCACAATTTAGCATAACTTTTGTTTGTTTAAAAAAAACGAAATGACAGTGTCAATTTCTTGGTCATGAAGTTTGGACCATAATTTTACGCGTTTACGAGCGCTGGGCGAGTTCTGTGAGCCGGGCGGGGCTGCAATTATTTGCCTCGTTCGTTCCCAATACCGTTCAATGATCTTTTGCACCATAAGTGCGGAACATTTTATTTGAAAAAGAAAAAAATTATTATTATTAATTAATTATATATTGAGAAATTTAATGTTGATATATCCAGGCTGTTTCGGATAAACTTTAGAATCATTACCTGATTCCTTGCCTCAAGGAACTAATTGTTTCTAATTTTCTCCTTTTTCTTATACTTCCGTTGTTTCTTACACTTCTGAGATAAGATTTAACCAGGTCTCTGAATGAGTTTAATAGATTCTTATTGCAATAAATCGTTTTATTTTCCGTTACCGAAAATAATTAAAAATAGCTTTTTTAATTTCCAAATAATCTAATTCAAATATATGCTTGAATTTAAACTATTATAAAATATAATTAATGATCATAAATTGGAATAAAGATTGAAAAATATTGGCTTTCATACCATTTTAATTCATTTTAATTTTAATCGGCTTTCAGTATAATATTTAACTTTTATTTAATTATAAGACTTTACCCTAAAAGACGCCCTGGAATTCTGAGATTTTCTGATGTATTCTATTTTCAATACTGATTAATTTTGAAGATGTTTTTAATTGAAAATTTGCTAACTTGATCAACTTTGACCGTTTATAGTTGAAAATAATGAAATTTTTTTATCTTTTTTTGTTGTTGAATAGTTTTGAAGACTTGCAATCGAAAACTCTTGAATTTTA
>CAKNYM010051734.1:354218-366316 GCA_932195095.1 Andricus curvator
TCAGTATCACGTTCACGGTTTGAAACTAAATAATTTAAATTGTAAACCTTTAAAGTTTAATAATTCTAAAAACGTTGTATAGTATATGATTTTGAATTGGAAGCTTTAAGGATGAATGAATTCAAACTTGAAGCGTTAAAAATTAAATATTTCCAAAATTAGTTCAAAGTTGAAGAATTCTTAAATTAGCATTTTGAAACTAAGTCATTAAAAATGAATCATTTTTAAATTTTGCATTTCGCCGAATAAACACAGAATGATTAGAGTCATTGGTAATATTACTGAAAATTTTCTTTGTGGCATTATGAACAGATTGGGCAAGTCGATTGAAAATTTTCAAATTTCGAATTTAAAAAATTTTTTTGCACTGAAAAATATTTTTTTGGGTAAAGGTTATGGAAGTGAATAACCTAAGACAGGAAAAGAGTAAGAAATCTATTTTTTAAATATATTTTTAAAAAATGACGGAATATGCACTTTTATTATTTTTTACCTAATGTTGCCAAAAAAATGGTTTCATTATTTTTTTAATAAACTAAAGAAAATCGTACATATTTTTAAGTTTCAAACAAAATTTTTTTTCCTATTTACGGTTCCTGTGTAAACGGATTTTTACGAATCTTGTGTAAAAATGGCTCATGTTTCAAGATCCATAGAAAAATGTTCTTTGAAACCTAAAAATATGTACGTGTTTCCTTAGTTTATTGAAAAGAGCATCAAAAAAATAAAAAAACATTTTTGCTCGCAACTTGAGGTACTTATTATCAAAACTTCATTTTTCGTCATTTCTTGAAATATTATGTTTCGAGGAAAAAATTGTTTCTTACTTTTTTCCGTCTAGGGCTATTCACTTCCATAAACTTTACCCAAAAACAAATTTTGCACGCTCAAACAATTGGAAAAATGTAAAATTTGAAAAATTTCAATCGACTCGCCCAATGGTGAGGAATGTTTTGAATTAAAAAAAAATTTGTTTGTAATACCACAAAGAAAGTTTTCAGTGCTATTATCAATGAATGCAATCATTATGCGTTCTTCCGTTCCACCCTAATTTCCATACAAGGGGAACAACTTCATGTTGAAGACAATTTTATTAGATGTCAAAGTGACGTATACTAATAATCTGTCACATTGAACTACACTAAGAAAAATGTTTGTTTTACACAAACAAATTTGTTTGAATGCAGTTCATTTGATTACAAAAAAATTAATCGAATTAAACAAATTTTATCTGAATTTGACTACATTTTATTTGATTTAAACAAAATTTGTCTGATTTAAACAAATACTATATTTGAAATAAAAAAACATTTGTTGGAACTTATAGGAAAGACATAATATGTTTGAGTTTAACAAAGGATTTGTTTGATTTAAAGAAACTGCCTGTGAATCAAATAAAATTTGTTTAAATCAAACAAAATTTGTTTCATTCAATTATAAGTCTTATTTAAATTAAAAGAAAGTGTGCAAAAAACAAACACGCTAAAATCGAGCGAAACATAGGAGCTTCAATGTGGACAGAATATGAATAAATCCTAGATTATTATATATAATTATTATGTATAATTATTATATAAATGTATAGTTTTAATGATTACATCAACTCTATAAACTCTCTCTCTTTCTCTGAAGATTCTCTGAAGAGAAAACCGCAAACCAAGTTAGATAATGTTTACCGTCAAGTTGCAGCTTCATCTCCACAAAAGACCATCATATCAATCCCTAAAGGATCAAGTTTTCCATGAAATGTTCCCCTGGGTATCAGGATAGTCTCTGATATTCTATTAGTTTCGCAGAGCCAGTAAGCTACTTATACTTTATCATTCGTCTCGCCAAAGTGGTCACGATGCAAAAGGTATTAATGTTGATTGGTCTCTTGATCTATTCTCGATTCCCGATCACGAAGGGAATGTTAGCTTTGGTCGTAACTGCTGGCTTGCCCATCCTAGCGTGGCATGAAGCTGACAAGCGGGGTAATGTTGGCTCAAGTACATATCTATACAGCACACGACACATGCCTTCGAACTTGCCGCTGCTCGGGATGTTTTATGTCTTCAACAACTAAATCTGAGTATGATTTACTGGACGGGCTTCAGCCTTCACTGGCTCGTTCCGGAGGGATTCATGAACGGCACATCCGCATGTTTGGAGTCTGCGCAGGATGCATGGTTGATCTCAGAAATGCGAATAAGTTGAGGGCGTTCGAGCGAGTTGCTGATCCAAACTGATCCAAACTGATCCAAACTGATCCAACCTGAGACGGTCACGTGGCTTCCGCATAGGTTGCTGATCGGATCAACTGATTGGACATCGCCTGATCGGATATATCGACCAGTGCAGCAGCCTCCTGCCTACATAAGTTTATTTTTTTTTATTTATTTTTAATCTTTTTGCAAACGTTTCCTTCACAAAAACCATAGGCGGTCCGATCACCCGCTGGCTGCTAGACGCTTTAACAAGATCTTACCTTGATCATTCTCACTCGCGGATATTATTCCTCTAACAAGCTTCCAACGAGGGCATGTTAAACCACTTCATGGATATTTCGACCTTTTCTACGAAACCATTATTGCAGAAGATATTGCTTCTGGATGAAGAGTGAATCGAAGGAGTGCTTTTCATGGAAGTGGAATTCAGATCAGGGTTTTATTATACCGGAAAAAGAGCAATCTTCAGCTTGATTTAAGAGTACTCTCTTCCTGCAAGAAAAATTATCTTCAGGAAAAATTACATGTCTTGTTCTTTTCTGTGATAAGCAAATTGTTCACAGTTGGTGAAAATAGAAATAGAATGATAGTAGGGAAAGAGATTTGAATTTTATAGACTTTTTTATTGAGTTATCAAGATTCGCGGTAGATTTAGTACTTTTAATAAAGAAAAATCAATTTCTTAGTAATTAGAGATACCTGTAGGGTGGCCCACAAAATAAAAGTTTTTAATTTTTTTTTGCAGTATCATCCCATTTTTTGTGGGGATAATATTTTTTTTCGTAGTGAGAGTAACTGAAGGAAAATCGATCAAAGACTACGAGAATTAAGAATCGCTGAAAAATTTACAATTTATTTGATTTATTTTCAGATTACCCACAGGAAAAAATACATAATATTAAATCAAAAAGATATCGTCACGAATACGGATGATACAATATTTTCTTGATCTAATAAAATATTTCTTCTCTCAAGAAAATGTACATTTTCTTCAATGGTATTTTCTTGAGTCAATGCTAATTTACTTTCCGTGCATTGCCTCAAAATTAAAACTAGTAGAAAATTAACAAGTCTTTGAAAGTTTCAACTAATTAAGACGTTTCTCTTTCTCGCGAAGGAGACTCAAAGCTCGGCGATGCTCAAAGAGAAAAAACGTTCTATCTAGCAATTATGCTATTTGAACCTAGATGCTTGTCTGATTGAAGCAAATGAGCAAAAAATGTGTAATTCATGAACCTCGTTGTGAACGACTTATGAAGAATATCATACAATTCTATTCTGTGACTTTGACTTTTTTCTTTTTTTTCTTTTTTTTTTTTTTTCTTTTTTTCCTTTTTTTTTCGAGTTTGTATCGCAGCTACAGGGAAACAAAATTGGGTCATCCGCTGCATCGCTAGGTCATCCGGACTGGTAATCCTGTGTAATCCGTTTAATCCAGAGTAATCCGAAGTAAATCACTTGTAATCAGGTGTAAGTCAAGTAATTCGGAATAATCCCAGAATTCCGGAGTAAAACACTATTGGGCCGAAGTGATCCACTTGTAATCCGCATTAATCCACTTGTAATCCAGATCTAATAAGAGTTAATGAACTTGTGATTCAGGTAATTCATAGTAATTCATGTAGTCCAAGTAATCCACTTGTAATCCAATTCTTGCGGGGAGTAATTGACTTGTAATCCGGCGTACTTTAGCATAATCTACATGTAATCAAAATAATTCAGAGTAATTCAGGTAATCAAAGTAATCCACTTGTAATTAAAAGTAATACATCTATAATCGAGTGTAATCCGTTTCCAATCCGGAGTAATTCAAGTAATTCAGAATAATCCTAATATTCCGGACTAATGCATTCGTAACCCAGGGTAATACACTTGTCATCCGGGATATTCCAGCGTAATCCACTGGCAATATAAAGTAATACACCTATAATCCAGTGTAATCCACTTGTTATCCGGAGTGATTTAAGTAATTTGGAATAGTCCCAGTATTCCTGAGTATTGCACTCGTAAGCCGGAGTAATCCACTTGTAATCCGCCGTTATCTACTTGCAATTCATTAAGTTCAGAGTAATTTGAGTAATCCACTTGTAATACAGTTCTTATCAGAAGTAATTTTATTATCTTGTAAATTAAGTATTTCAGCATAATCGACTTGTAATCCAAATAATTTAAATGAATTCAGGTAATTCAAGTAATCCACTTGTAATATAAAGTAATCCAACTATAGTATAGTGTAATCCACCTGTACTCCGACGTAATTCAAATAATTCGGAATAATCCCGAAATATCCGGAGTAATGCATTCGTAAGCCGGAGTAATCCACTTTTAATGCGCAGTAATTTGTAATTGTAATCCAGGTATAATTCGGAATAATCCAATTGTAATCGATATAGTTCGAAGTAATTGTTGAGAAAACAATTTTGTTAAAAAGTAATGTTTTTGGTTGAAAATTCAACAGTTTTTATGAAAATTTAACTATATTTTTTAAAACTATTTTTGTAGTTGAAAATTTATTTTTTGAACTGAAAATTTAATTATTACATTTCTAGTTAAAAATTGATCTTTTTTAGTGGAAAATTCAACTTCTCAGTTGAAAGTTGACCTTATTTGTTGAAAATGTACCTTTCCGGTTGCAGATTCTTCATTTTTATTGAAAATGACTTGGTTGAAAATTTAACTATTTTCTTAAAAAATTTTTTATTTTTTTTATTCAAAATTAATTTTTAGAACTAAAAATTTAACTATTTTATTTTTGGTGAACATTTGTCATTCTCAGTTGAAAAATCATTTATTTTGTGGAGATTTTTTTTAGTAGAAAATTAATATTTTTGCTTGAAAATTCATCTTTTTGGTTGAAAACTCATCTCTTTTGTTGAAAATTCAACTGGTTCGTTGAAAATTCATGTATTTTGTTAAAAATTCCTCTTTTTTGGTAGAAAAATAATCTTCTTGGTTGAAAACTCATCTTTTTGTTTGAAAATGTTATTATTTTCTTGAAAAATTTAACTACCTAGTTATAAATTCGTTTTTTTGTTGTTAAAAATTAATTCTTTTTAAATGAAAATTTAACCATCTCACTTTGGATTGTATTTTTTTTTTTAGTTAAAAATTTATGTATTTTGTTAAAAAATTGTATTTTTTTGGCAGGGAATTAATATTCTTCGTTGAAAGTTCAATTACTTGGTTGAACCACTTTGCTAAAAATTAATTTTTTGTTTGGCGATACCTTATTTTAGTTGAAAATTCATCTCTTTGGTTGAAAATTTAAATATTTAGTTGAAAATTCATGTGTTTTGTTAAAAATTCCTATTTTTGGGTAGAAAAATAATCTTCTTGGTTGAAAATTCATCTTTTTGTTTGAAAATTGTATTATTTTGATGAAAAATTTAACTACTTAGTTATAGATTGTTTCTTTTTTTGTTAAAAATTAATTCTTTCTAAATGAAAATTTAACCATCTCACTTTGGATTGTATTTTTTTTTTTAGTTGAAAATTTCTGTATTTTGTTAAAAAATTGTATTTTTTTGTAAGGGAATTAATATTCTTCGTTGAAATTTCAATTACTTGGTTGAACCAATTTGTTAAAAATTAATTTTTTGTTTGGAGATACCTTATTTTATTTGAAAATTCATCTTTTTGGTTGAAAATTTAAATATTAAGTTCAAAATTCACGTGTTTTGTTAAAAAGTCCTCCTTTTGGGTAGAAAAATAATCTTCTTGGTTGAAAATTCATCTTTTTGTTTGAAAATTTTATTATTTTCTTGAAAAATGTAACTACTTAGTTATAAATTCGTTTTTCTGTTAAAAATTCATTCGTTTTGAATTAAAATTTAACCATTTCACTTTGGATTGTAAATTTTTTTTTTTTAGTTGAAAATTCATGCATTTTGTTAAAAAATTTTATTTTTTGACAGGGAATTAATATTCTTCGTTGAAAGTTCAATTATTTGGTTGAAACACTTTGTTAAAAATTAATTTTTCGTTAGAAGATACATTATTTTAGTTAAAAATTCATCTCTTTGGTTGAAAATTTAAATATTTAGTTGAAAATTCGTTTTTATTTTGAGAAAAGTTAATTTTTTAATCTGAAAATGTAGCTACTTTATTTTTGGTTGAAAATTTATTTTGTTGGAAAAAAATTAAACAATTAGGTTAAAAAGTTTCATTTTTGACTGAAAAGTCAACTGTTTTTTTGAAATTTTGTATTTGATTCCAACTGTTTTTGATTTAAATTTATAATCCGTTTTGGTTGATATATCAACTGTTTCATTGTTAGTTGACAATTCATCTCTTCTGGTTAAAAATGAATCTACTCTGTAGAAAATTCAACAATTTTGTTAAAAATTTGTTGTTGTTGTTGGAGATTCTTCATTTTAGTTGTAAATTCATCTCTTTGGTCAAAAATTAAACTATTTTGTTCAAAAATCGTTATTTTGTGGTTGAATATTTATTTTTTTAAATGAAAATTTGACTACTGCAGTTGAAGATTCATCTTTGTAGTTGAAAATAATTCTCTTCAGATGAAAATTTTACTAGTTTGTTAAAAATTCGCTTGTTTTGGTTGAAAATTAATTTTTTAACTGAAAATTAAACTATTCCATTTCTTTTGGAAAATGTCAGATTTTTTTGGTTGAAGATTGTACTGTTTGGTTGAAAATTGATCCTTTTTAGTTGAAAATTCGCATTTTTGTTGAAAATTTTTTTTTTTATAGGAAATTAATTTTCTTAGTTGAAAATTGAAGAAATTTCGTAAAAAGGTGATCCTTTTTGATTGCAAATTCGCGTGAATCTAGTTTAGGTGGAGTAATCGATCATAATTTGATGTAATTCAGGGTAATTTTATGCAACATCGAGTAGGCTTAGTTAATTCAGAGTAATTCTGTATATAGAGGTAATCCGATATATACCGCGGCAATCCACTTCCGCTAAATCGCGTTTTTATGTTTTGTTTCCCCCTCGTATCATAATTAAATCGAAATTGATCTTTCTATGAGTGTTTTGTTCACGACTTAACTCTATTATCTTATAATTATCATAATTTTTTTTAAATCAAACAGGTCATAATTTAGCTACTTGTAAAGCTGTATTTGATTCTGAAGGAAAACAACTATATAAATGTGATGAATTGATCAATCATTTTATAGCTCATCATCACCCAACAGCAATTATATTTTCAAATCTATATAATTTCAATTTCATTTATTTTAATCTATTTGAATACCTTGACAGACGAATTATAATGGTAGGGTTCATTCATAACGACTTTCCCCTTTACGAGTTACGTTACTCGCTTCTACTCTTTACAGTTCCGAAAGTGAAACTTGAACCTGGCAATCCGGTAGCACAAGACACTGGTACCAGCAAACAAGGCCGGTTTTCACAATTGGCAAAAAATGTCACAGACGTTGCCACTTGACAGCAAAAAAAACAGTTGACTCAACTCACCTGTTGCTGATCTTTTAGAAACCGAAGGAACTTTTCACAAGTTAAAACGAAATTAAAAGAATCATTTGGGAGCGTTCATTAAATAAGTAAGGGAAATTTTACACAAATAGTAGAATTTTCAACCAAGAAGATTAGTTTTTGACCGAAAAAGATGAATTTTCAACAAAAAAGATCAATTTTCAACCAAGTAGTTGGGCTTTCAACAACAAAAAAAGAATTTTCAACCAAGTAGTTCAAATCTACCATATAAGACGACTTTTTAACAAAATACTTTAATTTTCAACAAAATAATTAAATTTTCGAAAAATAATTGAATTTTCAACCTAAAAAGATAAATTCTGAACGATAGAGTGTAATAGGTGATATTTCAACCAAAAAAGATAAAATTTCGTGAAAAAGTGAATTTTCAACAAATAAAGATTTTTCAGTCATGAAAGAAGAAAAAGTTCCAAAATTGAATTTTCAATCAGAAAATATGAATATTCAGCAAAAAAATTAATTTTCAAGAAAATAGTTAAATTTTCTACCAAACAGATAAACCTTCATGAACAAAAAATTCAACAAAGTAGTTTAGCTTTTACCCACACAGTTGAAGTTTCAATTAAAAAATATCAGTTTTCAACAAAATAGTTAAACTTGCAAACAAAGAGATGAATTTTTTAAATAAAAATATGAATCATAAGAAGAATAATAATGAATAATAGTGAATAATAAGAAGAAGATTTATTTTCAACCAAATAGTTGCATTTTTATCAAAGAAAGATGAAATTTCTAAAATAGATGCCTTTTTAACTCAAAAAGACAAATTTTCAAAAAAATAGTTGAAGTTTCATCCAAAAAAGATTTCAGTTGACTTTTTAGCACCAAAATATGTATTTCAAACAACAAGTAAATTTTCTACGAAATAGTTGAATTTTCATCCAAAATAGACTTCAGTTGACTTTTCAACACAAAAATATGAATTTTAAACAATAAGTAAATTTCCTACGGAATAGTTGAATTTTCAAAAAAAAAAAAAAAAAAAAACAGTTGAATTCTCGTCCAAAAAGGATGACTTTTTAACAAAATTGTTCAATTTTCAACCTAACAAGATGAATTTTCAACCAAGTGGACGCATTTAAAAAAAAAATATATGTATATTTCCAACCTAAGGGAACGAATTTTCTATCGAAATAGTTAAATTTCCAACAAAATTAAATTAAATTTTCCACAAAATAGTGAAATTTTTAAACAAATAGTTTAATTTTCAACCTACAACGTTAAATTATAAACCAACTAGTTGAATTAAAAAAATGAATTATTAAGTAGCTTCATTTGCAATTAAATATTTGAACTTTCAAGCAAAAGGAACGAATTTTAAACGAAACAGTTGAATTTTCTACCGAAAAAGATTAATTATCAAAAAAATAGTTGAATTTTCAAAAAAATTAAATTAAATTTCAACCAAAAATAGTTGCGTTTTCTATCAAACGGTTAAATTTTCAAGTCAAGAGGATGAATTTTTTAGAAAACAGTTGAATTTTCAATCCAAAAGGCCGAATTTTCGTTCCAAAAATACGAATGTTCTAAAAAGAAAGTTAAATTTTCGACCAAAAAAAAATTAACTTCAATCAAAAATAGTTGTATTTTTAGCCAAATAGTTGAATCTTCAAGCCAAAAACAATTTTTTTTTTCTAGAAGCAAGTCGAATTTTGTATCGAAAAAGACAAATTTTCAAAAAAATAGTTGAAGTTTCATTTTCATTCAATTTCATTTTCATCAATGAAAAACAGCTTTATTTTTATGAAAATAGTTGAATCTTCAAGCCAAAAACATACATTTTTTAAAAGAACTTTTTCAGAATTTTCAACCAAGAGCTTCTCTACCAAAAAAAGATGAATTTTCAACCCAAAAGGACGAATTTTCTGTCAAAATAGTTGAAATTTCAACTAAAAAAGATGAATTTTCAAGCAAATAGTTGAATTTCCAAATAAAGAAGGTACATTTTCAACAAAAAATGGAATAGTTAAATTTTCAATTAATAGAATTAATCTCCAACAAAAAAAAACAACTTGTTTTCAATAAATTATTTTAATTCTCAATTAAAGACATACATTTTCAACTAAAATGATAAATCTTCATCTGCAATAGTTCTTGTTTCAGTAAAAATAAAATTTCAACCAAGAAACAACGATTTTGTAACAAAATTCTTATTGTTTTGACTAAAATGATAAAACTTGTGCCAAAAAATGTCTTTTAAACAAAATTGTTGAATTTTCTACTGAATAGAATAATTTTCAACCAAAAGAGATAAGTTCTTAACGAACAATGTTATAGTTCAAATGTCAACCAAAAAAGATTTTAATTTTGAATCAAAAAATTTGAATTCTACCAAAAAAAAAAGAAAATTTTTCAACATAATAGTTGATTCCTCAACCGAATAGATAAATTTCAAACAAAATAGTTGACTCTCCAACGGAAAAGAAGACTTTTCAAAAAATTGTTTATTTTTTAACAAGGTAGATTAATTTTCAACTGAATAGTTGAATTTTCAACCAAAAACATGAATTTTTAACCAAGAAGAGTAAATTTCTACCGAAAAATACATGAATTTCCAACCAAATAGTTGAATTTTCAACTAAAATAGGTAATTTTTCAACAAAAAATGGAATAATTATATGTTCAATTTTGAACAAACTAGTTCCACTTTCAACAAAGTAGTTGAATTTTAAGCAAATGAAAAAATGAATTTTTTACCAAGAAGATTAATTTTATATAAAAGAGACGAATTTGTAATAAAATACATGAATTTTCATCCAAATAGTTGAATTTTCAACAAAAAAGAAAAATATGTAACTCAAAAGGAAGTAGTTAAATTTTCAGTTAAGGACATTATTTTTCAACCAAAAAAAAAAAAAAAACACGAATTTCCAACAATATAGTGAAATTTTCTACGAATTAGATTAACGTCTTACCGAATCCTTGAATTTTCATCCAAAAACATGAAATTTTAACCGAGAAGATTAACTTTCTACTAAAAATAAGATCAATTTTGAATTAGAAATCGAATAGTTAATTTTCAGTTAAGAAAATTGATTAAAAAGAAATAAATTTTCAACAAAATGGTTAAAAACAATTTGGTTTACCTATCTAAATTACACCGAATTAACTGGATTATTCTTGATTACAATTTAATAATTGGCGGATTATAACTGCAGATAAGAATTGGATTACTCCGGTTTACCAGAAGATTACTCCGGAATACTAAGATTACTCCGAATTACTTGAATTCGTCTGGATTACAAGTGGATTGCATCGTATTGCATGGATTACCCTGGATTTCCATTTCAAATACCCGAGAGGTCCAGCGGATTACTAGAATTTTGTTTTCCCGTCGTATGAGCATAAAGGCTTGGGTGTATAAAGGCTTGGGTGTATAAAGGCTTGGGTGTTTAAAGGCTTAGGTGTTTATAGGCTTTGGTTTTATAGAGGTTTGGGCGTTTAAAAGCTTAGGTGTTTAAAGGCTTTGGTCGTTAGAGGCTTGGGTGTTTAAAAGCTTAGGTGTTTAAAGGCTTTGGTCTTCAGAGGCTTGGGTGTTTAAAAGCTTAGGTGTTTAAAGGCTTAGGTTTTTATAGGCTTTGGTCTTTAGAGGCTTGGGTGTTTAAAAGCTTAGGTGTTTAAAGGCTTAGGTGTTTAAAGGCTTTGGTCTTTAGAGGCTTTGGTGTTTAAAAGCTTAGGTGTTTAAAGGCTTAGGTGTTTAAAGGCTTTGGTCTTTAGAGGCTTTGGTGTTTAAAAGCTTAGGTGTTTAAAGGCTTAGGTGTTTAAAGGCTTTGGTCTTCAGAGGCTTGGGTGTTTAAAAGCTTAGGTGTTTAAAGGCTTAGGTGTTTATAGGCTTTGGTCTTTAGAGGCTTGGGTGTTTAAAAGCTTAGGTGTTTAAAGGCTTTGGTCTTCAGAGGCTTGGGCGTTTAAAAGCTTAGGTGTTTAAAGGCTTAGGTGTTTAAAGGCTTTGGTCTTTAGAGGCTTGGGTGTTTAAAAGCTTAGGTGTTTAAAGGCTTAGGTGTTTAAAGGCTTTGGTGTTTAAATGCTTGGGTGTGGAGAGCTTTGTGCGTTTAAATGCTTAGTTGTTTAAAGGCTTTGCTGTTTAGAGGCTTGGGTGTTTAAAGGCTTCGGTGTTTAAAGGCTTTGGTGTTTAAATGCTTGGGTATGGGAGGTTCGTGCGTTTAAATGCTCAGGTGTTTAAAGGCTTTGGTGTTTAGAGGCTTGAGTGTTTAAAAGCTGGGGTGTTTAAAGGCTTTGGTGTTTAGATGCTTAGGTGTTTAAAGGCTTTGGAGTTTAGAGGCTTGGTTGTTTAACAGCTCGGATGTTTAAAGGCTTCGGTGTAAAGGCTTTGGTGTTTAAATGCTTGGGTGTTAAGAGGTTCGTGCGTTTAAATGTTTAGGTGTTTCAAAGCTTGAGTGTTCAAAGGCT
>CAKNYM010051734.1:374289-395491 GCA_932195095.1 Andricus curvator
GGCTGCGGAATTTAGAGGGTGTTTAAATTCTAAACAAAAGTAGCTATTACTATTATTAAAAAAAAGCTTAGGTGTTTAATATGACTATTATTTAAAAAAAGGCTTAGGTGTTTAAAGGCTTGTGTGTATAAAGGCAGGGGAATTTAGAGGGTGCTTAAATTTTACATACCAATATCTTTGACTATTATTTTAAAAAAAGGCTTAGGTGTTCGAAGGCTTGCCTGTTTAAAGGCTGGGGTGTTTATAGGGTGTTTAAATTGTATACACTAATAGCTATGACTATTATTTAAAAAAAGCTTAGGCGCTTAAAGGCTTGTGTGTTTGAAGGCGTGGATATTTAGAGGGTGTTTAAATTTTACACACCAATAGCTATTATTATTAAAAAAAAGGCTAAGGTGTTCAAAGGCTTGGCTGTTCGAAGGCTGGGGTGTTTGCAGTGTGCTTAAATTTTATACACTAATAGCTATGACTATTATTTAAAAAAAGGCTTAGGTGTTTAAAGGCTGGTGTATTTGAAGGGCGTTTAAATTTTATACACTAATTGCTATGTGACTATTATTTTTTTTAACTTAGTTGTTTGAAGGCTTGGGTGTTTAAAGGCTTGGGTGTTTAAAGCCTGGGTATGGGCCTGTGACAACTTTTCTTTTAATAAGAAGGGCCCAGAATTACTGTTTGAATATAATGAATAATATTCTATAATTATTAATTAATGATAATAATAAATAATAATTATTATTAAACAATAATAAAAAATAATTATTATATTTGATTCTATAATAATAATTAATAATTTGCGTCAAGCGTGTGATACGTTTCTTATTAGCAGTCAAATTTTCAATATAAATGTTACAAAAAATTTCACAAGATTGAAGAACTTGATTAAATCTCCAAGGATTTTAAATGATTTCAGAGACATATAGGGATTCAAACAGCTTTTTTAGATAGCTTTTTTTGGTTAAAAATTTTACTCTTACGTTGACAATTTAATTATTTTGTTAAAAAATCAACTATATTGTTAAAAAGTGATCATTTTTGGAAAATTCCAATGTTTTGTTTACATTCGTCTTTTTGAATAGAAAATTCGTCTTTATGGGTTAAAAAATCATCTTTTTTATAGAAAAAGCTTTTTTGTTGTTGAAAATTCCTCTTTCTTGGTTTAAAATTAAATCTGTTTTTAAAAATTCAACTGTATGTATACCATTAAGCCATTTCCCTTTCAGGGTAGGCGTGACACTACCCGATTCGGGTAGTGTTTCTAGGTGGATAGTTTCTTGTAGTAAATAACTACAAGTGTGGGCTCACCACACCCACGATGTGCCAACAGCACTCAGTTTTCTCGAATGGTCACCCATCCAAGTACTAACCGCGCCCAACGCTGCTTAACTTCAGTGATCTGACGAGAACTGGTTTTTTCAGCGTGGTATGGCTGTTGGCCATAAGATTTTAATTTTAATTTTAAATTTTAATTAGCCACTGTCTTCCAACAAAATCAATTTTTTGGTTTAAAAATTCAACTATGTAGTTGAAAATCTAATTGGTTGAAAAATCATTTTTGTTTGAAATTGATAATTTAGTTGAAAATTAAACTATCTTGATAAAAATTTAACTAATTTGTTAAAAATTTAACTATTTTTTTTTTAAATTTAAATATTTTCTTGAAAATTTATCTCTTTTGCGTGAAAGCTTAACCATTTGGCTGTAAAATCAACAGTTGGGTTGAAAATAATTTTTTTTTTATAATTCATCCATTCGGTTGAAAAATCAATTATTACATTTTTGCTTAAAAGATTATCCTTTCCAAGTTGCAAAATAAACTTTTTTTTTTGAAAATTGATGTATTGTGTTGAAAATTCGTGTTTTTGGTAGAAAATTAATCTTCTTGCTTTGAAATTAATTTTTTTGGTTTAAAATTCTATTATACTTGGTTGAAATTAGAACTTTTTCAGTTTTCAGTTGAAAACCCATCCCGCTGGTTGATTAATGAATTATTTTATTGAAAATTTTTTTTTTTTGCTGGATTGAGTATCAACTTTTTTAACTAACAGGTTCACTGTTTCGTTTTTAGTTAAAAATTTATCTTTTTTAGTTGTCAAATTCAACTATTTTATTGAAAATTTATTTATTATGTTGAAAATTCGTCCGTTTTTTTGGTAGAAAATTGATCTTCTCGGTTAAAAATTCATCTTTTTGGTTAAACGTGGAACCACGTTGTTAAAAATTCATACCTTTGGTTAAAAAATAAACAATTTAGTTAAAAATTCATCTATTTTTATCGAAAATTAATCTTTTGAAATAATCAAATTTTTGCTTGAAAATTGATCTTTGTAGCTGATAATTCATCTTTTTGGTTCAAAGTTCAACTATAATTGGTTGAAAGTAAGAAGAAGACTTTGTTAAAAATGCATTTTTTTAAATTGAAGATTCATTGTTTCAGTTGAAAATTCATCTATTTGGTTGATAAATTAATTATTTATTTTGTTGAAAATTCATTTCATATTGAAGTCAATATGGTACATACAATAATTTTATTTGAAACAATTTATGTTCCTATCATCGTGAAAAGTCACGAATTATAGCTTTAATGCAGAAAATAGATAGGAGAAATGTATTCTTTAATACCTAGAAAAACGTTTTGATATTCTAATGCAAAATAATTATAATTTAGAATGTATTCAGACCGTAGCTAATGTAGAATTTTATGTCACTGAAAGAAAAATGTAGGTTTAAATCTCCAATTCTGAATCTGCAACTGACTACTTTTTACATTATACACCTCAATAAACTTAATTTTACAGAAAATATTTCGCGTAATTATATTCAGACATTAATGTACCATAAAACGATCCAAGATTTTTATTGGAGACTACACGAGTACTGAAAACTTGAATTGATTGCACTGTCTCCAAAAGCAATAAACCAAAATTTATATTCACTTGATATCGTGCATCTAAGTTCTCGGATTTCTCTAAAAACCGAATCAGGTTTTACTATTATGCAGAGGTGGAAACTTTGTTCCGCCTAAGATCTGACTTGATCACATTTAGTAAATCGTGAATCAGATCGGATAATAAATTTATATATTCATTAATCAAATCTCCTTGAAGAAATAATGTGTGAATTACAGGAATCTTGAATCTTAAGAAAATGGATATTGAGTCTGATCCACTTTCTGATCTTTCCAGAGATTGGCTAAGGAATATAGACTGCAAAGTGCATTGCTCTTTTCTTATTCCGTGTAAACTTTTATAGAACCTAAGGCTCTGTGGGCGATGCCCATTTGATCACAATTGCTCTACCCCCACTACCTCACTTCCCCTCACGCAGCTGAGGGACCTCCAGACTGCTGCCGTCGATCCTTGCCAGTGGGGGTGGTACTCGATGAGACATAAAAGACGAATGATAAAATTTTTTAAATTTTGCAACTGAAAATTTAAAAATATGTTCGAAATGTACCACTTTTACTGGAAAATGTATAGTTTAATATAACCTAGCCCTTTACGGGCGATGCCCATTTGATCACCATCTACCTAATTTCTCCACCCCCACTACCTAATTTCCTCTCACGCATCTGAGGGACCTCCAAAATGCTGCCTTCGACCCTTGTCAGCGGTGGTGGCACTCAATGAGACAATAAAGACGAAACATAACATTTTTTCATTTTTGCAACTAAAAATTTAGAAATATGTTCGAAATGTACCATTTTTACTGGAAAATGTATAGTTTAATAGAACGTAGCCCTCTACGGGCGATGCCCATTTGGTCACCGTCTACCTAATTGCTCTACCCCCACTACCCAATTTCCCCTCACGCAGCTGAGGGACCTCCAGACTGTTGCCGCCGACCCTTGCCAGTGGGGGTTTTACTCATTGAAAAATGAAATACGAAAAAAACTCTTTCTTTAAAAAATAGATTTGTCACGAAAATCTCGAAAGCAGTGTTGCCACTTTTCCTTAATGCCGATTGGGTAATTTGAAAAACTCGAAGGAAGGAATTTTGCCAAATTCACACACATAAGAATTTTAAATTGTGAATTTTTTTATGTCTTACGGTCCACATACAAATTAAATAAAAAATTAGCCAAAAACATCTTTCCAACTCAAAATTTATTAATTAAAACACTCCTTACTCCATCCTTTACGTACGTTTCGGTACAATTGTGTACCTTTTTCAAAAGGTTTTGAAAACCTAAATACAATAATATTTGAAATTAGCAATAATTAAACAAAACAAAAAAATTAAAAAAAGAATAATAATTAATATAAATTTGTACCTGAGATAAGATTAATTTCGAAGAGTAAACAAACATCGAAAAAGAAAGATAGAAATCAATGTCAATTTGGAAGAATCCAAGTCAAAATTTGAGTCAAAAATTTAGAAAACATTAACAATTGTTATAGAAGTCTCAAAAAAATTAAGGAGACTTCACTCACTTTAAAAACTACATCTTAAAATATAGAAAAAGAGATCTTTATGATGGTTAGGAAGGACGTATTTGTATTTGGACCGTAAGACATAAAAAAATTCACAATTTAAAATTCTTAAACATCGTCGGTCGAAGAAAAGGATTGATTTGTATCAAATCATTTTTACAATTCACACACATAATTAGGAATTGAGTTTCAATTGAAGAGCAGTAAAAAAGAATGTCACATTTCTGTACATAATAGAACTGACAAAATTTAAGATTTATTATTGTAAAATTTTATTTTTACATTTTCGGTTGAAATAATTAATTTTCAACCAAGAAAAAGGGAATTTTGAACCAAATAGTTCAATTTTCAACAAAAATGAGGAATCTTTGATAAAAACATGAATTCTCAACAAAAAGTGTAATAGTTGATATTTTCACCAAAAAATATTTCAATTTTTAATAAAAAAAACTGGTAAATTAAACCAAAAATACAAATTTTCAACAAAAGAGCTGAATTTTCAACCACGAAAGATTTTTTAATCAATAAAGAAAAAAAACTCATCTAAAATGTTGAGTTTTCAAGTCATAAAGACGAACTTTTAAAAAGAAAGTTTAATTTACAACATAAAGATATGAATTTTCTACCAAAATAATTGAATTTTCCACTAAAAAGATGACTGTTCAACAAAATAAGTGAATTTTTAACTGAAAAAGATCAATTTTCAAGCAAAAATAAAATAGCTACATTTAAAGTAAAAAAAAATCATTCAATAACAAAAAATGAATTTCCAACAAAATTCGCTCAATTTTCCGCCAAAGAAATGAACTTTTAACTTAAATGATGCATCTCACATAGAAAAATAAAAAATGTAACCAAATAGTTGAATTTTAAATTTAGAAGATCAATTTTCTACAAAAAAAAGACAAATTTGAAAAAAAATAGAGGAATTTTCAACTAAGAAAGAAAAATTTTCAACAAAAAATAGAATAGATTAATTTTAAGTAAGAGAAATAAGTTTTTAACCCAAAAAAAGTTTCATCGAAATAGTTAAATTTTCAATCAAGGAAATGAACTTTTAACTTAAATGATGCATCTTACGTAGAAAAATAAAAATTTTAACCAAATAGTTGAATTTTAAATTTAGAAGATCAATTTTCTACCAAAAAAGACAAGTTTTTAACAAAATAGAGGAATTTTTAACTAAGAAAGATAAATTTTCCAACAAAAAATAGAATAGATTAATTTTAAGTTAGAGAAATAAGTTTTTAATCAAATACAATAAATTTTCAGCAAAATAGTTAAATTTTCAACCAAACAGATAGATTTTTAACCACAAAAATTAAATGTCTATCAAAAAAAAAATTTCGACGAGAAATGGAATGGTTAAATTTTTAGTTAAAAAAAATTAGTTTTCAATTATAAAAACTACTTTTCAATCAAAGAAATTATAATTCAACCAGAAGGATCAATTTTATACCAAAAAAGAATATCTTTTAACAAAATACATGAAATTTCAACCAAATATTTTTATTTTTAATGGAGTTTTCAAACTAATAGTGTAATTTTCAACCAAAAGGGTTATTTTTTTAACAAACAAGACCATTTTTCAATAAATAAATTAATTTTCTGCCAAAAAGATTAAATTTCTATAAAAAAACGTTGACAAAAAATGGAATAGTTAAGTTTTTAGTTAAAAAAATTTATTTTCAATTACAAAAAGCCAATTCCCAACCAAAGAAATCAATTTTGAACGAAGAAGATTAATTTTCTACCACAACAAAGTTTCAACAAAATACATACATTTTCAAACAAATATATAGTTGAATTTTCAACTGAAGAATATTGATGTTCAACCAAACATGAAATAGTTAAATTTTCAGTTAAGAAAAATAATTGAAAAAAGTTAAAAAAAAAAACAGTTAAATTTTGAAGAAAAAAAAAAGAGTTTTCAACTAAAATAATGAATCATCAACCAACAAAATTAAATGTTAACAAAATAGTTCCACTTTCAGCTAAGTCGTTGAACTTGGAACCAAAAAAAGTTTTTCAGTAACTATTTTTAATTAGCGAAAATGTTGAAAATTTAATCAAATAGTTATATCAGAAGAGTTCATCGGAAAATAAATTGAAAATGTATTTTTTATGTTTTTTCAATTTTGAAAAAATATTAAAAATACGGTTGTCAGATTATTACACACGCGGAGACTCATGTTTTGTCAATTAAAAAAATATTCTGCCGATTTCAAAAAATTGTAAGTAAGTCGAAAAAATGGTGTCATTCATATTGAATTTGCTGGGATTTTCTCGCTGTAATGAGGAAAATTATGTAGATCATATACAACGTTTTTAAATCATATAGGCTTTTCTGTAAAAGCCATAACGAAATGTTGGTAGATAAGTTGAATTTTTTTCTAAAGAAAGAGTAATTATTGCGAGCGAAGTGCGCACAATGTTCTAGTTTTTTAATACTTTTATAGTACCTAAGTGTCTACGGGCGATGCCCATTTGATCTCCGTCTACCTAATTGCTCTGCCGCTACTACCAAATTTCCCCTCACGCAGCTGAGGGACCTCAAGACTGCTGCCGCCGACCATTGCCAGCGGGGTTATATTCAATGAAAAATAAAATACGAAACATAAAATTTTTCAAATTTTACCATTAAAAATTTAGAAATATATTCGAAATATGCTTGTAGGGTTCGGTCTCAGGCCACTATTGACACTATTTGACACTTTTTTGAGCGATTACACTATTATGCCTTTGTGTTCTACAAAACAAATGTTCCTTCTGTGGCCACTTAATATTTCATACAAAAGCTGAAAGGCAAAATAGTGGCTCAAAAAAAGTGTCAAATAGTATCAATAGTGGCGTGAGTTCGAGCCCTGCAGGTTTCGGAATTTAGAGATACAATCTTTTATAGGAAATTCCGTAATTGTAAATGAAAAATAGGTAATTTGTAACTGAATTTTCCTAAATTTGTCATTATTTTACGAAACGTATAAAAAAATAAAACTAGCGAAGATGTTTCATAAAATTAAGACAGACATTTATAAAAGTGAACTTATTTGTATTTTCAGCTTATTAAGGTAAGTAACATATCGTTTGAATGCGCAAAAATCCTAGATTCCGAATATAATATTTATAAAGTACTAATTGCAAAATTTTATGTTTCGTATTTTATTCCTCATTAAGTATACGGCACTCCCGCTGGCAAGGATCGGCGGCAGCAGTCTGGCGGTCCCTCAGCTGCGTGAGGGGAAGTTGGGTAGTGGGGATAGTGCAAGTAGGTAGACCGCGATGAAATGGGCTCCGCCCGTCTCTATAGAACTGAAAACGGAAGAGGGGTTCATGTCTCTACCTGGTAGACCACGACGGGCAAGGACAGGTGCATCCATATATTGCTGCTAATTTATGCACCTGTATTATTATTACCTTTATAATTATTATTATTGAAGTCACACTTGTGCAAATTCGTTCTAGTAAATACCTGGTCTTCCGGGATGATTATTATTACCAACACCTTTTTATGGTCTTACCGAATGACCTGTCAAGTGTTTTTTTCATTGTTCTGTAGAAGGCTCGTGAGTTAAAAGGAACAATTTTCGATTTTTGTAAAAAGCGCAGTAAACTCGTATCCGGAAATGTATATGCATTTTTGTTATGAATTATTTAATCCTTAATGTAGTTGAAACATTGTTCAAAAATTGTCAGATTTTTTTTCCCTTTTTTGCAAATTGTTAGATTTTTTGTATATTTTTCATTGATTTTATTGATACTCTAAAGAGTCCGCTTTGAAAAAAAAAACTTTTGAAACAGGGGGAGTTTGCGTAATTCAGTAAATTATTATGTTATTTTTTTATTTTTCAGGAAAAATCTTACTTTTTAATTTTTTAATTATTATGATTGATATTTAGTTTAACGAGAGAAAAGTTTTTTAGAATGAATGGATTAAAAAAAGTTATAAAATAAATGTTGTTATTTTTTTTTGGTTTTTGAAAATTTTTTAAGGTAGTTCTCCTTCCAAAAATCAGGTCTCTGGAAAAAAGGTTTATATGATTTTAAGAATGAAAATTATGTTATCAGTCATGTTTTATGAGAGGAAAAGCATCATGTTTTATGAAAAAAAGTTTGAAACTTACAAAAAATAATTATTTTAACAACAGTTTATGCAATTGAATTTTTTTACTGTCGCTTCTTACCAGTTTGTTTGAAAATCGTTGAATTTGAATAGATCTTGTTTTTTTCGAGGAAAATATTACCTACATAAATAATCTTCTTATAGGATTATTTATTTTTGAAAAGTTCTCCTCTAACAAAATTGCTTTAACCATTTCAGCCACAGAAAAATTTACTTTTAAAATTGAAAACAGTTGAGTTGTACAGATTGTTTTTTCCGGAAAAAGCTACCAATTATTAAAATTCATTTTCCAAAAATTGGTAAGAAGCGACAATAAGAAAAAATGTAAAATTTTGAAACTATACCACATTGCGCTTCAATGTAAGTACTTTTCTGAAATCCTTTTTTTTTATTGTAATAATAATCAGTTTTCTCAATCACACCAGCTCTGACTGTTTTTACTTTTCCTCAAAGAAGACTCTTTAATGTTGAGAAAAAACTTTATCGGGCGATTTAAAAAAATGTATATTGAAAATTTTTAAAACAAACAAATAAAAAATATAAAAAATATGGACAGCTTATTATGCAAACCTTCGATTTTATTTACAGAAAATATTATTGAAAATCGAAAAAAATTCGAAACTCTTCGAAACATCTTCTTTCGAGAAAAATAATTTAATTTCATTTTATTTTTGTTTACTTGTGAAAAGTTGTATAAGTTAACAAAAAAATTTTGAGATAAATGTTTGTCTATACGAAAACAGAAAAAAAAATTTGATTTAAAATAAGGCCAAGAACGAATTTCTTTGTACACCGATTGCTCAATTGCATGTGTCTGCAAATAATTTCAAGTGAACAGAAACCACTGCAATAAAAAAGTATTGCACAATTATTAATCCGAAACTTTGAGGATATTCAACTTTCAACTTTAGGACTCTCAAAATAATTTTTTTAAATATTATCTGCGAAACGATTGTTATTTAGAAAGTTTGACTAATTTGCTTATCCAATTTTTATTAAATAAGTTAATTATAGCAATTCAAATTAAATTTATTTAACATTGCTGCACTAATTAAAAATACTCTTTATTTTTTTACTCTCCTAATTTGAATCAGCTAAAACTTTAACTAATTTCAATCAGTATCTGAATTGTAGCTATGAATCAGTTATTTTTACTGATTCATCCGTAAAAAAATAACTGAATTATAACTAGAATTAAGTCACTGATTAAAATTAGTAAAAATGTAAACTGATTCAAATTTAGAGAGCATTTCCGAGTAGACAATTGAAAAATAGTAGTAAGTAGTTCTTAGAAATTATCTGAAAGATCAATACACAGCAACTACACTTATTCTCTTGCATAACCCTTTAATAAAAGGCCTAAGGTATAATCTGAATAATTTCATTTCATGCAATTTATTCTTAAGTCACGATTGATTCTCGATATAGAAAATAGCACAAAGATTGTTTTTTTTTTAATTTTTGAATCAACAGAGCTTAGAGCTAAATGTGCAACAATGTATCTTAGGTGATGAGAAGATAAAAAAATGAAAAAGTATCCTTCTCTAAAAAATAGGTGTGTCTCGAAAATATCGAAAGCACTGTTGTCGCTTTTCCTTAATGTTATTAAGAATTACTAATAATAATTATTAATTAAAAATTTACTAATGTAAAATTTTATTATTTAACCAAAAGCCAGACAAATTTGGCAGAATAAAAATTTGTATTTGACATTAGCAAAACTAACTTTATTTTCAAATATCAATCAAAAGTTGTATTTTTGCAACAGGTGATAAATTACCATTTATCAGTATTTTCAATGTGTTATTTAAATTGAAATAATTATTTTTGAAAACCAAAACTTACTCGAAAAGATAAATTTTGAACAAAAAATAATTAATTTTCAACCAAAAAAAGAGAATTTCCAACAAAATAGTTACATTTTTAGGCAAAGAAATTAATTTTAAAGTAAAATAATGAATCTTAACATAAAAAAATGAATTTTTAACCCTATAGCTGAATTTTCAACCCAAAAGATGAATTTTCAACAAAATAGGTAAATTTTCAACCAAACAGATAAATTTTCGACAAAAAATGGAAAGTTAAGTTTGCAGTTAAAAAAATTATTTTTCAATTGAAAAAAAAAAATTTTCTACAAAACAAGATTAATTTTTAACAAAATGCATAAATTATCAACCAAATTTTCATTTTTTAAAGAAGTTTTCAAACTAATAGTTACATTTTTTAATGTACATATAGTTAAATTTTCTACCAAAGAAATTAATTTTCAGCCAAAAAGGTGAATTAGTCACCAAGAAGATTAATAATTTACCAAAAAAGAAAAAGTTTTAACAAAATACACAAAATTTCAAGCAAAAAGCTGAATTTTCAGCTAAAGAAGATAAATGTTAAACCAAACATAGAATAGTTAAATTTCCATTTAAAAAAATTCATTTTCAACAAAAAAAGAAGGATTTTTCAAGAAAAAAGTTAAATTTTTATGCAAAGCAATTCATTTTTAAATAAACTAATGAAACTACAACCAAGAAAATGAATTTTTAACCCAATAGTTGAATTTTCTATTGAAAAAAAAACAAATTTTCAACAAAATAGATGAATTTCTAAATTATTTTTGTAAAGTTAAATTTTCAATGAAACAGATGATTTTTCCACGAGGAAGATTAAACGTCTATCGAAAAAGATAAATTCCCGACAAAAAATAGAATAGTTAAGATATTACTTGAAAAAATTAATTTTCAATAGAAAAAAAACTAATTTCCAATCAAAGAAATGAATTTTCAACCAAAAAGGTTCATTTTCTACCAAAAAAGTTTAATTTTTAACAAAATACATGAATTTTTATACCAAATTTTAAATTTTATAAATGTTGAACCAAACATGGAATAGTTAAATTTTCAGTTCCAAATATACATTTTTAACAAACAAAAAGAAACGAATTTTCAACAAAATAGTTAAATTTTGAAGCAAAGTAATTAATTTTTAACTAAAATGAAGACTTTTCAACTAGAAAAGTACATTTTTAACCCAACAGTTGAATTTTTAACCTGAAAGATGAATTTTTTACCCAAAAAGACAATTTTTCAACAAAATAGATGAGTTTTTAACAAAATAGTTGAAGTTTCAACCAGGCGGATGAATTTTTAACCAAGAAGATTAAATGTCTATCAAAAAAGATAAATTTTCGACCAAAAATAGAATAGTTAAGGTATTAGTTGAAAAAATTAATTTTCAATAGAAAAAACTAATTTTCAATTAAAGAAATGAATTTTCAACCAAAAAGATTAATTTTCTACCAAAAAAGATTAATTTTTAACGAAATACATGAATTTTTAAACCAAATTTTGAATTTTATTAATGTTGAACCAAACATGGAATAGTTAAATTTTCAGTTCCAAAGATTCATTTTCAACAACAACAAAAAACCAATTTTCCACAAAATAGTCAAATTTTTAAGCAAAGTAATCAATTTTTAACTAAAATAAAGAATTTTTAACCCAACAGTTGACTTTTTAACCAAGAGGATTATCTGTCTATCCAAAAAGATAAATTTTCGACAAAAAAATGGAATGATTAAATTTTCAGTAAAAAAACTTAATTTTCAATAAAAAAACTAATTTTCAATTGAAAAGTTGAATTTTTAACCCAAAAGATTAATTTTCTATAAAAAAAAGATTGATTTTTAACAAAATACTTGAATTTCCAACCAAATTTAGAATTTTTCAAGGAATATTGATTCAAATAGTTTAATTTTTCACCAAAGAAATGAATTTTTAACCAAAAAGGTGATTCATATTCTAAGAAGAAGAATATTCTACCACAAAAGACAAAGTTTCAACAAAATACAGAAATTTTCAACCAAATATCTGATTTTTAAACTAAAGAAGATAAATGATAAACCAAACATGGAGTAGTTAAATTTTCAGTTAAAAAATTAATTAAAAACAAAAAATGTTTAACAAAATAGTTATATTTTAAACAAAAAAAGTGTTTTGAACTCAAATAATGAAACATCAACCAGAAAAATGAATTTTTAACCAAGTATTTCCACTTTCAACTAAGTACTTGAACTTCGAACCAAAAAACAGGATCAAGAATCTCAAATTTTTAATAGAACTAGCGAAAATAAACCGTTTGTTGTAAGTTTTGATTGTCGAAACTATTATTGAAATGTAAATAATGCATTAAAAATATAAAAAATAAAATTTTGACATAAAAATAAAATAATGTAATACATCTCTGTGGCAAATATGTCCAATAAACGTAGTAAATGTAATCCTGTACAAAATTCGAATCAAATTCAAGTAGTCGAATTTAATTATACTTTTATGAATAGGTCATCTGGAAATACCTTGAAAATGTATTTTTTTCAAGTGTTGAAAAAATATTAAAAGTAAAAAATTGTCATTCATATTGAATTTATTGGTATTTTCTCGCTATAATAAAGAGAGAGTATATCTGTTTGCGCTCTAAATCTGATACAATTATAAAAATTGTGGTTGATATAAAATCAGCTCCTGTTTATTTATATTGAATAAATTAATATAATTTTCAAAACTCTTCAAAAATTTTAAAATTTTCAACTAAAAAAGATAAATTTCCAACTAAAAATGAAATAATTAAATTTTTGTTTAAGTTAATTAATTTTTAACTAAAGAAAAAACTCATTTTCCACAAAGTGTTAAATCTTCAACCAAGGAAATTAATTTTCATCTGAAAAGATGAATTTGAGTCACATTTGTACATCGTTCTCAAATCATGTATGTCTTCAAAAAAATTGTATATTTGTTTTTTCATATGTTGAAGATAAAATCAAATTTTGCAAAACGTGATCGGGTCCGCAAATTGTTTAAAAAAATTAATTTGCAAAATTTGCCCTCCATTGTTCCACGAAAATTCAAAACATTTGTCAAACTTGAGTAATTATAAACTCAGCCTCTATCCTGTATTAAATTTGCAAAACGTGATGTGGCAACATTATTAATTGTAAATAAATTATCATTTTATTGATCACTCCACAGCGAAAATACCGAAGGTTTTTCAAAAATGTTGTTTCTGCTTTTTTCCATTGAGAAGAAACTATTGTATGATTTGAAAAATTAAATACATAACGCAAATCATCGTTTTTAAAATTATTGTTACATTTTTTTGCAATTCGACTCCTAAAATTCCAGCGAAAATTGCGAAGGTTGCGTCTTTGGGTAGCAAATGTAAGAAATGTCTAGATTTGAAAATTATTAAATTTGCAAAACGTTGCTCGGCCGGCAATGATATCAAAATTGCAATTAAACAAATTAGTTACTTTTGTAAACTAGCCAAAAATTACAAACATTTTGCAAATCGTACTGAGTGATAAACAACTTATTACCAACGTTATATAACATTTGCAAACTGTTTACAACTTGGCAACATTATTAATTATAAACAAATTATTATTTTGTTTATCACTCCCCGGCGAAAATACCGAAGGTTTTGCAAAACGTTGTTGCTGCTTCTTTCCATTGAGAAGAGACTATTATATTGTTTGTAAAACTGTATGCATGACGCAAATTACCGTTTTTTAAATTAATTTTGCATTTTTTGCAATTCGACTCATAAAATTCTTGCGAGAATTGCAAATGTTGCGATTTTGGGTAGCAAATGTTGGAAATGTCGAAATCTAAAAAATATTCAATTTGCAAAACGTTGCACGAACGGCAACAATATTAAAATTGCAATTAAACAAATTAGGTACTTTTTTAAACTAGCCAAAAAATGCAAACATTTCAGGGTAGTGACTAGGTTTATAATTAGTCACTCAAGTTTGCAAAATGTTTTGAATTTTCGTGGAGCAATGGGGGGCAAATTTTGCAAATTAATTTTTTAAAACCAATTGCTGACTCTATCATGTTTTGCAAAATTTTATTTTATGTTCAACATATAAAAAAACAACTATACAATTTTTTCCCTCAGCTCTTCCAGCTTCTTCATCCATTCCTCCCCCTGACCGTTTTCATTCAGAATCCATTTCATTCTCTCTTCTATGCTCTCCCCTCCCCCTTCGTCACCTGTACACCTCTCTAACACATGCAACCATGTTTCCTGCTCATACTTACATACTCTACACACATTCTCTTCTTCATCCATCCAATACCTACATGCTCTTACACCCTCTCCCATTCTGAATCTCACCACTCTATTCCATTTGCTTTCCTTTTTAATCTTTTGCAGGTACTCTGGCTCCCCCTGCATCTTCACCATTCTATACCAGCTGTTGTACCTTGAATCAGCGATTTTCCCCCATCTTTCCTCCCCTTGTCTTGCCTCAATCTCTTCCTCTATTTCCTTCCACTCTTTGCCCCTAACTTGCATACCACATTCAAACCTCATTACATATCTCTCATCCTCCCATTTTGAACGTCCCACGTTGCCCCTTCTCTCTTTATCCATAACCTCCCGGGCACACGCTTGTGCAATTTTGCTTCCTTCTCCCCTTCTTAGTTTCTCTTCAAAGTTCCAAGCTCTTTTCACTTGCCTCACCACCATTTTTTCCCGTCCTATTTCTTCCCTCAGCATATAACCTGGACAGTTATAACTCACTCCCATAACCCATCTCAAAAATCTCTCCTGCAAACTTTCCACTCTCTTATGTTCTTTCCATCCCCAAATTTCCACTCCATAGCTTAACACTGACCATACTAATACATCAAACATCCATACTCTCATCTTCCAGTCATCCTTAAACCTTCTTTTTCCTATACCCCATACTTGTCCCATTACTTTACTCGCGCATTCTAATCTCTTTCTCACCTGCAGGTCACTTCCTCCTCTAGTTTCGAACCAAAATCCTAGGTAGCAAAACTCATCCACCAACTCCACCACCACGCCATTTATCTTCCATTCATACTCTAATCTTCCCCTTTTATTTCTGAAACACATCATCTTAGTCTTGTTCACATTCACAGTTAAACCCTTTTCTCTCACATAGTCTTCGAACACTCTCATCAACAGATTCATACCTCTTTCATCATCCGCTACTAGCACTACATCATCTGCATATGCTAGTGAGTACACTTTGCCTGTTCCTAACGTTGTTCCCCCTTTCCCTTTCCTCTCCAACTTCTCCTCTAAATCTGCCAGAAGAATACTAAACAGAAGTGGGCTCAACGGACACCCTTGCCTGAGGCCCCTTCCTATCCAGAATTCCTCTCCTCTCTTATCTCCTATCTTCACCCTTATCTTAGTTTCCACGAATATTTCTTTTATCCTCTCTATTAATCCTTCGTCTACTCCTCTCTCTTTCATGGCTGCCCATAACACCCTCCTGTTAACTGAGTCAAATGCTGCCTTAAAATCGACAAACAGTGCAACTAGTTTTCCTTTCTTTCGCCCTAGGTTCCTATTGACTAGATAGTTGAGCACGTAGATGTTATCTATGGTTCCCATCCCTTTTCTAAAACCCGTTTGATTGTGTGGTATACTTCCTTTTTCTTCCACCTGTCTTTCTAACCTCCGTCTAAGTACTTCCGCATAAATTTTATATCCCACCGACATGAGTGTGATCCCTCTATATTCCTCTGCCCTTTTTCCCTCTCCTTTCTTAATCAAAGGGACTACCAGCCCTGTCTTCCATTCCTCCGGACACCCTTCTCCTTTCCATACCTTATTGCAAATCTTCCACATCTCTTCTCTCACTCCTAATCCCCCATATTTCAGTGCTTCATTTTCCAAGCCATCTTCTCCTGTTGCCTTATTTCTTTTCAACCGATCAATCGCCTCATTCACCTCTTCCCTACTAATCTCGTTTGCGCTGTCCTCGTCTCGCTCTACCGCTTTTCTTCCTTCTCCCTTTACCCTATTTTCCACCCCTCCTAACAGTCCCTTGAAGTGCTTCGTCCACTCTTTCATTCCTATTTCTTCATTTATGCCCTTCCTTCCCCCTCTTTCCCTGTTTATCACTTCCCATTCCCTCCCTTCCTTTACAGCTTTCTCTACCTCTTTCATGTACCTTTCTTTCTCTTTCTGTCTTTTCTCCTTTATCATTTTTTCGTGTTCTCTCTTTCTCCTGTTGAGTTCTCCTTTTTCCATTTCCCCTTTCCTCCATTTTCTTACACTTTCCTTCATCCTATCTTTACTTTCCCTGCATTCATCGTCCCACCAACCTCTCCTAAACCCCCCTTCTTCTTCTCTTGGTCTCACCTCTTCACTTACTTTATCAATCACTCCTTTGAGATTTTCTAGCAGCTTGTCTACTCCTTCCTCTTCCAAACATGCTATTTCCTCGTTTTCTATTTTGTCTCTAAATTCTCTTAACTTTTCCTCCCCCCAAGTGCCCATTTTGAATTTATTTTCCCTATTTCCTTCCCTCTTTCCCCTACCTCGCCTTACCTTTCCCCTACTACGAAGTAGTGTTGCGGAGTAGAATCCAATTATGAGATTGTTAGTGGTAAGAGGAAATGGAAGCCCAGGGCAAAGTCGCAAGCGTTTAGATATAAGAAAAATAAGTTAAGACGATATGTAGCGAATAGTTCATAAGATAGTATAAGGCTTGTTTGTAAGAATACATGTAATGGTTATGTAAAGACTCTCAAACCCGTAAAAGGGAGAGAGTATAAATAAATAAAGAACTATACAATTTTTTTGAAGACCTTCGAAATTTTTGTTAATGGACTCGATTTTTATGTCTAATTCCACTGGTCTAGAGCTTAGAGTTAAATATGCAAAAGTGTATCCTAGGTGATGAGATGATAAAAAATGAAACAGTATATATAAAATAATACATGCGAGGTGCGTGTGTGTAAGTTCAATATATGTATATGATGGTTGCATCGCATCTGCATGAACTCTTTCCCGCGTGCGAGTCTACTTTATTTCGCAAGGGTGCAACCAGACACGATTCACTTCCGACTTAGACAACCGCGATAAAAGGCGACCATACTTTCGCGATTAATAAGATAGATAGTAGAAAGTGAAGTAATTCGCCATTGTGGAAGTCAAGTCCCTGAGTACCAACATGAGAGCCTTTATCAGCGTTATTCGCGACTTGGGAATACTGTTACCTAATCCAGGTACTCACGGCCACTGCACTTGAAATTAAGGTGCTTCAAATGTCTCGTGGTTTCGCCAGATCCACACTACGTCTACAGGGATAAATGGTTTAATGTAATATTTTTACTACATAATCTAAAGGCCATTAACGAGCCTCGACATAGATCTTTTTCCGGAAAATGTTCTTGCTTTTTTTTTAAATTGAAAATGTAGTGTTTTTTGCGCCTGTAAAATGCAGTGGTCTGGCTATTGTGTATGCCTGGCTGCAGTCACCCGGTCTAGTTTTAAAACGCACAAAAATCTGCGAGTACCCTGTTTTCGTGGATTAGAGGAATATAATGTAATAACAAAGATATTTATCTGGGGTGATAATATAATACAAAACAATATTATTAAAAGATTATTATTACACATTATTATTTATTATTATTATTGTATTATATTATCACATTATATATTCCTCTAAGCCACGAAAACGGGGCACTCGATGATTTTGGTGCGTTTTGAAACTAGACCGGGTGATTTCAGCAGGCATACACAATAACTAGAGTGTTGCATTTTACAGGCGCAAAAAGACACTTCATTTTTAATTACAAAAATAAAACAACAAGAACATTTTCCGGAAATAGCTCTGTGTTGAGGCCAGTATAATTGCCTTTAGATTATGTGGTAAAAATATTACATCAAACAATTCATCTTTGTAGACGTATTACGGATCTGGCGAAATCCTGAGTCATTTGAAGCACCTTAACTCTCCCTTTGAGAGTATATCTGTTTGCGCTCTAAACTGATTCAAATATGAAAATTGTAATTTATATAAAATCAACTACTGTTCATTTATATTGAATAAATTATTATAATTTTCAAAACTCTTCAAAAAATTTTTAATTTTCAACTACAAAAGATAAATTTCCAACCAAAAATGGAATAATTAAATTTTTGTTTAAAGAAATTAATTTTTAACCAAAGAAAAAAATCATTTTCCACAAAGTGTTAAATCTTCAACCCAGGAAATTAATTTTCATCTAAAAAGATGAATCATCAACAAAAAAAAAGAATTTTTAGCAAAGGAGTTCAACTTTTAACCAGATAGTTAAATTTTCAACCAAAATGATTAGTTTTATACTAAAAAGATTAATGTCCTATCAAAAAAGACGAATTTTCAACAAACCAATGAATTTTCAACTAAAAAATATGAATTTTCAACCAAAAATGGAATAATTGAATTTTCATTAAAAAGTTATTTTTTCACGAAAAAAACGTATTTTCCATTAAATGTTAAATCTTAACAACGACAAAAATTAATTTTTGCCAAAGGAGTTCAAATTTCAACCAAATGGTTATTTGTTTAACCAAAAAGATTAATTGCTTACCAAAAAAAGACGAATTTTCATATAAAAGATTTAGTTTTCTACCAAATAGTTTAATTTCAAATAAAAAATAGAATAGTTAAAGTTTCATTAAAAAAAATTAATTTTTACCCAAAAGCGAATTTTTTACAAAATACTTCAATATGTAGTCAAAGAGATGAATTTTAAACTAAAATGATGAATCTTCAACTAGAATAGTTAAATTCTCAGTGAAAAATTAATTTTTAACAAAAAAACTCGAACAAAATAGAAAAATTTTCAACTAAATAGATGAATTTTCATCTAAAATGGTGAATGATAAAAAAATGGACTCATAACAAAGGAGTTCAACCAAGTAGTTACATTTTGTACCAAAAAGATGATTTTTCAACAAAATAGATAGATTCATTCACTAAAAAACAAAAATTTTCAACCAAAGAGATAAATTTTCAACTGAAATGAATCTTCAACCAAAAAAAATATTTTTAACAAAGGTGTTCAACTTTCAACCAAAAAAATAACAAATTCTTAACGAAAAATTTTTCAATAAAGGAGATTAAGCTTTTACCCAAAATAGTCCAACTTTCAACCAAGTACTTGAATTTTCATCTAAGAAGATGAATATTTTAACAAAAATACAAGTTTTCAGCAACACATATAAAATTTCAATTAGATTTTTGAATTACGATCCTAAAAAGATGAATTGTTCACAGAAAATTTTAATCATCAACCCGAAAATAGATTGTTTAATACAAAATTGTTAAATTCTTAAGAAAATAAATAAGTTTTCAACTGAATGATAACATTTTCAACCAAAAAAGAAAAATCTCAAGAAAAATACATAAATTTTCAACAAATAGGTAAATTTTCAACTACAAAAGAATAAATTTCAACCAAAAATGAAATAGTTAAATTTTTAGTTGAATAAATTAATTTTCAACCGAAGAGATGAATTTCTGACTAAGATGCTGACTCTTCAAAAAAATTAGTCTAACAAAGGAGATGAATTAGCAAACCAGAAAGACGAATTGTCAACAAAAGAGTTGAATTTTCAACCAAAAAGAGTTTTCAATAAAAAACAACAAAAACTCAACTAAATTGTTGAATTTTCAACCGGAAAATATGAATTTTCAACAAAAAAGTAATTTTTCTACAAAATAGTTCGATATTCTACCTCAAAAGTAGAATTTTCCGGGTAAGAAAATAAATGATATAATCTGCATATTTATTGCTTGGAAAAGTGTAGAAAATTTGAAAATCACCTTTGTAAATGAAAAATAACACATACATGAAAAAATATATTTGTGGGTGATTCCGAACCAATCTATTTAGTTTATTACATTTTCCAAATAGGACAAAGAAACAGTCCAAAAATTTCCATGTATTTCTAAAATTGCTAATATTTAATGCATTCTTTTTACAACAATTTTTAAATAATAAGATTCCTTTTAGAAATTTAGGTAAAATTATTTAGACTCAATTGAAAGAAATTAGAAAATATTCATAAAAAACCCCTGCAGATTGGAACGAATCATGAGTTTAGTGTCTCTATTTTAAAACAATTTGAAATTAAGATCGAAAAGAAATCTATTTTATCATGAATAATTTTATGCAAAATGAGCATGAAAAAGAAAAAGATTCACAATTAAAAAAACAGACTTCCAAACTACTTCACTTTTCGGCTCATTAGAGATAAAAATAACCAAATGAAAAAAGAGGGTGCAAAATTAGATGAAGCAACCTTTTAAAAAAAGGGATATATATATATATATATATATATATATGTGTGTATATATGTGTGCGTATGTTTGTACCTATATATATATATAATTTTTAATTTTCAATTGCAGGTATGATGTTTGATTTTTTTCAACTGGAATAAGAATCTATTAATCAGACCTTGTAGTTTTCCTATAAATAATCCCTGATGAGGGGGTTTAAGTTGGCCCAGAAACATGTTGGTTCCCTGGTAGTATAAAAAAAGGTTTTGGTTGACTTTTTCTCTTTTTCTCATGCTCATTTTGCATAAAATTATTCATGATAAAATACACTGAGCGAAGAATTCCCGTGTAGTTCGGGTTCACACCCCAATAGTTCGGGTGCTTTCTCTTTTTTTCTGTTTCACACGAAGGTTTGGCGCGCTTGCACTACTGAGACGTGCGATCACCCCAGCCATTCGGGTGCTCACCTGAAACAGCAGCAGCCGAAGTGGTGGGGCGCCCGCCCGAATAGTTGGGGAGCTTGCACGAATGATTCGGGAGATTCGAGTCGTCAACCGC
>CAKNYM010051735.1:15036-65563 GCA_932195095.1 Andricus curvator
TTACATTTATTTTTTATTTTTAAAATATAACTAAATTTAAAAATTTTCAATAGATGGCTTTTTAACTCAGGAATACACTTTCGCTTCTACACGATGTTTTTTATTCATATTATATAAGCACAAACTCGTTTATCTCAACATAAGAAATACATTTTTAATGAGCAGCGCCGAAACTTGGCAAAGTTAATCTAAGCCCTATTAAAGTATCCGTATATATGTGCTTTTATGATGTAAGATTTAGTAATTGAAAATTTCGAGCAGCAAAGGTATTTCCATGTTTATCGTCAAAGTGCATCTAGTCTGTTACGGAAGCAATACGAGGGGTTCATAACTCGACCGAAAGAGTGTACACTGACTTCAAGTGATTTCAGTGACTTAATGTGAATTCAAGTCAATTCATGCCAACGGCCATACCACGCTGAAAAATCCAGTTCTCGTCAGATCACTGAATTTAAGCAGCGTTGGACGCGGTTAGTACTTGGATGGGTGACCATTCAAGAATACTGAGTGCTGTTGGAACATCGTGCGTGCGGTGAGCCCACACTTGTAGTTATTTATAACTACAAGAAGACTATCCAACTAGAAACACTACCCGAATCGGGTAGTGTCACGCCTACCCTGAAAGGGAAATGGCTTAATGGTATACATACACAAGTGATTTCAGTGACTTCATGTGAATTCGAGTGACTTCACGCCACTGACTTTAGCGAAGGTGTACACCTGACTGCACGATTTGGTAACCCCTCAAAGCCCAATTGAGGACAAATTTACGCCCAAGAACTATTTGCGTAAAATCGGTAACTGAAATTCACTAAAATTGCAGATATTCAACTCAATTCACGAAAGAATTCTTCAATCGCAATTTAGCAATCAAATATATAGAATACAATCAGCATGTTTGAATTCAATTTTTTTTTGCCAGAATGGTCAATTAACGATTGAATTTCGAAATTGCCACATGTAGATATACATTTTGCTGTTCCGTATGCGTGTTTCAAAATTCTGTACTGACATATGCACATAAAACTTTTCAATAAGCAGAAGTGGATAACATAAAATTTATTTGCAAGTGAAAAACAAGAGATGAGAGTCAAATTGAAACTGAATAAACAGTTAAGCTAACGTTGGAGTTTAATGAGACGTATTTCACTAAAGCTGGAAGCTTTGCGAAAGATTTCTCTCGGTTCCGACGGCATCAAATGTATACGCAGTAACTAATCTTGTAAACGAATAAACTAAAGTTTTGCTGACTATGACGGAGTACTGAATTAAACAGGTAAGACAATTAACGCTGAATAATTTTGAGTTAGTAAAGAAAAACGCAGTTTATAAATTTTTAATGAGCAGCACTGTCATATTTTTTAGAAATACTGTCACATGCGATACAATGTTCAAAAACATATATTTACTTTCACTTGTGTGCTACTGCGTGACACCACATTAGTGTGAATTTTTGTTTTCATTCGACACCCCATTGCCAAACGAACTCAACTTTTACTTTAACCACAATACGTTGAAACGAACCATTTTCACTGTGTTTAGTAATATGATCAATTTTCCTTTAAATAAAATCGTCAACATTTTATTCCTTAGATGGAACATTCGTTTTTACAGTTTAACCAGAGAAGTTATTTTTGTTTCGTGTTTTGCTGTAATTGTTTGATGAAATAGGAGTCTGAAGGGCCCTATTAGAAAAATTGGATTAAATTTTAAAATATATATGTGACTAAAATCATGAAAGAACTGTGAATTTTCCCGCACTACATTTCACCGACTTTAACATACCTGTATATTCTGTCGTGCTAAGGAAGAACTTACGTGAGAGCAAATTTAGTCAAAGTAAGATAATCGAGAAAAACGGTTTGTACCGAAAACTCTAATGTAAAATCATATTTTCCAAAATCAAAATCACATACGTATACATAAAAGTCAATGGGCTCTTTCTTATTTTTCAATAACAAAATTCAATATTTTATATGAAAAAATGTACTTGTGTTTTTCTTTTATGGCAAATATGAAATTAAACATCACACAAAGTTACTTGCATAGTTTCCACTAAACAGATATTCGAACTCGGGCGCAGGATCAGAAATTAGCTTTTTGTGATACAAGTGCCAAGTCACCAAGTCACCAAATTTCCGATCCCGTAGGGTGGTTTTCGGCTAAATTTCTGCAAAATTTTGTTCAAAGAATATTTAAGAATATGTTAGGCTTTTTGGTGTGTGAAGTTACTTATCTCTAAAATGCAAATGCGCGTCTATTGAATCGATTTGCAAAATAGATGTGGGCCAAAATGCGCATGCGCCAATATTATTCCCGCGTAAGTGAACTTTTTATGAAAAATGAGTTCCTCAAATCGTTGTATTCGTAAAAGGAAGCTGCATCTAACTGTGCTGTTAAAAATTATTCAGTATTAATATTTTTTGCAAAAAACGATTGTTTAAAAACGAGGAAAGTTGAAAAAGTTGAAAAATACAACAGAAAAAGATTCGCAGAGCACTTTCCGTGCCCTAAAATTTGTACAAGGCATGTAATACGTCATCAGCATACAAATAAAAAAGGACCTAATGTACTTTGTATCTTTTTTGCCTTGTGAAAGTGACCGAGTGGCTATACATTAGCCACGATCGTTCGGGTAAGTTCGGAACAGTCGCTGAGCATACAGTATCCCTTACGTACGCATATTATGCTTTGCGTTTGTATTTCGAGACTGTGCTGTCAAAGCCATCGTCCGCAAGTGTTTAAAAATTTAATTTAATTTAAATTGAAAAAAATTAATTCAAGAATCATTAATTATTGTATACCATTAAGCCATTTCCCTTTCAGGGTAGGCGTGACACTACCCGATTCGGGTAGTGTTTCTAGGTGGATAGTTTTCTTGTAGTTATAAATAACTACAAGTGTGGGCTCACCACACCCACTATGTGCCAACAGCACACAGTATTCTCGAATGGTCACCAATCCAAGTACTAACCGCGCCCAACGCTGCTTAACTTCAGTGATCTGACGAGAACTGGTTTTTTCAGCGTGGCATGGCCGTTAATAATGATAAATTAATAATTAATTAAAAAATTTTTAATTTCAATTAATTCAAAAAAAAATTAATTAATTTTTTATTGGAAAATACGAAAGAGCACATTATTATTACCCGAATATTGTATCTAGATTATTCAGAATTTTATTCAATATGAGAGTTCTTCGGCAAACAGTTTTTCTCGATTTTCTCAGTTTGAGTGAGATTGGACTTGTGGATCTTTTTAGTTTGTACGGCAGTTTAGGGGAGGCAAACTACTTTGAGTTATTTTTATCTATTATTCCTTCATATCCCGTATTTTTCGCAATTTTTAAGAACAGTTATTTAAATCGAATAATTACAGTTGCATTACAGTTTAATTATTGATCACCACATTTAATTTTTTATCAACAACGGCGACAGCACGCTGAAAAAACCAGTTCTCGTCAGATCACTGAAGTGCTGTTGGCACATAGTGGGTGTGGTGAGCCCACACTTGTAGTAGTTATTTACTACAAGAAACTATCCACCTAGAAACACTACCCGAATTGGGTAGTGCCACGCATACCCTGAAAGGGAAATGGCTTAATGGTATACTTACTTACATTTAGATTCAGCTTTTCCTCACGAGTCCACTGATACCAAAAACTCAGTTTTTACCAAAATTTCACATACGTAAGTTTTTTATTAGTACGGCAGTATTAAATTCGGTAGAACAGAGTGCTTCAGAACTGAAAATTCAATTCACGGTAAAAAAATTATACATAGTGTATACATGGTGGAAGAAGTTATGTATTATTTTTTCGCCTGAGCTGCTTGTGGATTAGGTTTCTTAATTACTCGCCTAATTAAACTTTTTGTCTTAAAAAATAGTTTAAATTATGCCTAACGAAAAGCAAAGATCATGTTTCATTATTCAGAATTGAAAATTACTAAAAACATTATTTGTATGAAATTTACCATACAGTCTCTTCAGGGACGTTTAAAAAATACGTGACGCTTTTAAGGGGTGGGTTCACCTCGGGCGTTATCCTAATGTTAAAGTTACATACACTTACAATTGAAAAATTTTTACTTAGGGAAGGGGGAAGGGGGGTCAATATGGTGAGGGAAAAACGTTACGTCTTTTTTTAAATGGCCCCTCACGGAGATTTGATATAAGAGTTTTTATCTTCCATATACTTATGTATGATTAATGTATATTAAAATTACAAACATTTCTAACAGTCGGTAACTCAAGAGTTCTGCCTGGTGTGAACCATACCAATTTTTTTACTAATAGGACCGGCCTTAAAGAATTATTATCGAGCGCCCCATTTATCTTTGTTAGGTGCCTTATTTTGAAACTAAAGAAGATATCGCGCTACAATTTTGGAAAATGGTAGACAATATATCAGCGCTGTCGACGTCATGAAACTTGGCGGGATTTAAACGTTTCGAGCATTTCAAAAAGACAACGATCATGATCATTTATTGGAAAACTACTTTTAAAATTTCAGGGGTTCATTCAAGAATTATATTTTCTCCCATCTAGGTAATTTTTAACAAGATTTCTATATAGCCATCACGAGCTTTACCTTTATAAATTTTAAACAGGATTTTGTAAAGAAAATAGAGCTTTATATATATTTCAAATACGGGCTGCATCAGGCTCTCACTTTTTAAATTTCCAAAACAACACTTTTTTCTGTCAGCCAATCTTTTTCCTCTCTGATGGATTTCACCATGACATTTTGAACATTATTTCTATGGAAAGTTTCATAATTTCTGATTACTCTATATAAATTTTGGTTCGAAAAATATTTAAAACTACGCTGTATTTTTATGTCAAAATTTCTCGAAACTGCTGCAACTGTAATATATTTCCCGCGTTTGCGCAGTATTTTTTTCCTAAATGAAAAGGTTTACGATGCAATTTTAATAATTGTTACCTTCGAATGTAATTGAGAGCAAAGCTTTATTACCCTGGCTAATGTCGATCCAGGGTACTAAAGCCCTGCTCCCAATTAAATTGTAAAGTAAAAATTGATACTAAAAATAAATGAAATTTCATTATTTAAACAAAATGAAATCTTCAATGAGCACACCAACTGTGGCACTGATATTTTTCAGCCGTTTCCCAACATTTTGTAGAGATATCTTTTCTATTATGGTCTGCATAGTTTGTGATGAACTAAATTTTCAAATCTACTTTTTTCACATATTTCGATATAATTCGACCCTAGGACTCGAAAATGCATTTTTTTTAATTTCCGTGTGTATGCGAAAAATTTTTTTCTGTTTACCATATGGACGTATGAATATGAAGAACCCAGCCTAATAGGCGCGCGGGATAATGCGCAATCGACTCCGCAGGGCAGAGCCGCCCTTCCCGAAGTGCCTGTTATGATTGGCTGACGCGTGAAACGTTGGCATTACTCTACAACTGTGCATTACTCCGAATTGTAGCTCTGATTAACTTTCAGTCTGATCAGATTTTATGCTAAATCGGTCAAGTAAAACTGTTTTTTTTTTATGCTTAGAAACTAAAAAAATATTTTTACCTTGTTTATAAAAACTTTTTTGATATTCGAAATGCAACAATATTACATCTGGTCAATTTTTTCCGCGTCTTCGAGATGATCCTTCATCACCCATTAGTACCAATTTATAAAGGTTAAAAAAAGTGGTTGATTTACCGTTCGGTTCGGCTTTGCCTCCACCTTCGAGTTCGTGTTGCGCCTTCAGATTCGCAGTAAGCAAGCCACCTATTTGGCCACTCATATCAAAATATAATAGGACTTGCATGTTGGTGGCGGAAGTGAGAACGTGTTTAGTGACAGGTGGAGAGAGAATTTTACGGAATTTGTGTGGAAGATGTAAGTGGAGTGTGAGGGTGGAAGCCGAGGAGGTGAGTAGAGCTGTGTGGGGTGAATTGGGGAGATAAAAAGTGAGTTTCAGCGTGGGTGGGAGGTGGTATCTAGCTGGATAGGGAAAGTGAGGTTAGGTTGGCAAGTAAGCGGGGGAGTTCGTGGTCAGGAGTCCTGGGCTTTCGAGGGTTCAAGGGTGGTTCTCGAAAAGTTAGGAGATGCTAAGGGAGAGAAAGGGGTGTCTGCAGGGACTGAGGAATTGAAAAAAAGGCGAAAAAAAGGAAAATTTGGCGGCGAAAGACGCCGACATTTGGCAGAGACATCTGTCGGTTGCGGCAGGTACTGCATGGATAGGTCCCAGCTACCGGCGGTGGAGCGGGAGGTGGGCAGCGAGAGTACTGGCAGTGCTGGTAGTGAAACCGACGGGGAGGGAATTTTCCACAAGCCATGACGGCCAACAAAGCGTCGCCCGGTGTCGAGCGGTGCGTCGGGGAGAGGGAGAAATCGGGACGGTGGCAACGAAGGAAGCGAGAAGGTAAGGGAGAGAGCGTCAAGCGCAAGTGACGGGGAGGATCTCTTGCAAAGGAAGAGAGACAGCCAAGAGAGTCTGGAGAAAAGCGAGGTCGAGAGCCCGTTTAAAAAAAGCGGGATAACACCGAGGTCACCCCCAAAAAAAATGGAGGGGATGTTGGAAAAGGAGGCTCTCGGGATGTTGTTAGGCGAGATCAGGGGGCTGAGGGAGGACGTAAGGGGGACCAAGGTGCAGATGGAAGGTATGAGGGAGGACTTGCGAATCAGAGATGATAAATGGGAAAAGGAGGTGAAAGAGCTGAGAGAGAGTAGATGGGTTAGAGAGGGAAAGAAAAGAAAAAGAAGTTAAAATAAAACAGATGGGAGTGGAGATTAGGGCGTGGAAAGAAAGGACGGAAAAAAGGCTTGAGAAGGTGGAGGGCAGGACGGAAGTGGAAATAGGAGTCGGGGGTAGCGGGGGCGAGATTAAAGGTATTTGGGAGAGTGTAGGGAATATGATAGAAGAGAAATTGGGAGAGCGTAGGAATGAAAAGGAGGAGAGGGCGGATAGGGAAAGGATAAGGGCAATGGAGTTGAGAATGGAGAGAAAGGAGAAGGCAGACAGGAGAAATAATATTGCGATAAGAGGGTTGAAGATGAAGAGCGGGGAAGAAAGGGAGGGTGTGGAAGCGCTGCTACAGACTATATAGTGGAATAAAGGCAGGGTAGGGAAAGTTAAGTTGGAGGGGAGAAAGGAGAAATAAGTGGCGGTTGTGGAGTTGGAGAGCTGGGAAGAAAAATTGGGGGTAATGAGAAATAAAAATAGGATAAAGGATAAGGAAGTTTTCATCAATCACGATTTGACGAGAAAGGAAAGGGATGTACAGAGAATTTTGTACGACAGGGCTAGGAGGGAGGGGAGTGAAGGGAGATCGGCGAAGGTAGGATATCGGAAAATAAAAATAGACGAGAAAATGTGGGTGTGGGACGAGGAGAAAGAGGTGTTGAAGGAAGTTCAGGGGAATTTGTTTCGTAGGAAGTAGGGGGGTGGGGGTAATGCAGCGTAGAGGAGTTGTGAAGGTGCTTTACTGGAACGTAGCAGGGGTAAAGAAGAAGGATGAGGAGTTCTGGAGGTATATCCAGGAATTTGATGTGGTAGGACTGGTAGAGACGTGGGTGGAAAGAAAGGAATGGGATAAAATAGAGCCAAAGCTGCCAAGGGGGTATAGGTGGAGACTCCAGGAGGCGGTCAGAGTGAAGAAGAAAGGAAGGGCTAGTGGGGGAATTATAACGGGGATTAGAGATGGATTAGAGGAAGAAGCTCACGGAGAGGAATAGGGGGAGGGAGTGCAAATGAGGAAAGTAAAGATAGGTTGGGCAATGTGTAAGTTTGTGACAGTGTACAATAAGGATGGGGTGGAAAGAATTAAAGAAAGGATGGAAGACCTGTTAGGTGAAAGAGAAGAGGGTATGGTGGTACTGGGTGGGGACTTTAACGCGAGGATGGGGAGGGAAGGGGGCCTTTACAGGGAAGGGGAGAGCTTCGAAATGAATTCGAAGGATAGGTTAATAAATAAGGAGGGGGAGATTCTAAGGGACTGGATGGAGGATAGAGGCTGGGCGGTGGCAAATGGTATGGCACCTGGGGACGAAGAGGGAGAATACACATACGTAGGTAAGGTGGGGGTATCGATAATAGATTATGTAGTTATGAATATGCAAGGGTGGGAGGAGATGGAGAGATTCGCAGTAGAAGGGAGGGTAGAATCAGACCATCAGCCATTAGGGTTGTGGATAAGGGGTGAGAACGGCGGAAGGCAAGGTGGGGAAGAAGTGTCGACGGGGTAGAGGGTTAGCTGGACGAGGGAGGCGATAGAGAAATATAAGGAGCAGTTAGGGAAGGTACGCTTCGAAGGGGAGACGGTGGAAGAGATATGGGAGGATTTAAAAGAGAAAGTGAAAGGATGCGTGCAAAAGAAGGTATTCAAAAAGAAGAAGAAAGGAATGGTGAAGCCGTGGTGGGATAGGGAATGTAAAAAGATGAAAAGAAAGGTGAAGAGGAAGTATAAGAAGTGGAAAGAGGGTACTGCGAAAAGGGAGGAGTACGTAGAAATGAGGAAGGGGTTTAGATTGATGTGTAAGAAGAAAGAACAGGAAAAGGAGAAAGAGCTGGAGGAGGAGTTAGGAAATGTTAAGACAGAAGGGGACGTCTGGAAGATAATAAATAGGTTTAGGAAGCGTAGAGTAGGAATAAGCGACAAGATAGGGAGTGAGGAGTGGAGGGAGTTTTTTAAAGAATCATTTCAGGGCTCAGATTCAAGGAAGAGAGATGATGGGAGTAGAAGAACGGGGGAGGCAGAGATGGAGGAGTTGAATGACGAGGAGATAGAGAAACAGATAAGGAAGTTAAAAAGGTCAAAATCAGCAGGGCTGGATGGGCTAGAGAACGAAGCATGGCTGTTTAGTACACAAGAGGTTAGGGAGAGGCTGGAGGAGGTAGTGAAGAAAGTATGGAGGGGGGAGGGATTCCCACGAGGGTGGAGAGAAGGATTAATAGTGCCTCTGTATAAGAAAGGAGAGAGGGATAGGCAGGAAAATTATAGGGGGATTACGCTAATGAATACGGCGTATAAAGTATACGCGATGGTAGTAGCGGAGAGGCTGCGGAAGGATGTCGAGGGGAAAGGAATATTGCCAGAGACGCAGGCGGGCTTTAGGGCAGGTAGAAGTACTATCGACAATATCTACGTTCTGCAGCACGTGGTGGATAGAGAATTAGCGAAGAAGGGGTCGAGAGTGTACGCGTTTTTTGTGGATCTGAAACACGCGTTTCCCTCGGTGGATAGGGGGAGGTTGTGGGAGGCCATGGAGGAGAGGGGAGGGGAGAGAGGCCTGATCGAGAGGGTAAGGGAGATATATGAAGAAACCAAAGATAAGGTAAGAGGAGGACAGGGGATTTCGGAGGGATTCTGGATGGATAGGGGGTTAAGACAAGGGTGTCCGCTTAGCCCGACGCTTTTTGCGATTTTAATTGCGGATATGGAAAGTAAGCTGGGGGCCGGAGTGGTAGGAGGAGTCAGGATAGGAGGGGTTAGAATTTGGTCGCTAGCGTATGCAGATGACATAGTGTTGTTGGCAAAAAGCGAGGAGGCCTTAAAGGAAATGATGAAGAGGTTGAGAAGATACCTGGATAAGAACAGGTTAGAACTGAATGCGGAAAAGTCCAAGTTTATGGTTTTCAGAAAAGGAGGTGGAAGGGATAAGGAAGGGCAGTGGAAGTGGAAGGGAAAGGCGGTGCAGGCGGTGAAATAGTTTGTGTACCTGGGCTTCTTATTTCGGAGGAATGGCGGAGAGGATGGTTACATAAAAGAGAGAGTGAGGAGGGCAAATGTGGTGATGAGGCAGGTGTGGGGGTTGGGAAAGAAGTTATTCGCAGATGATTTTGGAAGGAGAATGAAATTGTTTGACTCACTAGTGATGAGTGTGCTATTGTATGGAGTAGAGGTGTGGGGTTGGAAGGAAAGCGAAGAGGTAAATAGGATACAGCAGAGATATGTAAAGTGGACACTGGGGTTGGCAAGGAACACGCCTAATTATATTGTCAGGAGGGAGACGGGGAGAACGAGTGTAGGGATTCCAGCGGGGAGTCGAGCGTGTAAATATGAGAAGAAATTTTTGGAAGAGGGGGGAAGTAAGCTGGTTAGGGAGTGTTGGTGGGAGAAGGAGAACAGGAGAGGGGGTGGGAAGATGGAGGCTGAAAGAGAAAGGTATTTTAGAACGAATGGACTGCATATGGATGAATTGAGAAGGATGCATGAGGAAGGAAGGAAGGTATATGAGTTGGTTAAGAAAAACAGCATGGAGAGAGAGAAGACAGCAGGGGAAGAGAGAATAAGAGAGACAAGGTTTAATGGGAACTATGTGTGGATTATGCCAAGGGCGAGAGCGCAATATTTGTGTGAGAAAGGAGAGAAAGGAAGTCAGGAGCTTATAGCGAGGATGAGATGTGGGTGCATGGAGGGTTTCAATAGGTTCTGGCTCGCTAGGGAAAAGAGGATGTGTGAACTATGTGGGAAGGGGGAGGCAAGAGTGGAGCACTGGTTGGAGGAGTGCGTGGAGGTGGAAAGGAGTGAGATAAGCATGGAGGTATTGATGCATGAAAGTGGGGACAAAAGGGCAGTAGCATGGGTGAAGGGAGTATTGGGAAAGATGGAGAAGAAGAGAAGGAAGGCGGAAGAGGAATGGAGAAGGAAAGATTGTAAATAGAGGAGGAAGTAAATATAAGTAATTGTAAATATTGTAAATAGTAGATAAGTATTAGGTATTAGTCGCGGAGGCAGAGTTTGGTAATGCGAGGCAAGCAAGAAAGTAGGGACATGCGAGCGAGGCGAGGCGAAGCGAGGAAGGCAATGCGATAAGAGCGAGCGGCGTTAGATATAAGGTGTGGAAGGATGTTAGTTTTAAGGGTTAGTTGTAAGAAAATTCTGTAAAAAATGGAAGTGTAAGCAAGTCAATTTTTTAAGGCCAGCAGGCTAAAAAATAAACGTTTATCTATCAAAATATAATATCATAAAACATCTATTTTGCACATCTTTAGAATGTAAATTTTCCAAATTCGTTTTCAAAGGAGATTTTCTGGTTCCATGATGCCTTCATATCGAATCGGTTTTCATAATTAAAACAAAAAATTCTGTAAGACAGAGAAATCTTTTTGTCCGTGCGTGACCTAGCAATAGTGTTCTTATTTTTTCAAACATCTTATGAAATTGTTTGGTTTGTGTATATGAGGAAAATTATTTTATATATTAAAAATACAACAGTACTGAATTTTATAAAATGTTTTGCATCTTCGAGATGCATATATTATATTCTTGCCGAACTATATTTTATTGATGGCCTCTAGCTTTCTGGAAATGTAATTGTTGGTTTATTGAAAATCAGTACAACAAAATGATATTTTATACCAGTTTGAAAAAATTCAGAAAAGATAATTGCCATAAACGAATATCCAAACTGTAATTTTTTTAAATTTAATAGTGCAAATCCTCCCTGTCTAGGGAAGAAAATTTATTTGATGCCCTTGAGGAAGCAAAGCGCTAATATGTAAAATAAAAATAAATAAATTCATAATGAATACACCCATAGTACTTCGCAGCGGTATTTTTCTTTAAAAATACTTTGCGTAAAATTCCGCATGCATCTCATGAGACAGAATTCTTATATTAATTTTGTTTAAAATGATCTTATCAACAAAGGATGCAAAAAATTATGATTATCCGATGTTTTTTTTTGTTTTGAAAAAGTAACGTATGCCAGAATCAATAGTTATCGATATACAGTCACGAATATGATTAAAATAAATTAATTTAGTAAAAATTGTATTGTTGTAAACAAACTATAGAAACCAATAGAACTCTGTAGAACTTTTCTAGAATGAAATATTTTCTTTTTATATGAAATAGTATATTATGCACCTAGGGAGGGAAGATGCGCTTTTTCGACGAGTGTATGTTCTCAGTACAAGTCGTAGGCGAGCGCGTATCGAAAAAGTGCCTCTTACCTTTGGCGTATACGATATTTTTTATAACAAATGGATAATTTCAGACATATGTCAAAATAGAGTCATGATTTCAGTCCATATTAGATTTTGAATAAAGAAGCATGAAATTTATGTTAACTTATTACAAATTATCAAAAATTCAATGGAAAAATTGCCGGGAATTTTTGGTAATTTGCAGTAATTTTTGAGGTGCTTCATGGTAACTTACCATAAATTGCCCAAAATTCAATTCAAAAGTGTCTATAAATTTGCGGAAATTTATGGAAGTTTTCAGTCATTTCTGGTAATTTCACAGGTAAATATGGTAACTCATCATAAATTACCCAAAATTCATTTTTAAAATTTCCTGAAATTTATTAAAATTTACGGTAATTTATGGCAATTTTACAGGTAAATATGGTAACTTAATCATAAATTACCCACAATGCATTTTTAAAAATTTTCATAAATTTCCGGAAATTTATGAAAATTTTCGGTAATTAACGATAATTTACGGTAATTTGATCAGTTATATATGACAACTCTCCATAAATAACCGCAAAATTCTATTATCTGATAATCGTAAAGTGCAATAGATGTCATGGATGCATAATTTTCATTATTCACCTCTGACGTCACTTTCAGTCCCTAGGGAGTAAAAAGTAGAGCTTTAGTCGCGCTTCATAGGCGTCGAAAAAGGCTGAAATCATGCATGTGTCATAAAAAATATTTTTTGATATGTACTTAATAACATTCTTTAAAATTAAAAAAATTTCATAATTTTCGTTAATAAATTGTAAACAAATGCGTTAATGCTGTTTTGTACAGTAAAATCTTTTTTTTCGCAATAACTTGCTTCAAATTACTTCATACTGTTATCTACCACGAAACGTTAACGCGAGGTAAAAAATTCAAATTGTTATTAACACATGATATTAAGTTCTTTATAGTCTTATGTCTTTACGTAACAAATTTGTTTTCAGTAAAACCTGGTGCAAATTTTTAATTAAATAACTATGATATTTTGGAAATTACTTTTGAATGGGAGAGAAGAGAAAAACTAAAATTTTTTGATTCAGGCTCCAACATTCGAATAATTAAAAGTTTCGAGAACTTGAACGGTTTCCAGCACTCGAATCTCGAATAGTTTCTAGAACTCGAACAGTTTTGAGCTACTCGAAAGTTCAAAACATTTTTGTTTTAATCATGCTAACAGAATTAACATGCGATTCGGTACTCAAGGGTTTTTCGGCTTGCTGATAAAGAATTTAAGATCAAAATTCAGAAGAACTCAACTCGACTGATTCAAATCGAGCTTTCTGCAAATCCCTAGAAGATGGAAATGTTGTTATAATTTTTTATGTGGTAGTTATGTAGTCGTCAACTGTTTCTCCATTGTGCAACACTTTGATCTACTTTGAATCCTAGGTGTCTTGCCTAAATTTTTCATTAGCATTTGTGAATTCAGTTCATTGTTCCTGTTCGCAAACACCGAAATTGATTGACATGTAATGCAATCAGTTGTGGGGTCAAATTTCTTTATGCAAACGTGTTGAAAATAAATACAAAATAATTAACTCATGAGAAAAATTTACGAAGCATTTCATTTTAATTAAAATATTTATTGGCTTTGTTAACAGAACATGTCATGTAACCAGTCTTGAGTATTATACTTTTTTAAACTGCATTATTCATTGTTTTTAAAGACATTGTTCTCCTACTTGAATAAGTGTTGCATACTAGATTTTTCCAAATAAGAATTGTTAAGACAATAATAAATATTTGTTCATGTAATCTCAATTATTCTTTCCTAATCTTCATATTATGCTCACTTTTTATCTACATTTAAAATCACTAATTTCTTAAGGGTTTTGTGTCGCTGCAAATCACATTTCCTTCCATCCTAATCCTATATGAGAAAAGCGGAATCTTCATCTTGATTCTGTTCTATTTTTCGTAACTTTTCGTTGGCTGGTACTTATTTGTCCAAAATTTTATTTTTTTCAAGAATAATTTCTCCCAAAAATTACCAGAAGCTACTAGATTGACAATGAAGCATACCAAAATATCTAGATAATCTAGAAATTTTTGTATGCTTTATTAAAAACTTAGTAACATTCTGGTATTTTTTGGGAAAAATGACATTTGGGAACAATGTCATTTCTAATAAATGAATACTAACCGTTTTGTCGCAAAATCCAAAATTTTAAATCATTACGCTCTATCTACAGGGACGTGAATTTTTCTGCGCTTGGCGTAAAACGCGGGCAGAAATTGTTGCGCACGGAGCCCGCGCTTTCTTGCTCTATTTTGTAAATAAAGAAAAACCACAAAGTATGTGTACCTACTCTCATTTAATTTCAATTATGTGAAGTTTTTATATTATTGGCATACTATTGGCATTTTTTCAAATCTTAAAGTTAGTGAAATTTTAGTTGAGTAACTAGAATATCTGGGAACAACCTTTAGAAATAAAATTTTTCAAAATTTTCTAACCGAAAAACGAATGTGGACTTGTCTTTCGCTATTGTTGTCTGATATATAAGAGGAAAAAGCTATAACAGATGTCCAAATACTAGCCCAAAAAAGGATTAAAAAATTATTGACATTTGAATAAAAAAATTCACATCACGTGAACAAACTCTGTTATGAGCAATCTCTTAAAAATTGATTTAACTTCAATTGAAAAAAATATATAATCCGTTAAAAATTTTATCCCCGATCGTTTTGTGAACATCGTATAGTCTCATTGCATCATGGAATGTCACTAGAAATCGGTAGTTCTGTATATTGTTTGAATTTTTTATACAAAACATTTGCTTTGTGCGACATGTTACTATAAAGATTAGAATTCTATCTTAAATATTATTTCTGCATGAACTTTTCCGAAAAATATTTATTTTTGAAATGTTTTCTGAAACGTTCATATATTTGAGAATGGGTTGAACAACCACCGCTAGGTCCCACTGGGATCAACTGCTATGCATGAACATCATACTGGCTCCCAGTAAAACCGCGCAAATCACACCAATGGCCACGTCTTACGACCGAGAAATAGGTGTCCACGCGTCACGATGAAATAACAACGACAGGCCGGCATAGCCCTCGTATGTCTTGAGGACACGGAGCGACCCAAGGTTGACAGCCTTCTGGATCCATCTCGCAAGTACCTCGACTTCAACTTGCGTCATGACCTAGGAAAGTTGGAAAAAAATTCACTAACTGAAACCTGACGCAGACATATTTAAACATTTTCAGTCATATCTCGAGAACTCGCAAAGATTATCAAAGTTTTATTGGCTTCAATTGAATATTACACTTTAAAGAATGTAAGGTATGAATTTAAGATTTTTGCTACTCTTTTCCTATGACATACCACAAGCTCAATTCGTGGAACAAAATTCGAAAAATTCTTGCAATCTTTTTCAAACTTCTCAGATGGTTCATTCTCTTCAAAAGGACAAATTTATCTCTATTACGGCACAATTTACACGTAATTTAATAAGGTTTATAACAGTTTTCAAACAAATTTTCTCGCTTCATTTTTTAATGGGCAATGACGTTTTAAAGTCGGCATTTTTTCTTTCATAGTACTTTTTCTGATCGGACCGACAATTTAAATAATAAATAAATAATATAATATACAAAATAATATATAGATGCATATAACATTTTTTCAACGTTTAGTGTAAAACTTACCTTGATAGAATTATCAATAACAGCAACAGTAACAATAACAGTTTCTATGTCCACCTCTCTAACAGTTCTGACAAAAATTTCGGCAATTAGAGTAATTTTTTAAGGATTGTTCAGTTTAAATATAAAGAAAAGCTCACAGCTAACCCATAGCCAACACCAACAGAAATCAAAGATACGTAAAAAACTGAGAAATCCTCATAACTCGAAACATTGATAATTGAATTCATTACAGGTAGAATTGCCTTTATTATTCTATTTGGTATGTTTCCTTTGACAGTATATATGTAATAAACATATACCGTCACAATTTTGACTGTGGGCGTCGTCAAGTGCGACAACGGCTCAGATTTCATAAACCGCATTGCGAACGTCCAACCCGAGGAAACTTAAACAAGAGAAACCGCGCCCAAGCGCAATCGCATTAAATCTTAGTTTTAGTTTTTATGCGTTTCGTTCTCTTCACTGCATCTAAATTGAATAGCGTATTTCACTTTTGACCTCTTATGGTCTAGTTGGTTCTGTTCGGTAAATATGAAGTGTGTTCTGTTTTTGTTTTTGAAGCAAAATCGTAAATGTCCAAGAGATCACAAAAATGTTCGCCAGCCATGGCCAATTCAAATATGGGTTACATGATAATTAAAAATTAAGTGACGGAAGAAAGAAAGAATGACCTGAAGGTGGGAAATAGGACGTCGATGATCACTCTCACTTAGGGAGCCGGCCGGACATGTAGACTAAATTATTGATGTATTTTTGAAATTGTTGGTTAATTTAAGTCAATCTAATGCTTTGAAAAATTATTAGCTCGTTTTGGCGATTCGTGTGTCGAATACTTCATGCTGGAACACCCAATTGAGGATACCAAATTTTCGGACGAGTGCCCTGGAAGGAAGCACAGAGGTTGGCTGCATGCCCGGATATTTCAAGAGGTCTGTAACGTCATTGCCAACCTCAGACGTTCTGGAAGGTGCAGCCTGAAAGTTTTCAACAGATTGTTGTGTAAAATTAAAACAGGTCGTTTCAAAAAGTTGTATACTTGATTCTGAGATATTATTCATATCAAGATCTAATTTATGGAATAGGAATTAGAATGTGTGGTTTTGGAGACTGAATACCGTTGAATTGAATACGTGAATTGAAATGTCACCGTATAAAAAACTCAGTCCCTAATCAAAGAATCGGGTTACGACCGTATGGTGAAGTGCTTGAGTAAACGAGGAAAGCTTCAATACTAAAGCAATTGCCTAGCAGACGCTTTACAAGAACCATTTAAAGACAGGTCTAGGGTTGAACGTTGAAAAAACGAGTTGTCGATTCGTACGGCCAGCCAAATAAGATATAGTAGAATAATTGGTGCAAATTTTGTCCAACATCCCTCAACATGTAACCCTTTTCGAGCTCCAAAAATTATATTGCAAGATTGGGTAGGGCCAGCCGTACAAATATCATCAACTTAAAAAGAATCGTCGTTCGACAATGCCCACTAGGGCGTATTGAAAAAATTCGGTTCTTCATTCGTAGTTCTGATAGAAATTAAAACTTTCTTTTAGATGTCAAAAAACTCCCCTAAATTTTCATGTTTAGTGTACGCGCACCGAATTGCGGTGAACCTAAACGCCCTTTTCGGTTTCCCTGAGGTCGCCGAAAATATATGTTCTACGCTCACCGAGTTTCGGTGAATCTCGACAAGGCCTATAATAATTTATTTTTTCTATAATTCGCGAAAAATTGCCAGTTTTTTCCACCTGTTTATCGTGTAAAAAGTGACCGATTTTTGGTCGATGACGTGGCGCATGCGCAGTGCCGACCTTTCCGGGCAACAGTGAAAAAAGTGGACAGATGCAGTGGAAAAAGTAAATGGACAGTGATAAAAGTGAGGCACAGTGAAAAAAGTAAATGTTATTTCGGGTGGGTTCGTGCTGCCTCGGGTGTACTCGTGCATCGTGCGCAGCCAACTTCATTCTATTTTCCGACTCTCGTCCCTATAATACAATAAATTTCCTGAAAATTCTCGAGTTGTGTATTTTGTATGTACTTTTGTCACTTGGCAAAAGCAAAAAAACACCGTCAGTTTCTCCGAAAATACTGTGCTTGGTTTTTTTCACGAAAAATCGGAAATTTTGATGCCCTCAACTTTATGGGCCAACTATTCAATCGTGAGAACCAGCTTATTATTACTGCCATCTAATTGCCATGGTTTTGATAATTGCTATTGTCATTGTTGCGTCAATCGACAAAAAATCGCCTTCTTTTTACACAAAAAAACAGGTAAACAAAAACTAGCACTTTTGAACAAATTATAGAAAAAGTCTCGTGTCCCACACATTGAAAAAGCGACGATTTAAAACTCCTGTGATAGCCACCATCGCTCCGCTCGGGTAGCTAACTTCACACTCGTTTTAAATCTCTCGCTTTTTCAACTTGTTGCACAATATACTATATACAATTTCAAACATTATGTGTCGTCGGATGTTCTAGCTGAGACCTTTAGGAATGTTTATCATCAGCATACATACAGGCAACCGGGACAAATCGCTACAGTTTTTCACGAACCATGAATCAGACGTAGAAAGTGATAAAAAAGATGTAGAAAGTGCCTAAATTGTCTCAAATTTTAAATAGCTGTTAATGTAAGTTGTTCATGATTTCAAGAAAAAATATTCCGCAGATCTTTGTAAAAATTAAACTTGTTCATAATTGTATTATGGTAATAGGTAGTTGTAGCGATTCACCTCGCAATGGGGCGGATCACTACACTTAAAGTTTTCGACTTATTTGAAGCCTACAAAAATGTTTTCCATAGTTATGACCAAGTGCAGTTACATATTTGCGTGTATCCCACATAAAAATTAGTACAAAATCGAACCAGTCTATTATAGTTGAAAAAAGGAGAATAAAGAATTGAAGACAACTTAAGTTTTTTTATTAAATATTAATATGAACACTATAAACGCTTCCAGAAATATCTTTGTTCCGAATAAAGCAAAAGAATAGTAGTAATAAGAAAAAAAAGAATGAGCTGGAACATACGAATCTAACCCATATTTTATCATTAAATTGTTTAGTTATTATCGTGGTACTCCTTTGGAGGCCTCTAGAAACAAAGTGTCATGATAGCTGACCGTTGCCGAGTGGAGGCGCAACCTATGCGTTTGAAATAATGCATCAAAAAATATTAAAAATTGTTTCTTTTTCGCGATAAAAATAGTTTTCTCGCACGTTTGTGTACAATAAAAAGATTTGTATGGGTTTTAAAATATTTTAAAGTAATAAATACTGGAGAAAATGTTGAAATTTATTGGTTTTAGACGTAAATATTGAATTCAAACATACCCATTCTCCGAAAATGAAAATCTAATATTATTAATGATTTAATTAATTAATTTAAGTAATTAATTCAAGTAATGAATCGCAGAGGGGCAAGGTATAACAATAATAATAAAAATAATAATGAATTGACTTATTTGAGTTTCTTCATTTCATTGAAAATTGAAATTTATAATATATTATCAATTTCTTTCGAAATAAATACTTTGTAGTTAGATTTAACATTTTGAAACTTTGAAACGTGGTTTGATTTTCAAAGTAGACAAAATTTCGTATTCGATTCCTTCATAAAAATATTAATATAAACAAATAAATAAATGCATTATATAACATCGATTATTGCATAAGTAGCTTAAGTGAAACAAATGAATACAATTGCTTGTTTTCAGTCCGTAAACTGAAATTTGGTATTGCAATATTTATACAGATATATGAATATAATTTATGTCTTTATATTTTTAACAAAGTCTTTTTTCTTCTCAGTCAATACTGCCAAGAAGTTGTGAAATTTGGACTATGATTTTTTTTAAATGGGACTTTAAAAAGCCAACTGAAGTATTATTTTTTGCAATATTCAACACCTAAAACAAACCGGAACAATAATATTTGAAGTGTATCTAAATGTTAAAATGTAAAATATGTCTTCTTTGGTATTTCCGAGTAAAACACGTGGAATATTAAATTTCAAAATTATTTGAAAAATATTTAGAGTGGACGTAAAAATCTTTAAAAAGATGTAAAATTTTGTTTTACTTCTATTTGGCATTGTATTTGCATTTTTAGTTTTATTCATATTTTATCGGAATCGTTAAGAAACTGTTACCGAATTCAATAACGCGAAAATCATATGTATGAAGCACATTTTGCAAAATTTTCATAATCTTAGAAACAAATAATATTCTTATATAGTAATAATATTCTATATAAACACTAACACAGAAATAAAATGTATAAAATTGAATTTTTGTTTTAGGTTTTTTAGAGCGATTTTTCGAGTTCTATCTTAAAATATGAGTTACCAAGTGAAAACAAAACTTCAGGGACAGCCTTTTAAGCATAGTTAGCCACCCTTAGAACTGATAGATTCATCTCTATTCATAATATTTAGATTTCTCAACTTAATACAAATAATTACTATAAGCATTCTTGGAAACTGATACAGACTCTAAAAAAATTCAATTAGGAGAGGTGTATCTTTTTACGACCGTTACGAAAAAGTATTACAGGAAATTCATTATAGGCCAATAATGCATTTTTTCGCGATGATGGAAATAATTATAGGAAAATAACCCTGGTGAAAATTTCAGAAAGTAAATTTCTACCAGAGAATTATAGAAAAGCATAATATTAAATTTCAAATAATTAGTGCAAAAATTAGAAGAAAATATTAATTAATCATTCATTTTGAACAACTCACACAAAAGTACATAAAAATTGATATATTTAAAAGAAGCTTTGTTTAACATTGCACGTATAATGAAACTTGAAAGCCATGGATATCTTATACTTTTTGCAATAATTATTTCAATATTCTAATATCATAGATTCGAATAATTATTATTATATAATTGTTCCTTCATTAATTATATTATTAATCATTTAGTTAATTATTAAAAAAGTGAAAAATTGTTGAACTGTTATTAAAAATAAACAATTATTTCATGTTAAATTATTTTATAAATTTGAATATCGATAATTAGAAGGACAAAATCCTATGATGATTCTAATCGCGAACAAATTATAGGAAATGCATTGCAGGCCTATAATAATTTTCCTATATAATGCTTTTAATTTAAATATCAATAAATAGAAGAAAAAATCCTATTGTTTATAACCGCGAATAAATTGTAGGAAATGCATTACAGACCTACAATAATTTTCCTATAATACTTTTTTGTATGAGCATAATCAGATGTTGGAACACATTTAATCTAAAAACAATGATTTTTATTTAAAGTTAATTTTTTACTGATTTTTATCAAGCAAAAGAGTTCGAGCGTAAATTATGACATTAAGTTATAATTTACTTACAATGGATAATATTCCATCAAAATGATTATACCTAAACATAAAATAAAGCGAGAGTCTAATATTTTATTGACAAATTTTAGAATACATTTTTAATATCAATGCCGGGATTTCGTATTTTTAAACAAAATAAGACACCAAGAGTTCTCGTTTAATATTTTCTTGCCACCGCTTAAGCACCTTTTTATCGTTTGGTGTTCTAAAAGAACTAATTCGGTCGAATTTGCCTTGCGTGAGATTGTTCCGATACACTGATAGAAATAGTGACGTTGATTTAACCATACGATCGTGGGTTAAAAAATTATGAGTATATTTAAAATATAATACGTGTAATTCACTCAAAAAGAGTATGAACTGCACTTTCTGAAATATGATAAATACAACTTATTTATATTTGTGGTACAAAGCCGTAATATATGTTTTGCTATTATATGAAATGTGTAATTCTATAAACATTCACCTGGGCGAACTATCTCGAAAATGTTGTCATTTAGCAATACCTTTTGAATGACTGATTTACTCGACTCGGTTTGTTTTGTTTACAACAGGCGCATCCCGCTCGCGCCTGCGCGTCTGCCTTCATAAGCAACAAGAATTGGTTGGCCAAAACACACATCCTGTATGGCTGTATCTATACCAGCAATAAAATAGGGTTAATTTAATCATAAATATTGCTGTACCATCTATTTATTTCTATCAGTGTACTTGGATTTGCAGCCCACACATCTGCAGGTAACCACTCTGTTTATATTGATTATATATTATATGAAAAAAATTCACAAAAACTTTAACTTCATTTTTCTAATAAAAAAGCGCGAGATAATTGTTTAATACTGTTTATTACCTAAAAATTGAGCAATGTTTAAATGCTTGCCATGTCTTTTGAGGTGCAGTAGCCCAAAAGCATAGGTGGCGCCGCCACTAGGCGACGGTCAACACATGGTACACTTTCAGTTCAGAGTACCACGGGGCTGGTTTTTATTGACCATATGACGTATAAACTCGGAATCATCAATCGCCATGGGTTTCATTATTTTGGAATTTCTTCGTTGCGAGATACATATGAAAGTTTAGGTAGTCTAACTTTTGGTTGACGTGGGATGTTCACATTTTTAGCAGTAATAGTCTCCTATAAATCAATATAATATATTCATTCATCTGGGCGATAAATTAAAAAAATTTCGTGATCTGTTGAGAACAAAAACTGTTTGAAAATACAATTATTGAGCCTTTGATAATTCTCTAAATATTGTATTATTTACAAAACAGCCCCGGTTGATGGTATTCATAAAGCAGCCTATTTCTGTGTAAATACTTACTAAAGCCAACATAGGAGAGAGTGACCGTTACTGGGTCGCTGTAGATAGTGTGTGTTTTCAATGATTTGAGTAACGAGTGGACCAATTTGTTTTAAACTTTAGGGACAAATAAAATGTATGCGAGCACACTACGTCCAAAAGCTTCAGCCACCTAAAACTCATTACGAAATGAGAAAAATGGAAAGAACTGTTTTTGAGAGTATACTAAAAAAATATTACTTCACTTAACTAATTATTTGCACAGAAATGAGCAGGCGCGGATCCAGAGGAGTTTCCTAGGGGTTGGGGGGTGGGGGGGGGGGCAGACGATTGTATGCACATGCTGTATATATATATATATATATATATATACCATTTTACACATTTAATATTATTTTATATATTTTGCAATCTTTTAAATATTAATTAAAAAATTTCAATTATTCTTGCTATTATGAAATTGCATAATTTTTTATAGCTTTTCTTCATTCATCAGTGAAAAAGAAAAAAGGGATGGTAAGTCAGAAAATCCTGGGTGGGGGGCGATCGCCGGTTTTGCCACCATTGTAGATCCGCGCCTGGAAATGGGTGGTTTTTAAAGTAGGTATGCCTATGATAATTGACGTTAAAAATTGCATAAATATAAATAATTTTCTGATAAGCAGCATTTGGTCCGCACTGGGTAGGAAATAGTGGGTAAAAGCAATTTCCGCCGAACAAGTATTTAATAATAATGATTACAGTTAGGTTGTCATTGCTAAGTAAAATTGAACGCCATTTCAGAACCTGCGTATCATTTCCTATAGGTTCAAAAACTTGAAAAGCCAGTAACATCACATTCTAATTTTGCATCTAATAGCACGGTGAGTTTGAATAAGTTTTTAATTCGACCTACATATCACCCATGATTTTCTATCAAATATGATTTTTCAAACCTTCGGAAGTAATTCAAAAATAAATAAAATCGTCTTTCGGTCAGTTTAAAAAAAATTTGTATTGAAAGTTATTTATCTAAAACTCTTAATATATTTTCATACATTAGAAGTACATAGATAACAATATTAAGTCATATAATAAATTATTCATTAGTTTCCATTGTGGAATCAAAAATTGCATCAAAGTACAATAAATTTATAATAATTATAATAAATAATAATTCTCTAGAAAATATAACAGATGGAGCGCTCGGCCTAGTAGGTGGATTAATGCATAACGTGATGCGCGTGAACCGCGTGCATAGCTACCATTTATCTCCTATCCAAATTAGTATGTATTTTAGAAAAACATTCCATTTCATAATCGAAATTTTTTGAATATTTCTAAACAGCTTTCGATGTGTTGCAAGATATGAATATATAAACGCTACATTTGAATATTTTAAGTTGAAAATTCAACTGTTTGGTTAAAAATTCGCCTTTTTCGGATGCAAAGTCAACTATTTTAGTAGAAAATTCAATTACACCAGAGCTTCGATAGATGAACAATCTCGGGGGTTGCCTGAAAATAGCCTTGTTCATATAGCGCATACAGCGAAACGTAAACAGTCAGGGCCGCCTGAACCGTTTCCATAATCTCTCGCCCTGCCCCCTGAGAAACTGCGAGGACCAGCAATTCTAGGAATTCATATAACGCGTGCGATCGCGCGTTTAAATAGTGAGACTCTGGTGTACTTGATTGAAAATAAAAAAAAAAAAAAAGATAAATTTCTGCCAGAAGAGGTGAATTTTTGAACCAGAGAGATGAATTTTTAATAAAAGTTATCAATTTTTAACACATACGGATTTTTCAGTCAAGACAGAAAAAAAATGTCAACCGAATTGTTGAATTTTCCATCAAAATAGTTGAATGTGCATCGCAAGAATACGAATTTTCAACAAAACCGTTCAATTTCCAACCTACAATATTGAAATGTAGCGATTGATTATTGTTATTTTGCAACAAATTAAGAGCAATTTGGAAACATTTTATAATTTCGATCGTAAAATAGAATGTTTTTCTAAAATACTAATTTGGATAGGAGATAAATTCTAGATGTGCAAGCGGTTCACGCACACCCCGTTATGAATTCACCTGCCTACTAGGCCGAGCGCTCCGTCTGTTATATTTTCTAGAGGATTATTATTCATTATTAGTATTAAAAAATTAATGTATTTTCACGCAATATATAATTTTACAATGCGAACTAATTACTTATTTATTATATGACTCAATATTATCATTTATATACTTCTAATATATGAAAATATGTTGAGAATATTAGATAAAAAACTTTAGAAGCAAATTTTTTTAAAATATACCAAGAGGCGATCTTCATTTTTTTGCATAACTTCTGAAGGGTTGTGCTGAATGTCGGCAGGTAAATTTGTTACACCACTAACAATCCGGATGTCTATTCCACGTTTCACTGATTCCTTTTCTTCTCATTTCTACAAGCTATCTTCGTTACTTGGAGTCGCGAAGTGCCAGTGAGAACCTGTTTAGCTTTGACCTACCTTCTAACGAGACGCAGACGCCAGCGGATTGTGAAAACAATTTCCCGACTTCCTGTCTGAGGAAGCAAGAAGTTTTGTCACCGAAGGAAAACTCTGAGCTTCCCTTGAGAACACGGCCAACAAGAGGGGAAAATCAGTTGTTTTCACGTCATATTTCCTGAAATGTAAGTTTATAGGGCAGTTCTCAGCTTTTTTAAAATAAATTTTAACATTTTTTCTGATATATTCTAGCTGTTGGAAATTGGGTTAGAGATAATTCCATAGATGACAAATAGCATTTTAACCTACCACCATGGTACTTGTTTTAAGAGGTTAGGGTCAGTCAGGATTTTAAAAAAATCGATTTTTTTCTTAACTTAACGCTTAACTTGGAACGCTGAGCTGTGCACACGTCGCGTCGTTTCCTTTGTATCGTAAAGTGGGTGTTGCCAGTAGTAGTGCACTGCGGCCCTTCAGAGGCGGATTCACAACCGTCTCTCGCCCTGCCCCCTGAGAAACTGCGTGGGCCAGCAGTTCTAGGAATTACAAAACCGAACAAGGCTTTATGGAACATAATTTTGAAGTACTTGAACGATCGATATTCTAATTTATAAGTTCATTTTTTTGTATACCATACTTAAAATTTTGAACGCGTTTTTCTCGAAACAACGTTTCTGAAATCGCTGCGCATGATATCTTCAGAATGGCGTAACCGATCATTACCAAATTTCAATCAGTTGTTTTTAACATAATTTTGAAGTACTTAAACGATCGATATTTCAGTTAAAAATTTTTTTAACCTATAAATGAGCGACTTTTTCAAGAGAAATAAAAATTTAGTGTTTACACATCCGCCATTTTCTTGAAAATTCAAATTTTCACTTAATTCTTCGTTCAAGTACAAGGGAATATCGTTTTTTAACTAATCCCGTTGTTTTTTTTTCTTTTGGATGATCCAATCATGCGCACCGCAAAACACCTTTTTTTTGAACCTCTGGCATATTAACTATAACTTGGTTATTTATCGACATTTTTACCTTAAAAAATTACTGTAGCTTCTTGTAATATGTATTATTTGAACTATAGAACATTTTTCAATAAGTAATGAAACCTGTCTTCAAAAAAAATTCTTTAAAAAATCGTTTTTTTTTGCCTTGCAACTGACCCTAACCCCTTAAGTTGGTAACTTAGTCCCAAAATATGCTTGTATACATATCGAAATCATCAAAACATGGAACTATAAGATTTTTTTGCCAAATAACACTGACACTTACTCGAATGTTGGTCGATTACCTGAATACCCTGCCGTGGCAAAAAAATTTTATCGTATATGAGTTGCAGTCACAAAAATATTTCTTATATTATCATTCAGTCATTCACAGTGAACAATCTGCGTATTGTCTTATTTGAAATCTCCAATTCTTCCTTCCCTGGGCTAATATTTTGTTTTCCAATACGTACTACATCTCACGTCATGTGAAATTTGTTTGGAATATTACCACATTTTTCTTTCCCTTCCCATCCGCCTTTTAAAATTGTTCCCTAAGTATGCACTTTATCAACCTATTATTTAATTTCTTTATCATACTGCAGAAACTTCTTTTCTCTTGAACGCTTTGTCACTTCGATTTATCAAGCTTTCTATTTTGGTCTACCAAATGTTGTTGCTAATGCTCTTTTGGAAATCCAAACATTGGCACCTAGACTGTTTTTCAATGTTAAACTTGGGCGCTTATGGCCTTTTGGATTTTCAATGTTTGGCGCTTATACCCTTTTGGAATTGCAATATTTAGCTTTTATGACCTTCTAGTGTTCCAAATGTTAGCGCTTTCGTCCTTCAGGAATTCCAAACTTTGGCGCTTATGCACTTTTCGAATTTCATACTTTCCGCTTACTTTATTTTTCTGTGCCAAATCTTGGCGCTAATAAATTTTTGGACTTCCAAGCTTGGCTCTTATAAGCTTTTGTTGTTCTGAATATTGGTACTTATTTCCTTTTGGAATTCTTAACTCTGGCACCTATGCCCTTTTGCCGTGCCTAATGTTGGTGCTTATGCTCTTATAAAATTCCAAACTCTGGCGGTTATGTCCTTTTGATGTATTAAAGTTTGGCTCTTATGGCCTTTTAGGTTGCCAAATGTTAGCGTTCATGCACTTTTGTAATGTTAAACTTCTTCGCTTAGGCCCTTTTTAGTTTTCAAACTTTGACTGTTATGCCCTTTTTATTTTCAAACTTTGGTGCTTATGCCCTTTTCAAATTAATAACTTTAGCGCTTATTTATTTTTGCCGTGCCAAGTGTTGGCACTTTTGCACTTCTGGAATTCCAAACTTTGGCGCTTATGCCCTTTTCGCATGCCAAATGTTAGCCCTTATGCTCTTCTTGAATTGCAAACTTTGGCACCTATGACCTTTTGGTTTTCTAAATTTAAGAACTTATGCCCTTTAGGAATTCCATACTTTAGCGCTTGTGCATTTTTGCTGTACCAAATGTTGGTGCCTATTCCCCTTCGAAATTCCAAACTCTGGCGCTTATGCTATTTTGCTGTGCCAAATGTTGGCCCTTACGTCCTTTTTGAATTCCAAACTTTGGCGCTTCTGTCCTTTTGGTGTGCTAAATGTTATGACCTTTTGGAGCTTCAAACATCGGTGCTCGTTTCGTTTTGCTGTGCAAAACTTTGGTTTTGGTGGGAGAAAAGTATGACCAACTATTAGAATGTTCATGCTTTTTCGAGCCAATAATCTCATTCTCGTAAAAATGTAGGTTAGGACCTTATGGTATGCTACCTTTAATTTAAACCCTTGAAGGGTGACACGATTTTGAGGTTTATTTCCTAATCACAAAGTCAAAGTACAATGTCAAATCTATGATATTTGAGTATATACTCAAATAGGATATCCTACGGTTTACTGAACTGGAATGATTTTTTTTAGAATTTTCAAACATGTATTAAAATTTCACCCATGGAAAACAGACAGGAAAGATAACAACTTTTTTCCTAATCTGAATATTTGAAGGGTGAATTTCCGAAAGGATGCAAACAAAAATTTTAAAATGTTGTAGAAGAAACAAAAACATTCTCTAAAATATAAATTTTAATTAAGGTCAAAATAAATAAATACGAACTTCAAAGATATATAACAGTACTGAATGTAAAAAATGAGAAAAAGAAGTACTTGTTATAAATTTTTGGTGATTTCAAGAATAGACACCTCTTTAAGAATGTTCAAGGAATAATTTTCAACCAATAACATTCCAATTTGACCCCCAAGTCCCTTTTATAGTGCCCGGAATTATTATTATTATTAGTTCTGGGTTGAGACCTTCGCAGTCTCTGACGCTTGGGTAATCCCGTTGCGTCCCCTTGTAAACCTAAGCATGATACCATAGCCCTCTCCATACGGAGAGGACCGCAGCCACGCTATTGGCCGATATCTTCAACTCACTGATAAAATTATTACCTCTGAGTGTTAGACGTTTCCCCCCAATCGCAGGGCATTAACAAAGGATGTGAGTAGATGTCTCATTATCCTTTCCGCACAGACGACAGAGGGGACTTTCTGCAAGGCCTAGCTTATGTCGGTGATATCCTAACTTCCCATGTCCTATGAATAGTTCTGTTAGGACTTTAATTTCATTCCTCCCGAACTTGAGTATTTCCCTAGCTCGGTTGGAGTTAAGCTTTGAGCCCAAGAGTGTTTTGGCCTTTCTGCAACCAGAAACCAAGTCCCAATCATTCTGATGTTCCTCAGTCAGCCAACTGTTAATTACTTCAGTGACTGACCTGCTGGAAATACCTACCACTGGCTCGGGTCCAGTAAAATTTCTTCCTGCTGCTAGCTTGGCTAGCCTATCCGATGTCTCATTGCCCTTGATACCAAAGTGTCCAGGGATACATAGCAGAGTGACTCGGTTTTCGGTCGCTAACGTATTTAGTGCTTCAAAGTATTCCAATACTAATAGCGACGTAGTCGTTGTTCCATTCAAGGCCAGTATATCAGCCCTGCTGTCTGAGCAGATACGGATGTTCCTTTTATTGTCGTACTCCCTTGCATATTGTAGAACTGTGGCGTACGGCCCCATCTCAATTGTGAAGCCCATTCCATTCCTTCTACGATATACGCCGGCTCCTGCCTTCTCCTCGTTCCTGGAGCCATCTGTAAACCAGTTGTCTCCATAACAGGACAGGTATGCGTCGCCGTTAACCCATTTCTCCTTCGTGGATAGGCAAACTCGATACTTCTTGTCGAAGAGATGGCGAGTGACCATTTTGTCCCTGGGCATGTTCAGGGTCGGCCTTCTCGCTATGTCGACTGGGATCTTCACTGCTGTCTCGATTCTTCTGTCATTCACCAAAGTTAGCCCCCAGGCCGCCTATGCAGCCACGGCCTTGATGGTAAGATGGAGGGGCCCTAAGCATATTAGTGCCCCCAGTGCCATCGTGGGTGTCGACTTCGAAGCTCCAGTGAAGCCTCTCAAAATCAGTCCCCTGATATTTTTCAGTCGAGACTTCACAGTGGACAGCTCGACCCTGCTACACCAGAATACCGCCGCATAGGTTAACCTGGGTCGCAAGATCGCTGTGTAAATCCACATAAGTGTCACCGGTTCCAGGCCCCAACTTTTCTCTATGGCTCTCCTACAGAGCCATAGGGTCGCTACTAGCTTATCGCACTTGTTTTCCAGGTGCTCATTCCATGACAGCTTCTTATCCAGAAATACTCCCAGATATTTGGCTCGTTCTTCGATTTCCAGTTGTTGTACTCCAAGTTTCAATGTACTCGTAGTTTCCCACTTGTACCTTCTGGTGAAAACAACCACATCCGTCTTACTCAAATTAACCGACAATCCAGTTTTCTTGCACCATGAGTCTACTATCATCAGTGCTTGCTGCATTACTCCGAAGAGCACATCCAGATGCTGACCGCGCACGATAGCTAATATATCGTCCGCATAGCCTATGACGTGAAGACCCTGAGTCGAGAGTAGATGAAGCAATTCATCCACTACCAGGCACCACAGGAAGGGCGATAAAACTCCCCCCTGCGGACAGGGGTGACGATCTCGTTGGCCAGCCGTCGTTTGGGGCCCAGTTGGGCCACAGGTGACTTGTTTGCCTCTGAGTTGTCGTCCCCCCTTCTCCAGCCCTTGAAAAGCCTGGAAAATGTACCCTGATCAGATGATCCAAGGTATCTTCGTCCGACTCTAAGTATCCCCTCCGGGCAATTTCAGAGTGCCGAGAATAGCGTCCAGATTTCGAGAAAGCAGCCTTTCCAGTCTAGCCGCCTTAGCTCGCTTATCGATGCCTGTGCAAAAGTTGATCCAGCTCTCCTGCTTTGCCTTATGTATTGCACCTCTGTATTCGTTCCTTATCGTTGTAAATGACGTCCATAGTTCCTTCGTTTTGGCAGTACTGGCACGTCTGAACCTCTCTCTGGTTACCCTGCGAAGCTCTTCGAGTTTCCCATTCCGCCAGTGTGTCTCCCCAGCCTTTCGGACTCTTGTAGGTCGACAATTACTTTCATACATAGCTTTGATGGCTTCCGTCAAAGTTTTGGCTGCCAGCTCCAGGGTGTCCACGTCTCGAATTGACCTGGGAACCTCTGAAAGAGCACATCTTAGTTCCGTGGAAAATTGATCCCAGTCCGTTCTTCTTGGATTTCTGACCCATTTGGGGCCAGCGGTTACAACGGATTCCAACACGAACTCTATTTGTGAGTGATCTGAGAGAGAGGGTCCGTCTGAAACCCTCCACTTCTTGATACTATCCCTAAAACTACTGGTGCAGAGAGTGATGTCAATGACTTCTTCCCTGACCGAATTACGGAACCTCGGGGTGTTCCCCGTATTGAGAATATCTAAGTCAGTAGTGATTAGGAATTCCAGTAGGTCATTACCTCTTGAGCTGACATCCGTGCTACCCCACAAAGTATGGTGGGAATTAGCATCGCACCCCAACAGAAGAGGAATTCTTCTTACCTTGCAATATTCTACCAGTGTACATAACTCCACTGGTAGATTAGTATCGCTGTCATAAGGAAAATATGCTGATCCTAGAACTGGCCTCCCTCTCCCTTTGAAATCCAAGACTATCACCATCAGGTCTCTCGAACATAGTTCAAGCAGAGGGACAGCGCTAACTCCCTTCGTCAGTATACATGCCCTTGGTTTGGCCGCCTTGGGGTCCCTGTAACAAAAAAGACCAGCCGCCCCTAATCCCCTTATGGTGTCTCGAACTAACCATGGTTCTTGGATTAGCGAAATACATGTATACCTTGCAGTTATGCCCCTCTGCCAAACTGCAGAGGCGCCTTTGCTATGATGCAAGTTAATCTGAGAAATGGTTAGACCCGGAGTAGTCATTTAGGACTGTTCCCGATCCTCCTGCATCTCAACAGGCTCCTCCTTCCCCAGGCCGGCAACCCTGAAGTTGACCTGCCCAAATTGATAGAAGGGCCTGTTGTTGAGGGCCGAAAGGGCCCTCGTTTGGGACTCAGGAATATACACGACTAGGAGATGCCTAGTGCCTCCTAATGTGTTCCCTTCCTGAGGCTTTTCGTGCCTGAAAATTCGTCAGGATGCAGTCTTTAGTGAGGGGTTGAATCCCTCCAACCGACGGAGCACCTCAGACGGGTCTTCCGGTTTGCCCGGGAACCACGCCGTAGCTCTCACCATCTTTTGGAGCAACTCAACCCCACCCACCTTAAGGGACGCACCTTCCCAGGACTCTGTCTCGACCACCGCTTTGTGTAGCCAAGCTCTAGCCGCTGGGTCGGCTGCCACAAATACAAAGACCCCTCCTCTGCAGAAGGAGGTCGCAAATATTGGCCATTGGTCTAAGGACACTTTTCCAAGCGCCCTTCAGGTAGCCTCCCTGAATATCTCAAACTGCTCCATCGTGAGCAATGAGTCCGGGTAGTTGGTGTCAGCCACCACCACCGTCAGGGGCTTGGTTCTCTGAGCGGCCGTCAGTCCAGCTCCCGACGACTCTCTGTTCGTCGGCTGCTGGGCCGGCTTGTGCCTCTTCACAGGCCCAGCCACCCCCGGTGGGGTGCCCTCCGAGCCTCTACCTCTCTTCTGGGCCTCAGTGCTGGATGTCAGCCCCCTAGCTGCCGACGCGCCAGCTCCCGCAGCTGACTCCCTAGCCTGCCGCGCTTTCCTCCTCAGTCTCATTTTCTGGGAACCGTTGAGGCTGCTTTTCTTACTGGAGGGCTATAGTTGCTCAAGTCAAAGTTAAAGGAAAATTTAAATCATATAAATTAAAAATTACTTTTTTAATACAAATTGCTAATAAAAGTTTTGTAGTTTACTCATAAAAAAATGTTATCAGTTTGAAAGGATAAAATTTAATATTTTGAGTACTGATTAGTTTTTATAGCGTATATATTTGTGCACGGTATGTCGCGAGACGAGCACGCTACAGTTTTCGCTGAAAACATCGACCTATTTCCGTCTTTATCTAACTATCTTCCTTTCACTTATTGTGAAAATGTAGAATGCTTACGAAAAGAGGCCTTTTCGTAAGCATTCTTCATTTCGTACGTTCTTTATTCGCATCGTTCGAAATGCGCCACATTACACACAGATCATAAGTACGAAAACACGCCATTTTCATGATAGTGTTGTAAAAAGTTATTTTCTGGAATTAAAGACACAATTAGCAGATGTTGAGATTAATGATTTTTTTCTTAAGGATAGTTAGCAATTTTTTTTTTAATTTTCTTTTATTCAAACGATTTTCTTATCTTTAAGTCGCGAAAAACTATTTTTTTCTGCAATTAATGACAAAATCAACGAATATCAAGAGTAATATTAGTTTGTTTAACACTTTCCGCGAATATTTAAAGAATTAATAATCACTCTTGCGCCCTTTCCTAGGAAAAGGTGGAGAAAAGTCTATTTCTTTAAAATCTATAACACTATTCTGCTTATTATTCAGTATTTCCTCGTCATAGAATGTACACTCTATATTGTTTAAACATTTGAATCCAGTTCCATGTAGTAGTGCATGTAATAATTCAGGTGGTTGTGTCCTGTGCGCATCTGAACCAATTCCTTATGTCTTTCTTGGGTAAACCCAGGATTTCCCAACTCAGTCCATTCTGTACGAATAGCCCAGGATGGATTTCGCCTGTCGGCAACCCTGGATTAGTTCCCAGTATTCCCGGTGCTTTTTTCGGATGCAGCTTTTGATGGCCATTCTTATGCAGCAAGAGGCTAGTCCCAGTATGGATACTTTTCCGCCTTTTCGTTGCCCTTGGTCCCTGTGTGACCAGGGACTCATATGAGAGCCATTTTTTTTCTGCAGGTTGGTTTAATGCCATTTTGCATTCCCAAAGAGTTCTGATGTTACGTCTGGTTTTCCAACGGCAGTTTATGTCGCTTGGCTGTCCGAGCAAATCGTAATCTGCCTGTCAGCAGCGTTTTCTTCTATTAATATTTCAGCACAGGGTAGGACGGCCAGGACCTCGGCATGAAAGACAGTAGCATGTCGCCTGAATGGGGTCCCTATCCCCCTCCTTCTCATGCTGTCAAAGATTCCTGCTACTGACCCTGCCTCTCCCCTGGAGCCCCATGTATACCAGCTTACCCCTTGGAGGAGCGGGTGACCATGTGCTTTCCACATATACCTGCTTAGAATGCAGACGAGGCAAGTTTTGGTGAAGTTGAAGCGTTTTCTTATTTTATCTTGCCTCATCTCTATAATCGGCAGTGTGCTGATGTTACTTTGGAGCCTAGTTTGCTTAGTCCCCCGAGTCTATCTATTCACTTTTGCAAGGCGGCTTATCGCTTGTGCCACCCTGACAGTTATCGCAACATGAAGGGGTTCTTCACAAAGCCTGAATACGCCCGTGGCCACTAGACCACGGCCGCATATAGGAGCCTTGGTTTAAGGATACAAGAGTAGAGCCATGCAAGCATTTTAGACCCTAGACCCCACGGCAACGCAAAGGCTTTCCTGCACATCCAAAAAGTCAGGACAAGCTTCCTGCATTGGTTCTTTAGGTACTCAGCCCATTTCAGTTTGCTATCTAGGATTACCTCCAGATATTCAGCCAAATCTGAAAACGTGAGCCTTCCGCCACAAAATATAGGAGCGTCAACTTTTCGCACTTCGTAATTTCTCGTGAAAATGACCAGGCTGGTATTTTCCGGATTTAACGAGAGCCCTGGGCTATCGCACCAGAGCTCTACGGTATGCATCGCCCAGTTTGTAAGACCCATCAACGTTTTCAGATGAGCCCCCCTGACTAGCATTACAAAGTCATCCGCAAAGCCCTGGATATAATACCCCTCTTTATTTAACCTACGAAAGAGGCCGTTCACTACAATGAACCACAAGAGGGGTGACAGGACACCCCCCGGTGGGTAACCCCTAACTAGGCATTTGCCCTATCTGGTTCCGAGTCTCCTCTGGCGTAACATGGTTCCTATTCAGCTTGCTAGCTGGTTGGCATGCCACACCTCAAAGCACACACCTCCAGCTGCAGCTCCAATTTTGCCAGACAGCTTGGAGCGCAGTTTCTACCGAGCAGCCTGTCTGGAAAGCATACTGCTATTTGAGCAGCGGGGAGGGTGAAAGCACCTTATCCCTGATATATCTCTCGACCAGCTTCTCCAACGTCTTCAGGATAAAAGACAATTTTGAACAGTGACTCTTATAATTATGGATGGATTCATTGTGTCATTAATTCCAGAAAATAACTTTTCATAATTTTCAAGAGAAGCAATTCTTTGAACAAATGAAAATTGTTTTTATAATTATCAAATACCCTTTAAAAAGATGTGAGTCTTAGCATTCGTTAATTGTGACATTAATTTTAGAAAATAATGACTTCTTATGATTTTAAGGAGAAAACATTGTTTAAATAATTGCATATGCTCTTTGATAAAAAGTACTACTCTTGACTTTTAAAAATCTTTTAAATAATTAATGATTGTCCAAACAATTCAAAATTATTTAAAAATACTTCTAAACTCGTCACTTATCGATTAAAAATAATTAATGTTGCAAAAATTCCAAAGAATACCGTGTTTAGCATGAATTCAATAGAAAACTGCTATTTTGCATTTTTGGCGCATTTTCGTTCTGCATTTTCGGCCTGTCGTTGTGATTTCGTCATTCCCTGTGACCACCCATCTCACGGTTGTGAGACGTGGCCATAGGTGTGATTTACCGCGGTTCTACTGGGGGCTATTTACATTTTTTTCAGATGGTTAGATTCAGATGGTTTTTGCAACTGGCCTTAATCTCATAAGAATGGAAGGGTCATTCGTTCCGGGTGATTCGACTCGCTGCGGGCTGCCTGTCTCCTATCGTTTGACAAGGGTCCAGAGGTACGCGGCGAAAATGTAGTGACAACAAACACTGAGCTCCACTGCTATTGTTCTTATGTTTTCGATTATTAAACAAAATATAAACGTTTTTTCGAAAAACTGGCTCCGATTCGGGATATTACTATGTGGATAACGTATGCAAAAATTCAGACAAAAATATTCAACCGTGCGGCGACGAAGTTACGAACCAATAACCCATTCTGACAAAGGGCCTTAAGAGGCATAAATAACTATTCCGCTCCGGGACCAGATGGTACCAAGACCTTCTGACAACAACAGGCCAATAACTTGTCTAAACACACGGTATAAGATCTTTACAGCTTTCCTAAATGAGAGGAGGGTTCGCGCAATCGGACCTTTGTGGTGAGAGATGTACAAAGAACGCAAATCAAAGAAAGGCGCAGCAGGATGTCGGGAGAACATGCTCATCGATAGATGTGTCTGCAAAGACGCAGCATCCTACCAGCGCTACCCATCGATGACCTGGGGTTCAACGAAAATTCATGCAACAAGCTGCTGGAGAAACTTGATATGCTACGCGCGAATTGTCCCATTGCTTGCCTCAAATTTGGCAAAGTCCTGAACGATTTCCATGCAATGGTACGAGCATGCTTTGGAAGACATCTGTATAGTAAATAGTCAAAATACATCGCTGCATTTAAAACAAGTAATTTGGATTTGGGTATTCCGACGAATCTCAAAGTTCACGCTGTTTTTTATCATGTCGAAGATTTTCGCTCAAGACATGGTGAAGGATTAGGCTTTTACAGCGAGCAAGCGGATGAATCAGTCAATCATGGTTTCAAAACATTTTGGGACGTAAACAAAGTTTATGCGATTCACCCTCAATACTCCGAGCATCTGCTTTGCTCGAATACCATACTCATATACCATACGATCTCATATTATAATTTCACTGTCCAATACAAGTATAGCAATTTTGCCTCACGCTCGTGTAGTCAAAGTGTTGTAAAATCCCAAATTTTTCAATGGTGTAGTTAGGTACTCTTGTCGAATTTTTTTAACTTCGTTCATGCGCTACATCCGCACGTTCATTAGCAGAATATAATTCTAGTGAAACCGGTAGTTTCCCTTTGAGTTCTTTCAAGTACATTGTACAAACCTAGTTTAATTTCCATAATTGAATGCACGAATAATATGGCAAACCAATGATAATTCTCACATTCAATTATAGATTTTCTGTATTCGACTTACCATTCGCTGCTGTTTCCTGTAGCTAATAAAGAATCTTTTGATCGATAGGAGCAGGGAGTTAAAGACTTTCACAATATCATAAATTTGCGTATTTTAATGATTTGACAATACAATGGATATTATAAATGGAACTTTTATAGGAGAAAAATGAGAAAAGGTATGTCCACTTGAGCAAATAACAAAGGTTCATGTAGACACAGGTGAACGAGCATAGATTCTATCTCGAATGGTGAAGTTCGAAAGCTTTCAAAACCCATTTAATTACTGTTGGAAACACCAGCACCTTCAGAAGTACATGAACTTTCTGCTTGAATGTACTGAGATTTTGACAATAGAGTCGTCCTTATTTACATGGTAAAAATTTATTTCGAGAATTCGTTTACTCCCACTCGCGACCTAGGTACGAATGCCGAAAAGTACTAAAATATCCTTTACATATTAAAGAAAAAAAGGGTAGAAAGCGTTTCAGGTAAAAATTCTGATGGCAATCTCGGCATACAAAAAAATTAAGATCGGTAAGGGTTAAATTGAAAATTATCAATCTTCCATTTTGCCATCACCGATTATAAATTTTTTCATGTTGAAATTACCCTCAGCATTTTACCGTGAATCACTTTTCACTCTTAGTTTTTCCTGTTATAAAAGAAAATTTGCAAAATCGTTAAAGGTAAGCAACTTTTTCAGTTTTTATACAAATAGATCAACCACATAGTACTTTAATCTCTATTTAATATTAAAAATATCTTAATTTTGAGTAACATCAAATTTCCAAAATTCCCAAAATGGCTGACCCAAAAATTTGCGTCGAAGAAAGAATTTCCTATTGTTATTACCTCAGAATGATGAAACACTGTAAACAAATCTAATAAATTATTGCGAAGTTAGGTATTCCAAAAACTGCTTATTTCTGCAGTTTTCAGTCAAATGCTTTCAAATTCCGCTAGAAAAACAAGTTTATTTAAAAACAATTGGGGTCAATATCAGATAATTGAATACATGAAAAACCATGTAGGAACTTGCAATAAAAAGGAATATATATGGGTCAAAATCGAAAAGTTGCAATTACTCGATTTTTAATTAATTAGAAGAAAAAAGTATTTTAGATAATTCAGATTAACATGGAATATTTTTTTGCTATCTTTATTAATTGCAATAAGAGTAAAAATAATGATTTGCGAGATGATGAAGTAATGTCTCATTTTATAATTATATTTTTCTGTTACTGATTATAATATATTAATATTAACAAACATATCGGTATGCTCAAGGCTTAAAATATTAAAATTAGAATTTCATTATTCTTATTCTTGATAATACAATTACTTTGAAAATTTTGAATTTGAAGTTCTTCCACCGAAAGTTGTTGATTTTATCTGGCCCTAGCGCTGAAAAATTCTTAGTTCTAGCGATAAATTTCTTCACTTCTTCAGCAGTCATTGGTACACTCCTCCTCTGGATTTCGCAACCGTTGCCTTTGGCAAAAGTTACGAAAGAATTATATAACTAAAGCGTTTTCAGTAAGCGAATAAGTATCTCCATACACTCGCTCCCGGAAGACTTGAATCTCTTCTCGACTAGGCGGATTTTCAACGGCACATGACGTTTTATTGAACAGATGGGAAGGATAAGTAGAAAAGGTAGGATTTTACTGAATCCACTTTACTCGTCGTTTAAGGCGCTCTTTGGCTGTTGAAAAAGCTCTCATTTTTTGCATCCAGTGCTGCTTGATGGTCAACAGTTTAAACTTGTTTAGTGTGTGATTTGCTTTCCTTAAGTTTCGAGGAAGTGCCCTAACTTTTGATGTGAATTTTTTACTTAATGTTATGTGGCTGATCACGCACTGAACATTTGATGCATGCCGTCTCGCCGTTCTAATTTGAAACTGAAGCTGTTCAATACGCTTGCGAGTCTTACTCAGGCGTGCTGAAGTATCATTACTTCTATTGTCGCTAAGCACGGAGACCGCCTTCTCGTAAACTACGCAGTTCACATTGCAGAGATTAACATCTTCGGGGAGCAAATCGGAGAGAGCAGTATTAGCTGCATCTGATTTGTCCATCCTAAAAAAGACTTTTGGGTGGATTTTTGATCTTCTAGTTCTCATGTTGGCATTATCGGCTATCTGCGAAGGTAGTCTTGCTGGAATGGGCGGTATGTTCGCTGAAGGATGTTGCTCTTCTTCTAGATAAAAAGCTTCATATCCCTTTCCACGTAAAAAGGATACCTGATCTCTTAAATACTGACTCATTGTATGAGCATATTCCGGGTGCATATTGACCCAATGTTCATGTAACCTCTGCATGTATCCTCTTCGCGCCGGTGAGCTTCCTTGCCAACAGGTAAGATTGTCCCTCCTGAGTTGGTCCAAACATTTAAAACGATGTTCTCGCTTTTGTCCGGGGCCATTGCCTGGTCGTCGTCTCGGTTCGGTCCTACTGCCACTCCCAACCAAACAATGGCCTCCATCCGAGAGAGGCCTATTGTGGGTCACACTGCGCGATACTGGTGACGTCACCCCATAATTCATTGCATTGGGAAGTTAGCCCAATGCAACGTGCCTGACTGCAAAAGCCAGAGCTCTCGGGACAAGGGGTTGTCATATCCCTACGCCACAAATTGTGCTCACCAATTCAAAATTAAATGCGAAAATCACAAGCCTTGCAAAAATTGTTGGTGAATGGTTGATGCAGGATCGACCTAGTCTCGTTATACTACCGGGGATCAAGAAATATATATGGTAAGGGTAAGTGAGGGGTGTGTAGGAGATATCGTGGATTTTAGATGAACCTAAAAGTCGCCTGTTGCTTATTGAAACAACATACACATCCCGCGACACCGCTTCGACAGGGTTCACTGATCAATCTCTCCAGCAGTCACCCCAGGTGGAGAGCTTTACGAAGCCACTGCACGTCACGGCTCACACATAAACACACAAATTGGCTAATTAACTCACAGCAAGATCCATTCTATTTACCGTAACCACTAAGCAAAGCTCTCCACGAAAGCCCATGAGTATCCAAAATATGTCATTTCAGGCGTCTATCACCCTGCTGACAATCGTCGTCACACTTATGGGCAATTTCCCCGCATATTTCCATATCCTGGCATACATCTTTTGCTTCCCTTTCAACCATACATCTTTTCATGCAAGCTCTAGTTTTTCTATGGCTGTTTATATATTTTCGCGGACATAGAAGTGGAAATATAAGGGTGGTTTTGTTTCCTAACGGGACGTGCAGCTCTTTCTGTTCCCCGAACCGGGTTAGGAATAAGCCCGGAACCGTTCCGAAAGAAACCGGAACTGAGTCCAGGTCGGTCGAGCTTGCAAACGTACATTTTGAGTCAATTTCAAATGGGCTCAAACGCTAAGTACTTGAAAAAAATTTTAATACCCACACAATACTGAAAACTGCATGTTCTTCCAGGGGAGGGGGGGTCTCAGGACATGGTGTCTGTATCTCAGTGAAGCTTTCTACGCCTCTGTCATTCTTATCAACATAATATCGAGCTGAAACTAGCGTCATTCGAACCCGTTTCATGCACTTAATGTTCCTTTTACCTAATATTAAATGTGAAAAAACCTTCAAAATGTGACTGCTACCAAAAATGATAGAAAATATAGGAAATAAGCTGATAAAAACTTCATTTTCAATGAATAAAAATTGTTTTGCCACAAAATAATGTTTGCATTTAAATATTTGTCACTGTAACATATTTAGAAGCTAAAATTGATATATACTCGTAGCTCCGTTTCAGAAAATAATTGGTTCTCTACTAAGATTTTGAATTTCCTTCTAATATTCATCCGTATTCTATGCCTTGCTATTACTTTTCGCAATTAATTTTCTTGCTGGTACATATGAGTATATGGCACATATTGTATGAGAATTAGAATTTTTTAATACTGGTGGATTTAAGCGCATTTCAAATTGAGTCAAAATGCCTGTTGGCAATCTTGAGATTGTAATTTATATTTTTCGTTGGTCACCACTGTCGTAAATAGTTATATCCTTGTGCTTTACTCAAATGAACCCTTTTTATATTTTCATATCAATTAGGAGGCATTTTATGTGTGTTTATATGGTTTACATGTGGTTTTATGTGAAATTACCTATTCCAGATTTGATTAAATCTCGACGTTTTCAGAATTTTGCTTCGTTGCTTTTTGCCGTTGTCGTCTGTGAACGACAGAAGATATGATAAAATATGAAAGGCTAAAATTTTTCGCCTCGAATAGATCTAAAAATTTTCTCTCTATCATTTATGGATAAGACACGTAGTTTCTATTTTTATCGTGAAAGACGACATTATGAGTAACAAAATCAAATTCATGAAAAACTACGTACAAAAAGTAAATGCAACATACATTGAATATGATAGAGTTCAACATAATACAGAAAATGTTGCGTTTTTGAACATACTTTAATCGAGTGCAAAGCGTGAGACTCGCGATGACAACGTATTCGTTAAAGTCGAAGAAGCTTTAATAAAAGATAATTGGGAATCACCAAATTACAGTCATCAATGGTTTGACCTTTAATTTTGAAATTACTATGCACAAATCGACGCGTCCAAATGGCAAGGTTCTATCTCGGTGAAACCAAATGAAAAGGTGCTAACTCGTAGAGACCACATGCTACAGAGTTGAGGGCGCTCATGTCCACAATATAATTTATATGGGATTTCAAATCTTCGAAAGTTCCTCATGCGAGTTAGCATATTTATATTTCGTCTCCACGATTTATCACCTTCTTAGTTGGTCTCTGCGAAATGGAACCTTGTTATTTGGACACAATGCAATATGAAGGAAGTACAAAGACAGAGCGCGTAGCGCGAGGTATTAGTATATTGTGTAACGACTGACGAGGATGGTGAGTTGGTATTTTTTAAAGGGTGTGAATTTTGCTGCACGAGGTGTGGGCACGATGTAGCCGAGGGCAGTAAACTTTCGCAAGCTAGTAAAAACCAATTCCTCCGGCGTAGCACACGATAATATCATATTTAACATATATGTCAAAATGCCACTACTATGTCTGCAGAGCACGAAGAAAGTTGATGTTTGCAACCTGCGGACGTCAAAGCAATCTTGACGCATGCGCATAATTCTGTATTACTGACACTACAGTACGAGTTAACCCGTCCAATAGCGTTGATACTCACGGGGCAGACCAATTCTTAGGGAGGAGAATGCTCTTTTAATCCGGTCGTTAGCGAAGCAAATAATAGAATTTGCGATCCGCACATGTGTGGAGATTGGTTTGACGCTCGTCGGTTTTAAACATTATCGAGCATGAAGCGCGAAATCTGACAGACGCGCATTTCACTCAGTCTTTGGATATTACATTTATCATGGTTTATCATTGCAGGAAGTATTAATGCGACAATATCACTGGCGCATTGTTTGATATTTGTGAAATGTTTTGGTGTTGCACTAGAACGTATAATAAGTAGAATATTTGCTGTGTGAAAAATCGATTTTATCCTCATAAGAAAGAATTTGATACGAGCTTTTCATTAGCCCCCCCCCCCCTCCACAAACAGTTATAACTAATTGCCAACTCGGTTAATTAACTGGCCAAAAATTTGTAATTGTAATTTTTTTTCATACAAAATAATATAAAAGTAATTGGCACATAGGATATCATTGAAGAAAATACGCCTCAATCAAATCCTGTAATTAACAACATTATTCCTCCAAACACAAGCGTATGATATTCCAGGGACATGATATTGTTAACTTTTTATTCTCACCCATAGAGATCATGTATCTATTCTGCTGAGCCAAATCTCCTTCAGATGAAATTGTTTTTTCCACGTTTTGCAAGCATACATAGTCTTTTTTTATATGCGATAAATAACCACTTTCCTTCAGATCTTGCTGCCACGAAATTAATTATTATTTATTTTTTTACTAGCTTTTCTTAGCTTTTTTCAAATTATGTTTTTCCGAATCACTAAAAGTGAATTATTAAATAACAAGAAAATTTCGAATCAATTCTGTGAAAGTAAGATTTAAGACGAAGTAATTTTTTTTCGTTAGGTCTGACATTACTTACAATGCCCGGGCAATTCGTGAAATGAGCAATTCTATGTCAAATCATGAAGTTTAACACGGATCTCTCATGAGAAAAAAGAGGTTTTTCAACATTTTTCTTAACAATTAGCCATAAAATACGAATAAAAAGTTATTTTTTACATATCCCCCCATAAATTTGTTTTGAAGGGTCCCGAAAAAAACTTGTATGTAAAAAATTTGGTTTTGCGAGTTTTTAGCGCTAATTATGATTTTTTCGTGGTTCTTTTTTTGATACAAATGATTTATAATATAACTTTTCATTGATAATAAGATCATTATATACATTATTTTAATAATTTATTATTGTTCTTCGCAATTTTCTCTTAGTATAAAGTTATAAAGTCGGGGTTTCTTCCGAATTATTTCACGTATTATCAACTGATCAGTTCGAACGAACCAATAATAAATTAAATTAAACAAGCATAATTGTGTTAACAAATGACTATTTTTTATAACTATCTTTTTTATTAATGATAGTTAATTGCGGTTTTTGAACTATAAGTTGAAAATTTTAGAAAAAAAAACCGCAACTATCTAGCATTACTATAGGAGAAGATAGTTATGAACAATAATAATTTGTTAAAAACATTAGATTTGTTAAATTGTATCTATTATTACCTCACACTAATTAAAAAGTGGGAAAAGGGTTGAATATTTCAGAAAACAAGCATAACTTTCTAGCATTATTCAAAGTAATGTTATTAAAAATAATACTAAATTGTTTAAACGAATATTTTTGTCAACTTGGATTAATTGTCACCTCACTCTAATTGAAAAGTTGGAAGTAAGTTAGAAATTCGGAAAAACCGCGACTTCCGAACTCTATTCTAAGTAAAACTTCCTAAAAACTATAATAAAATGTTTAAACAATTTATATGAACATCTAATTATTAATAGAAAGTAGTATTCTACGCATTACAAATTATTAGCGCTAAAAATTTGCAAAACCCCATTTTTCACTTTTGGGATACTTTGGGACCCTATAAAACAGACTTCTGCGGGTGATATGTAATAAATAAGTTTTAATTCGTATTCGAACAAATGAAATTTGAAAAAAAATGTCAATGCATTTGTAATTATTCCTCGGAAACTAAGGGAGATCCTATTTTCATATTTACAGGGATTTTAGAGTACATCGTAAACTATCTTCAAACAATTTTTTAATGAAAATCAAAAGTGCATTTTTTTCAAAAATCGAGTTTAAATATTTGTTTTTTAAAAATCCTAAAAATTTTCAAATTTTTTTACATTCTCATTCTAATGAGAAGGTATTGGTTTTATGTAAAATTTGACATAGTCGGTTTTCATCAAATCTCCACGTTTTGAGACCCCCTGAGCCAGAAAAAACGGTTTTTACCAAGGTGTCTGTCTGTCTGTAGTCTGTCTGTCTGTCTGTCTGTCTGTCTGTCTGTCTGTCTGTCTGTAGCCACGATAACTTTCGAAAAAATGATCAGATTTGATTGAGCTTTGGCACACTTTTTTATGGCCGAAAAATAGAGAACGAGTTCGTTAACCAGCTATTTTGGATGAAAATTCAAAAAGTGAGCACATTTTGAAAATTTTTGAGACCACTTTTTTTGAAGATTTAAAAATTCTATGTATGGTTATTAGTGGTACGCAAAATGACGAACAAAATATTCTAATGACTTTTCGTGATAAAACAAAAATTACTGGAGTTATAGCATTTTCAAAATTCCAAAAAACAAACGAAAATGTACATTTTAAGCCGAAAAACGCACGATATGAAAAAAAGTCAAGAGGAGAAAAACGTTGCTTTTTGAACGCCCTATAATATTTTCATAACAACTTTTTGAATTTTTTGAAAAATAAAAAATTCAAATTTTGATCGCACAAAAAAATAATCAAAAATTCCATTTTGCTGTGAAACTATGCAAGATACGAGAAAAGATCATTTTACCAAAATTGTGCACCCAAAAAAGATCTACAAATTTCTTATCATTCACTTTTTGATATGACGCGTAGTTTTTGTTTTATTCGTAAAAAACAGCATTGAAAATAGAAAAATCAAATGCACAGAACCGAGCGTGGAACGCAAGGTTCAAATGATTTTCAAATCAAATATCGAGCGCGAAGCGCGAGTGTCTGGATGAGAATGTGTTCCTTAAGGTCGATAGAACCTTGAGTAAATGAAGTTCCTTTTCAGTCTAAAATAAAAACAAATTTAACAATCACTTAATATGTAGAGGTTTTGATAATTTTATAATATTTGCAAACAAACTTTTTCTTTTCATCGAAGTCGAATACGAAGTTGAAAAATCTAGAGCAACCGAGCGTAAAGCGCGATGTAGATACGCCCGAGCGCGTAGCGCGAGGTGAATACATAATCGAGCGCGAAGCGCGAGATAAATATATGATCGAGCGCGAAGCGCGAGATCCAACAGTTGCGCGCCCTAGGCGCGCTCAAACTTGCGAGCGAAGCGAGCCGCGCGCGAAGCGCGCGATGAGAATGTGCCCGCGAAGCGGGCAGATTTTTTTTTTTTTAAATATATTTTTTTAACTGCGTCTTATTAGGAATAATTTAAAAAATACATCTCTACTATCTTTAACATCAAAAAATTAAAGGAGGTTTCAAAAAAAAAACGAAAAACAGCTCAAGTGGAGAATGTTTATTACACACTTTGCCTGGTCTCTTCTGGGCATTACATATAATGCCTAGGCAATCTGTATAATAGAGAGTATTACATACTTTGCCTGGACTCTGTTGGGCATTATATATATATCCGGATTACGTACTTTGCCTATAACATATATATATATATATACTATAGATAACCAGTGCTTAAAATGGCGGCATCCGACCAGTCCATAGGAGTACTCTAATCGCTCCCTATTATGCCGGCCTCGGGTCTGGTCTGCACAGTGACGACGGGCCGCCTATATATGGGTAATTGTTAAATCGTAGGCAAATTTTAGCACCTACAGTGGCAATCACATTATGATTAGGAATTAAATATTTTATAACGGAAATTGATCATGTCACATCTAAAAATTGTAAATCCAAAATGGGCAGTTAGACTGATGAAAGAGAGCGCGAGCTTTTAAAAAGTTCAAAAGTGAATAATGTAACGCATTCCATTTAGGAAAAACGAAATATTCAACTATTGTAGATAATTCTTTCGAATATAAGTAAGGTGAAGTAATAAATTAAAAGTCTAATTGTTTGAAATTACAAAAATGAAAACACCGTGACTGTAGTACAATGTACAATTAAAGATTCAACATTCACTGAAACTATTTACATGATTTATTATGCAGTCTTTCAAATGTATTAAAATCTATTTATTACATCGCGTCACTTACTAACTAAGTAACTGAATAATAAATCATGCTTCCATTTTTATCAAAATTGAAAATATGAAGTCATGAAAATTCAACAGGTGTAAGGAAAACTACATTATATTACTTATTTTCTAAAATTTGTACATTAGAATCTAAACATCATACGCTCTTCTATTGTACCGTACGGTAATGATACGAGAAAAATGATGAAGTTTAGCCTTTTTTAATATTTATAAGAAAATAACAAATTTTAATAATAAAAAGTCACCTACTTATGAAAGAAAACACCGTTGAGCAAGTAACGGAATTGTTTTGATAATTGTTTTCACTCCGAAACTGGTTTTTAACGCACGTATGGGAATGACGTTTTTGTTGTCAAAATGCACTTTTCAGTTTCAATATCAGATTCACAAAAAAGGAGTTAATATTTTAAGCTCAATTTTCTAGAATCTCGTATTAAACGATACGCTTAATATTTCTGTATGTATAACTCAACTGTAACTACAATATTTTACTAGAAAAACAGAAGTACGGTAATGACGTCTGAAATTTATCCTTGTGCAAACTGAGGTTGGGACGCCGTACGGTAATGACGTTTGGGGTGTTCTTATATTAAATTAAAGTAAATAGGAACAGAAATGAACAAAAAGAACTGACCATTTTTTAGAGGATGATAATAAGTATTTATTAAATTAAAAAAAAAATCAGTACGAGTTTCTAAGTTATTGTTATATTACTGGGACTTCAAGTTTGCCTTCAATTTGACAATTACCCATATATTCCCTGACCCTGGAACAGTATATGCTCAGAGAGGCAGATTGTAAACAACGTCTGATACTGCACTGTCTCTCCGAACGTATTGGCTGTCAAGGGACGCTCAGAGGGGGGGGGGGGGGGCCAGAAGCAGTCAAGCGTCAAGCCGACGCTATAGCGGTTGGTATTATAGCTAGGGATGAGTGTAGTATGGGCTTATAATAGTACTTCGCTGAAGCGCATTCGCTATCGCCCGTATACGATTATGGTCGCGTCAAGCTAACCTCAACTGGCAGACATGCAAAAGTTGTCAATCATACTTTTGTTACATAAAATATCGTGCGCACCAAGAAGGTGAACAAAAGAGTGAGTTTGCCTTCTAGGTAGGCAATATGCTATGATGCGTTTCCAAAAATTAGATGCCAACTTATATCATTTCTCCGTTTTTCTTACCAACCAATAAAAAATTAACTGACGTTTCAATTTTTCATGACATTTGAAACTTCCGAAGTCACATAGTTGATTCAAAAACATGAAAATCCATGAATCGAGCATAGAGTTAATAATTTCAAATCCACAACTTTCTTTTCTTCAATACATTTTAGTTTTGTTGATTTGAATTTTCAGAATTTTTCTGTTTGAGCTATACATTTTTTCCCGTATAAAATAGAAAAAAAAATTCTGTGGATGCTTGCAAAACGAAGGAAATGCAATCCTGTATCGAGATTGAGATTTGGCACACAGGTTCTTACATGGGTTACCATGTAGTTTACTGTGAATGGATTTTCTGAAGTTTAGGATGATTTTGGTGAAAAGTATAAAAGTGAAGCAATTTTGAAATGTCTGACTACTTTTTCTAGCAAACTTTGAGAATATTTTATTAAATGCTGCAAGAAGAAGCTATTTTGTAAATACTAAACTCGCCGATATCTTGGACTTTTTCAAAATGTTGCATTTTCCTGACCACCATACAGTTTATAATTATTTATTAGATTCGTTTGCTATAATTAATAATTATAAGTTAATCACTATAGAAAATTCATTGTTTTACTCCAATTGTTGGGTAGACCATTTTTGAAAATTTTGGAAATTTCAAATTTTGCAAAATTAAGATATATTAAGCATTTCCTAGAGATTATCGTCCTATGCGGAAGACTGATTTGTGGTAAAAACTACAAAATTAATTCAGGGGACTTTATGTTTTTGGGAATTCACATCAATATCGCGGAAAAAAGTTATAATCCGTTTTTTTTTTTTATTTTCACAATATCCTATACATTTTTTCACATCTGAGACCTGGTTAATAGTTCGTAACATTTTTATGGCCGAATTTTTTCTGTGCGCATTACGAATGTTCTATTACCACACACCGACTAACTTTAACTTTCAGTAGAGCTTCATGGCTTATTATTTTTCCTCTTTAGAAGAATTGAAATATAAAAATTTTTTCAGTCGCTTTGAATTTTACAATTCTTGAATTGAAAGATTCTAATCAATTATCATTTACTATAGAGGAAGAGTGGATCCATTGCGTACAGAATCTTAGTCCAAAATTCAAATATGAATACGTATTCATATTTTAGTTTAGTATGAAATTTGAGAAATAGAATAGCTAGATATGGTGCAAGTTATCAAATCAATACGTGTGATAAAAAATTGTATAAATATAATACTGAGCAGTTAAGAGATAACTATCACGATATAATGTATCAAATATGAAATACGAATCATCAATTCCATCATACAATATGTTAGCATTCAAATTTATGATATCCTTTTACTTTAAAGCACACATTAATTCGAACTCTGTTGGACATAATTTAATGGAGAGAATTAAAGTACAAAATATTATCGCAATGAGAATAGATATGATGACTTGCTAAATATCATTTGCAGGTTATGTAGCAAACCTGTAAACATAAAGGCGTATTCACATGCAAGAAAATTTTCGTATAAAGTCATCGTTTGATAACTGTAAATTGATCCCTAACTTACCAACCTCACTTTGTAAGCTCTAGAGGTTTCTATTGAAGCTCAAGTTTTAAAAGACACTAACTTTTATTTGAGCCGCAACTTCAGTGCCCCCCTAGTTTTTTCTGTGCTATATATAATCAGTATTATGATCACTACACGAAAATCTCGAATCTCACGACGTCAATGCTCTATGATCTCTGAACATACATTTTCAAACTTACTCCGCTATGAATCTCTTTCAATATTTGTTGATCGTCGGCATCGGGTAATTTATATGCATTATTGTTCTGCTTTAGAGATCCTGAACGGACCAAAAAAAATATATATATATATATATAAATAAATTTGCCCGATGTGCGGACACACGCCTAGGGCGCGAGTCTCTTGTGTCTCGTGCTTTGCGCTTGATAATGTATTCACCTCACGCTACGCGCTTAGTCTTTGTACTTCTTCTACATTTTATGCACAGACCTTTAAAAATTAAAGGTCAAAGCATCGAAAACTGTAATTTGGTGATTGTTAATTCTCTTTTGTAGGCTCATTCGGCTTTAACGAACACATTCTCATCACGTATCTCGTGCTTCGCACTCGATTTTGTGCAAAGCGCGAACTTTTCTACATTATGTTTAATTTTATTATATCAAATGTGTTTAATAATTATTTCAGCACCTCGGTCTGGTACTGCTTATTCAGAGATTGTAAAATAAAGCACAAATATTATTTGTTATGTCTTTTTTATATTTGTTTCTTATTTTGTATTAATTTTTATTCACAGCACCCTGAAAAATGTATCATTTCAATAACTTCATATTAGTACAATTCATAATATGGATTGATACTGAAACAAACTTATTTTCATTGTCTTGTTTTTAGAATTAAAAAAAGTGCGTTGGTCAAAAGAGCTGGTTAACGATCTCGGTCTTTCTTTTTGGTCACTTGAAACGTATACCAAACCGCAATCTAATACGATTAGTCTTTCAAAAGTTATCCAGCAAAACATGTTTTTTTTGGTCAGATTCATGGGTTCTCGAAACGTAGAGATTTAAAGAAATCCACGATAGTCAGCTTTCACATAAAACTAATACCTTCTCATTATGATGAGAATGTAAAAACATTTTCTGTCAGTTTTTTCGGTTAATTTGATAGTTTTTGAACACGTATAAGAACAAAATCCTATCTTACATCTCTGCCGTGATTTGGAAAAACACCGTTAACTGCAAAAAATCGAAAAATGAGTTTTTTATATCGTTGGAATCGTGATAAAAAGATACACCTGATTATTAAAATAATTTTTTTAAATTGTTAATAACTTTAAAAATAATTATTGCATAATTTTTGGAAAACACCGTTAACTGCAAAGATTGGCGAGTTGTGATTTGAGAGAGAGCCGTATCTGACCGTTAACTGCAGGCGTAAATCAGAGACGACTAAATACGTGACGTCAAAATTCGAGAAAAGGCCGTAACGGGTAGTTACGGACTTTACCAAAATTATTGGACGGCGATTTCCAGCCTTCGTGATTTCAGAGAGGTCCGTAAGTGCTTACGGCGTTCTCCGGAATCATCGAACCCCGAGAAAAAAGTTTTGTGATTCGAGAAACGCCGTATCTGCACTTATTATTAGTTGCAAAATGCAAATTTACTATTGAAAGTCTGTATTTGTTATAATTATTAACAGTCTTAAGCTAACAAGAAGCTATATTGTTAAAAAATGTAATAAGTAAAAATAATGTTTGTAAATCATTTCAATTGTTTAAAGTGGAAAAAGTGAATTGGAAATTTTCAAAGAAAATTAATGAAATTGTTTAAAAAAATTTGTTTTATTTAATACTTTTAATTGGTTTTCAAATTCAAAAATATATCGATTTCTTCATTTATCGATTTCTCGATCGATATATGTTTAGTCATTTATTTCAAAATTAACATTTAAAAAATGTATTTTATAATATTTAATTTTTTATGATTATAACGTGGAATTTGATTATATGATTATAATCCAAGTATGTTTAAAATCACTTCATTTTCAGTCAATAATTTCGTGTTTGATTGTTACTCCAAATATTCGGAATTTATGTACATTTAATAAATAAACATGCATTATTTCCGCTAGAATTTCGTATTATTTATTATTAATGAAATT
>CAKNYM010051735.1:90563-143771 GCA_932195095.1 Andricus curvator
CATAAGGACAACCGCGGCATTTTACCGGGAGCGAGTACCATTCTGAAAAATTGCACCTGCTCCCGGCGAAATCGCGGTAATATTTCAACCGTAACCACGCCTTCACGACTGTAAGATGGGTGGTTATAGATTGCAATTAGTGATGCATGTCGATCATTTTCAAATTTTTCAAAAATCTCGTCAGATTAAATTAAAACCTTGAACACCATACTCATCAGATCGAGACGAACGATCACTCAGTCGAGATGATCGTCTCGTCTCGATCGACTTTTTTCATTGCAAATTCTTGATCTCCATTTCATTTCAGTTCCATCTAACTATGTTTTAAGCAAATCTCGATTTCGTCCAAAAATGATCGATATGCATCACTAATTGCAATGGACTCAATATGATGAGCCAACAAGAGCCTCGTGCACCCCGAGTACAGGGAGCGACTCAAGGACAACCGCCTTCTGCATTTTCCTTGAAAGTGGCGGGAACATCCAAGAGCACCGATGATCAGGACGACTAGCTTAACAGAATATTCCGGGTATAACCATCGGAACTCCCTTATAAGGTCTTTATACCTCTCTTTCTTTTCTTTCTCCTTGGCTGTGACGTTTTTGTCAGCTGGCGCCGAAAATTCGATAACAAACATGGTTCGTTTCTCGAAGTCAAGGAGAACTATGTCAGGCCTCGAGTGCGCAACAAAAACAATTGTCGAGAATATGAAGTTCCAGTATATGCGGCACTTCTCATTTTCGAAAATTGACTCTATTTCTCTAGGAGCGTTTGGCGGAGAGGTATTTGGGCTAATGCCATAAGAGCGACAGAGATGGTAATAAAGCACTCTTAGTGCCGCATTGTGCCTTTGGATGTAGGTCGTTCCCGCATGAGTTGGACAACTAGATAGTATGTGTCCTAGATGCTCAGGGTGTGCATGACACGCTCTACAGTTATCATTGGGAATGTCTTAGCTCAAAATAAGGCGATGCTATACTGACGTGGAAATGACACCGTCTTGATACGCCAAAATGAAACACTCTGTGCCCGACTTCGATCCGGGTGATTTGAGGAAAGGAAACGTTAGCTCATACGACATCTAATTATTCTTCACATTTCTGTGGAAGATGCCGTGCATTCTCTTGTCGAGGAGCTGTTCGCGGAAGTTTTCCTCCTGTGCTTTCTTAATCCGGGCCTTCAGAAGTGACTACTCGAGATGAATAAGATTTGATGTATTTTGCTCACCCATGATATTGAAGACAAGGCCAAGTATTTCAGCAGCCTCCACCGCTGCTTTGTACAGAAACGCTCCTTTGCCCACTTCTTCGTGCTTCCTGACTATTTTAAAAAGACGGCCTCGTCGATTTGCGACTATATGTGCTGTACCTAGAATAATCCTGTGGTGAATACATTCAAGATTCAGTATTTTGCGGCCACCTTGACGCCGCGAGATGTACAGTCGCGGAACAGAAGACTTAAGGTGCATGCTTTTGTTCATGTGCATAACCTTTCATGACCCAATATCGAGGGATCTGAGCTCGTCCTTCGTCCATGGATGTACTTTAAATGAATAGATTACTATCGGGAGAGCAAGCATATTCGTTGCAGGTACCTTCATTAAGTTTTCCTTGCTTTAAATAAACCTTGGCACATTTTTCTATCCCAAATTGCATTCAAATCTCCTAAGTTTCTTTCTCGACAATTTCTAGAGCTAGATTTAGTTGCTTTTTATTTTTAGCATAGATCTTAAGTTCATCCATGTAAAACACATGAGTGACGTTATGCTTTCGATTTCCACGTTTGCCGCAGTGGTACCCTTCGGAATAGTGAAGTCCGAGAGATAGTGGCAATAATTTGAGACGAAAGAGGAGAGGGCTCATGTTGTCGCCCAGAACGACACCTTTCTGAAAGCTCACGTTGTAAGTTGTCCCTCGATGTCTTCCAGATGAAATAGTAAATCTGGTTCACCAAAGTGGTATCAATATTTCTATGCACCTCACGATGTGCGGATAAGCCGTCAAGCTTTTTAACAGAGAGATGATATGGGAGGTTGAATCGAAAGCTTTCCGGTAATCAATCCAGGACATCGATGGGTAGCGCTGGTAGGAAGCTGCGTCTTTGCAGACACATCTATTGATGAACAGGTTCTCCCGAAATCCTGCTACGCTTTTCTTTGAGCCGCGTTGTTCGAACATCTATCGCCACACAGGTCCGATTGTCCGATCAATCCTATCATTTAGGATAGCTGTGAAGATCTTATACAGTGTGTTCAGACAATTTATTGGCCTGTAATTCTCAGGCTCAGCCAAGTTACCCATATTTGGCAGGAGTAATATGCACCCTGCCACAAACCACTTCGAAATAGGCTCTTCCGCCTTTAGATATGAGGTGAAAATGCGGGCCAGATGCTGGTAGATTGAAGAAAACTTTTTCCACCAGAAGGTCTTGATACCATCTGGCCCCGGAGCGAAATAGTTCTCCATGCATCTTAATACTTTTTTCACCCCCTCGGTAGTGATGGGTGGGCATTTGACCCTCAGGTGTTACGCGGGCATTTCACTGCTCCTTGAAGCTATTTATGTCCTCTGAATCTTCTTTCAATGAATGCTGGATTTGGTAAACTTATCTCCAAAATTCTTTGACCTGCTCTGGTTTGGGCGGATGGTCGACAGTAACTGCAGGATCTTGGAAGAGTCGAGATGGGTCGGAGAGAAGCTGTTCCTTTTCTCTGACCCTAGTGTCTTTGACTCTAGTGTCGGAAACTAAAGTCGGGGCCAAAATCGAGGCCCCTCACTTCTTTCAATTGCAACTCGCTCAAAAAAATCTCTGAATTGTTTAATAAAAAATATCTGCAAGCTCAAAGTTTTCCGAATTCAACAATATGGTCACTTTGATCCTAAACCAAAATTTTCTCACTATTTGGAGGGCAAATATCCCAAAACGGGGTATTTCGGCCTGCTTTTTCAAGCGTCGACTTTCACCCGTTTCCAAAAAGTGGTCGACGTTAGGAAAGATCTGAAAAATTCACAGATATTCTTCCAACATTCTTTAAAGCAATACATTTTTTCAAATTCTGAAATATGCAATAATTTACTTTTTACGGTGATTGATTTGCAAATACCTTATGTGGAGAACGATTGAAGATAGGAAGCCGTCAAATGGCTCAAAATGAGCAGTTTTGTGATGCGAGTGCAGTGCAATAATTAAATTTATGATAAAATCATTGTTGTGCAAGAAATGTTATATAGCTGAATTTGTAAGACTCTAAGCTTTCAGATGCTCTTTATTAAACAATTCCGAGATTTTTTTGAGCGAGTTGCAATCAAAAGAAGTTAGGGGCCTCGACTTTTGGCTTGTAAATAATGACACCCGTTAAACGGCCGACCGCTCGCTCAACCGTTCCCCAGTGGTGGCAACCGGCTTTGGTCAGGCTTTATTCAGGTAGTCCTTATGGCGGTATGCATAGCGGCACCACTAGCTCGTATTCATGAACTGATAATATATATGGGAAAATGGAATCTTAACACTTTTATAATTTTCTAGATGAGTCCAATAAATTAAGATGAAGAAAATAATATAAATATGTAACCGTCCGCGAAGAAAGGGACCTAAGGCTCTCTCATGATAAAATAAATTATTCGTATATCTGGGAAATTCGAAATATCACTAAACTGCAAAGTGAGGCCCTCTAATGGAGTTTCTGTGCTGGTCCTCCTTTTTAACCGCTCCTCATGTAAAATGAAGCTACTGCACGTTAGGTCGAACTTGAACATTTTATAATACTTAAAAAAATGTAGAGTTTAAAGTAGAATCTGCGAAATACACATAATAAATATCTCCTCTGTTAATAAATATTATTTGCTGTTAGACTTTGTCGTAACGCTTGCGAATAAAAAGGTGTGTTAAGGATAATGTTAAGGTGATGTGATACATACGTAATTCATACGATTCCTACCATACCGACATTTTTTTGCAACACTTTACGTCCTGAAGAATTAAGATATCGAGTTTCCCATTTGGGGAATTAAATAAAACACACTATAAACCGTTTGTATAATCGTCAATTTTTAGAACAACCTTTTTTTGTTGAAAATTTATTTTGTGTTATTCCAAATATTTAGCAGTACACAAAAGTTCCTTAGATCCTATTATTTAATTTCTAAAATGTAAAACTTGATATCTCAATTCGTGTGAATGCAAGATGTTGCAAAATGAAATGTCGTTATGACAGGAATCGTATAACGTGAGCAAGTATCACATGGCCTTAAGCAAAATTAAATAATTTTAATAGGCAAATAATAATTTGACCAAAGTCTCTAAACTCTTCTATTTTATTTTGTACTTATATACAAATATTCAAAGTATCAAATTGAGTACTATATATTTTGTATTATTAAAATATTCTGTATTATCAAAACTTAAGAAGTAATTGTAATTTAATTATAAATTATTATTATAATCATAATTTTACTATTTATGAATTGTTCGAAAATTCTAGTGTCAAGTTTCTCTATCAGAAAAGTCGGAGTTCTTGGAGACAGATTCCTGACTCAGCAGCACAATTGCACATACGTGTTTTTCAGTAAGGATTCTGAGGGACTTTGTGCATTAATATCTAGAATATCTACAGTTTTGAATATCAATAATTCATATAAATCATATTTGTTTGTTTTATTTAATATAGGATGTATGATTTACCCAAGAACGGTACTTTTCATTCCAAAAACTCTCATACGTTGCAAGGTACAGTTGTAAATGCGTTTAACATGATATCACTGTTTGCTCCAAATGCAGTTGTGCAGTTTCTTCATGATGATGCCAATAATAAGAAAGGTATTTTTCATTCAATATTCAAATAATTAAAATATTGATTGGAAATCCACTACAATACGTCCCACTATCAAGACAAATTAATTTCGCAGCTATTGCGTATTTAAAGACGTGAACGTAAATACTTTGTTTGATTCAATAAAAAAACGAACGTTATTGAAGTGTATAATGTCACTAAAGCTGAGTGCAGTTTGCACCAAAAATACAATAAGTTTACCGCTAGGGATTCGTACACTGAATAGGTTCTGTATCGTGCACAGGAAACAGCTGCGGTTTCTCAACATCAATTCATTGGGTGGAGCAGACACACATTTATTTACGAGAAAAAAATTGCGCATTGCGTCCAATGAAATTATATTATACGTTCAGTAAATCTCTATTATCGAAGACTAGAAATTCTTCATGAATACTGTTTTTCACAATACAATCCGTCCATAAATATGTGGCTGTCGAAGACAAGCTTGGAAAAACGTGCATTTTCATCTGCGATAAAATAGTGAGTGCATTCATTAATATCTGCCTGAGCATTGCATTCTCAGAAGACAAGGATTCTTTCATGTAATTAAAATATTTATTACGATTCGATAATCGGGGACAACCTTTGAGAGGGCTCTATTTCTCGAGGACTTCAATCAAGAACATCGTGACATCGACATTTGTGTTTATGCAACAATTGTTAATTATGGATAGCGAGAGCACGTTTCAGGTCGGTTGAGTTATATCAAATTGTACATCATGATTATCATGCTTATAGCATATTAAATACTTATTATTTTAGGAATTTTATGAGCTTTTGAGTAAAAGAATTAACGTCTAATGATTTGGTATTTTGATATATCATTCTATATTGAAAATTAAGGTACACTTATTTCATCGTTTGACCACAAAAATTATTTTTTATATTTCAAAATCCTTAAAATATTACCTCGAAGTTCTCACTAAATGGCAGATTTTCTTTCAAAATTAAGTATTTTTGAAACAATCACATGTATTCCAAATTTTCTTTTTTCATTCCACGTGAGAAGTCTATCTCTTTTGAAAGATTTCAAAATAATGAAAAGAAATTTATGAATAAATAAATGGCCGAAGTTTTTCTAAAATTGTTGAAAATGGATTTGCTAAGAAATTCCACTTTTGAAAAATTTAAATTTTTTATAGAGATAGATAGCAATATGTCCTAAGTTTCGTTTCAGGTAAAACATTGCTTTACATTGAAAACATTTTTGTAAAAAACATTTAAAAAAAAGACATTTTTGTCTTCACTTTTTCCTATTTTGGCACCGCATCATCTAACCCCCAATGTCTGCACAATTCATATAGCGTCTCACTAGCAGAGTCTTGATCTCATTCATTATTTTATAATCGTTCTTTTGTTTCAACCTTAATATATTAGTATTTTTCATGCAGTTACTTTTCGTAAAAAAACACACACTTAAAGGAATCATCCAATATTGTTAGAGTTTGAAGTGAAGTATTTTTTTGAAACCAAACAATTTTCTCCTCTTGGAATTTTTTCATTTTAAGTAGGGCTTTTCTAAAAAGTCATAAATAATATTGCAAATTAGAGTTTTTGAGGAAATACATTTTCAAGATTTTTGATACAATTTTCGGCATTTTAACCTTTTTCGTAATCATTTGTAAGAGCAAGACTTTTCACTTCGAATAAAATAAGAAAATCCATAATACATACACTGAAGAGAGGCTTAGTCCAACGAAATGCATTTCCTTGATTTCATTTCTTTTTCTGTAGGTATTGATTAAATGACATCATTCCTTTGTCACCATTTCTTAAAAAAAATATATATATATTTCTTGGCCTGAAAATGTAAGATAATTAACTCAAGGATCTTTGAAAGTAAGAACCTAGTTTCCTTGAATCTCGTTTTCGCATGCAATAAAATATTTCTTTATTTCAGTGATTTTGAGCCTTTGAACTGAAACAATTTCTATTTGAAATACGTTATTCATCGATCCATGAATCAAATATTCTGGTTTCTTTGAATTAAAGAAATATTATAATATATCCGGATAAATTCCTGGCATTATATTTCTAAAATTATCATAATTTCTAAAGTGTTCAACAAAATTTTTAATTATCAAAATTTCTAATATGTTCAAAAATGTTTAAATTTCTAAAATTATTCAAATTTCCTAAATCATCAAAATTTCTAAAATGTTCCAAATTTTGTAAATTATCAAAATTTATGAAATTTCTAAAATTTCCAAATAGTCTAAATTATCTAAAAATTTAAAAATTTGTAAAATTTGTAAAATTATGAAGAATTATAAACTGTTCTAAATTTCTAACATTATAGAAGCGTCTCGAATTCTCAAAATTTATGAAATTGCCAAAATTTTTACAATGTATGAAATATCTCAAACTTTCCAAATTTCAAAAATGATTAAAATTTGCAAAATTAAAACTAAACCGTTCCACATTTCTGAAAATATCAAAATTGCTGAAATTGTTAAAATATCTCAATTCTCAAAATTTCTAATGGTTTAAAAACTTTAAAATTTTAATATTTCAAAAAATTTGAAACATTTTAGAAATTTGAATAATTTTAGAAATTTTTTACATTTCAGAAAATTCAGAAATATTAGAAATTTTGATAAGTTTATAAAATTTTGAACATTATAGACATTTGAGGACATTTGAGGACATTTGAACATTTCATAAAATTCAGAAATTTTGATAATTTTAGAAATTTTGAACATTTTTAGAAATTTTGAACATCTTAGAAATTTTGGAAATTATGAAAATATACGGAAATTTAGATAATCCAACATTCTTTCAAATGTTTTGAAATTTTCGGTACCACAGTTTTTGCGGTGAGGGAGTCGTTTAACGTAAAATCTCTTCTCACACATGTATAATGTTTTATCATTGCGTATAAAGTCACTTTTTACCCCTGAAAAGTAGAACTTTATCCCCGCTTCATAGGAATGAAAAAGGGCTAAAATCATGTATGTCTTCTAAAAATTTGATTTTTCTAAGAATTTTCTCGTCAGGCATCAGGATGTCTGACTCATCACATTCTATTTAAAGGCATGGCTGACTAAAGAAGGTCACTACTACTTGAGAAGGCGCCGCTCGCGAGCATGGTGCTAATGAATTTTTTATTCGATAACTCACACAATTTCGACGTCCAAACGTCAAAAGTGAGTTTCCCAACGCGAAAAAACGACATCCAAACGATTGGTAAAGGAATTTTTGAAAAAATTTAATTTTTTTGCAGCATGAAGTTAGAACTCCAGTTTTGAAAACTCACTATCTTTTTTAGTTTTTTCGTTCAAACGCCAAAATTTGGTTTCCAAACATGACCAAACAATGACTAAACGATTTCATTAAACAAAAATTGAATATTTTATGGTTTTTGCGCTAACTTCTTGGACATGAAATCATTCACGTTCAGCGGAACCGCGTTATAAATCATTCGGTTTCTGGTTGTTTATTAGGTCACTGGGAAGGGAGTTTCTTCCAAGAAATTTGTAAAACACCACGATCGTGATATGTTTATAAAATAGCCACTACTTAATTCAACGTATAATTTTCCGCTTGGCGTTTATATTATTTGATTTTGAACATACGTATGCTTCTGTGGTATCGTTTTTTTTCGCTTTCACGAAAAAGATATTCGATGTTGGATTCCAGTCTTGGAAAGAAGACTCTTCGGCCCTTCAGTTATATGAACTTTTTTCCATATAAGTCTTTTCCATAATATGGAATTGTAAGTGAACTATTCGAAATGTAACATAATTTGGTGCCCGTTTAGATTGTTTATATTTAATGTATGTCATATTGATTTCATTATATTTTTATGAATACCGCCTGGAATCAAGTCAAATTATTCGCTATTCATTATTATATGTAGATTACATAAATTTGAAATGCTGAAATGTGTGAAGTTTTATAGTTATATTTGATTTTACTAAACCACTAATTATTAGAAACTTTGTAAAAATCTCTAATTTAAAATTCTTGTTTAAAATAGAATATCTGTCAATTAACCATTCCTAGCTATTTTCCAATTTATGAACAAACGTTTTCAGTTTGTAGCAAACTTTAATATTCGCAAACTTCGCTTTTATTATTTTATTTGAAATCTGACGAAAAACTAAATAATTTTCACCAGAATAATTTGTTTTTGTATTTATTTCCAAAAAGTCCCTAGGGCTACTAAGCCCACTGAGGATAGAGCGAACATAATAAAATATATAATTAAAAAAAATTTCTCAATTGTATCCGCCTTAAAACTTGTTGTTCCCGATCTTTTTGAAAGTCCACTGAATTTTGGTCATAGTGGATCTCTTTTAATTCCCCGAAGAAAAAAATTCTAATACGACTGGTTGTCGTAATACAGAAGCTCGAATTTTCGTGATTTTACCACGCACGCCGATACCTACTTGACCATAACTAATACTAAAACTAACCAATTTAACTTTTTTATGGGCGTTTTGAAAACTTTTGTCTCCAGATTTACAAGAAAAATAATTATTTTTCCACCCAAAAATTAGTTCACCTTTATTTTTTAACTTTAAACTTAGTTTTGCGTTTTCCTCCAAGAGAGGCCACACATTTTTTTGCCAAAAATTTTGGCTAAAGAAATCTGGTTTTAATCATTTAAAATTGATCTATTAAAAAATGTGGCATAAGAAATTGGTGGAGATATAGGACATTCCTTGCGCGCAGCAGCAGTGTTGCGAGTGTCCGCGTTTGAAATTGCGGCTACAGACAGCATTTGTTAACGAAAATTTTATTTTTGTTATAAACTATTTAAAGAATAACAATTTCAGTTATGTATTAAAGTGGTTTCTACTTTCACTACGTAACTTTAATCCACTTTAAAAAACTGTAAGGCAAATCAGAAAGAGAAATGCACATGCACTCTAATTTGATATTAAATTAAATTTAATGAATGTCTAAAATAACTGTTCCATAAAAAAAATATAATAATTATTTTTTAAAATACGCAATGAGCACAAGAGAGCGTCTAGTATTATTGTGAGAGGCAAGGGGACTCACTAAAAAGCCCCCCGAATTCTGAAATAAAACTTTTGTAATATAATTCCATGAGATGCGAGGGTACTCACTAAAAAGCGCCCCTCAAATAACTATAGAATGAAAAAATAATAGAAAGTATAAAAAAAGGTCCCCAATGAACACGTTGGCTCATTCTCAAGGGATTAAAATGAGCTTTCTTTTGCAAAAATTTGTGGAAAAAAATGTGCAGCTTCCCTTAGAGAAAAGCGCAAAAATAAGTTTAAAATAAAAATAATTAAGGTGAAATAATTTTTTAATGAAAAAACATTATTATTTTCGTAAAGCTGGAAAAAACGTTCGCAAAACCCCCATAGAAAATCTAAATTGGATGATTTTAGTAGAATTTATGGTTTATTAAGTATCGGCGTGCGTGGTAAAATCACAAAAATTCGAGCCCCTGTATTACAACAACAAGTCATACTAGAGGTCTCCTCCTTCGGGAATTAAAAGACGTCCACTATGACTATTATGCAGTGGACTTTCAAGAAGATCGGGGATAACAAGATTTTATGAGGGTACATTTGAGAAATTTTGCCCCATGTATGGGAGAATTAGTGAAGAGTTGTCAAGGGTAAATAGATTAAGATAAAATAAAATATAATGCTGTTTATCTACAATCGTTGAGGCTGTATTGAAGGAGAGACAAGCAGTGAAGGAAATAACCTATCAAAATAATATGATTAAGGATAAGTGAATATCAAGTAAGCGCCTCGGTGGCTCAGGCGATAGCGCGCCCCTGAGCCAGACTTCCGTACCCCTGAGCCGGTACCAATGGAAACTTTTCTATGTACTTCTATCGGGGCTTTGGCGGTTCGGAACCCACCTTGAACTGTAGGTCCCCTCAGAAGAGGCTGGTTACCTCCCAGCGTAAGAGTTTCATATCGAGAGCCTAACCTTGAGGGTCGCTAGTCGACTTTGAGAAGACTCGCAACTGAGTTAGCGATCTCCTTGCGTAAAGGCTTCATATCGAGGTTAACTCTGCTCTGTGTTTGCTGGTCGGTTTTGAGTAACGAAACCCGGATGTGGCACAATAGGCTTTATACTTGTAGTTTGAGGGCCAGGGAAACACTTCATGGGATCCTCCGCCGACATTACATACATACACATGCATAGAAATAATAAGTAACGATAAAGTAGTATAGTAGGTTGAATTTTACAGGATATATCTCATTCTGGATTTAAATTTGTGTAAAAATATGTGTAGAAAGAGCATGCTTAAAGTGATATCGTGACGGAGGTAAATAAAATTAATGTCTACGAATTCTACAATTAAGAAGGTATGAAGTGTCATTAATCAAACTTCATACCATTTTATTAAGAAATTTCAGGCCTATTCCGGCCTTTTCTTAATATTTTCAGCTACCGGAAAAGCTACAAGAGTTACACTATTCTGTTTGTGTTTTTTAAAAATATTTCAGTTTTGATCTTATGCTGGTGCTTAGCCCTACTAAGTCACGCTATCTAGGCTGGTGATAATCCTATAGTGTTGTAAAAAACAAGTTCCATTAGTCTTCTGGTTATTGTTACACTTCTGCCTCTTTCTGTCGCACTACGCAATTCTCCTGGATACCTCTACGGCGACACTAATCATCGCGAGCATAAGGTCAGTCATGTATTTTATATAAATTACCTGAAGAATTATGCTTCTGGTGCAAGCAAACTTCAACTTGCTTTAATATCGACAAGTGTGCCAAGATTAATCTGAAGACAGGAACCTGAGCTTGTGGATATTAGTGTTATTAGACATCTGGACATTGGAGAGACCCATACATACCTGGGCCTGCCTCAAAGCCGCATTGAGCACGTAAAATCAGTGAAGGAGTCTCCGAAGCAAATACAAGCATCTTCTTCGACAGATTTGATCTTCAAATGTTTCGAGTTTGAACAAGGTATCTGCAACTAAAACGCTTGCCGTCCCGGTTCTACTCTACTCATTTGGAGTAGTTTAATGGACGAAAAACGATCTCACGGCCCTTCATATCACCACGCGTAAGATCGTGCATATTCATGAGAGTTTGCATACCAATTCGTCCGTGAGATCGCTGAAAATGGCAGAGTTCCGCTCCTAAAAATGGTCCGGAAACACGAGATGATTGAAAAAGGAGCGTTCATTTACAAAGTTACGGAGCAGGCGGCCGAGACCTTTGGCCTGAATTGCAACTTCAAAAGTGAGGAGAGCGCATTACTTCATCTAGATGCCTCATTTCTGAAAGTCAAAGTAAAGAGGGCAGAAGTTGAAAAATACCCCCAACAGCTACTCGACAAGAAAATGCACGGAAACTTTTACAGAAATGTACAAGGTCATTCCTTGTCCAAGTAGCAAACTATTGCTTTCCTCAGATCGTTAGGAATCAATTCAGGTACAGAGGGTCCCATTTTCGCATAACAAGATGGTGTCCTTTTTCGTCGTAGTATACCGTGAACGCAATTTTGCGTCAAGAAGTTCCCAGCGACAGGTGCAGAGCGTGTCATGCACATGCTGAATACCTAGAACACATACTATACGGGTGTCCCACTCGAGCGGGAACGACACATCTCTACATACATAATGCGTCCCTAAGAAAGCTTTATTACAATCTATGTAGCACTTACGGCGTTGGCCGTGATTCTGCCCTGCCGAAAGCTCCGAGGTAGATAGAATCAATTCTCCAGAATGCTTGACATCGTTCTCCAAGAATTCGAAAAAAGAGCTTTATTCGTGATCAAATTCTCGGCGCCCAACTATTACTGGTTCGTAACCCTAAAGCCATAACCACGTGCCAAGAACATGCCAAGGCACTTGCGAGATGAATGCAGAAAGCTGTCTTCTTTGGGTCGCTCCGTGTCCTCAAGACACACAATGGTTTCAACGGCCTGTCGTTGTAATTTTGTCGTGCCCTGTGGCCACCCATTTCACGGTCGTTACTCCCAGTGGGACCCTGCGGTGTTTATTTAACTTTTTTTTTAAATTATATATTATATAAAAATATACAAAATTGCATAAGGGATCGTTCATAAACTACGTGACGCGTTCTTCTTTTGTTTAAATAAAGATGAGAATATCATTTCCGTGAAGTTGAGAAGGATACAACGATATAAACAAAAGAAAAACGCGTAACGTAGTATATGAACGATCCCTAACCATAAATAAAGATTAGTTTTTACGACATTCAGGATGACCTTTTTTGGCAGAGCCTATTGACAATCTTTTTCCTGGCTCAAGACATGAGATCATGGTCTCAAAACATGAAATAAAGTCTGGCTTCATCTCAAAAATGAGACATCGAAAAATTTCTTTGCTTCGTCTTCAATATTTCTTGATTGGGGACAACTGAAGTCAGAACCAATTTGAAGGATTTTCACTCGGGATGCCTTATTCAAGACCAATCAGGACTAAGTCAATAATAATAGTCAACAATAATGATATATGAAAATTATTGTTGACCGGGTAACAATTGCTGTACATTGTTTTATACAGCTTTAAGTTTTATTTTCGTGCAGATTCAAACGCTACAACGAAACTATATTTGAAGTTAGGATGAAAAAGTGAGTAATAATGCTCTAAAAATCGTTTTGAATCTTCATTATAATATAATTCTTGAATATCAAATTCAAAAGCGTCGCTGATCTCTGACCCGTATTTGAAACAAAAATTATCTGCTTTGATAATGAGAGGAATAATCTCGGGAAAAGAGAGAAGGTCAGTTGAATGAATGAGATTATCGTAGATGCAAATTCTGTTGAATTTCTATCTCTTGGGAAAGCAATTCATGGGAAATGGCATCCGGTGTATTCGCTTATACTATTATACATATCGAAACTCTGACGCTGCTAGCAGCTTAAATCATCGGATTTCCAGCACTAGTTCACTTCCTCTCCTTTTCCGATCATTTCCAACTTCCAATTTTTCTTTTTCCGTTGTCAAACAAGAACCCTTCTGTGATTCGCGAATGTGTCGAGATAAAACATCTCTCTCTCTCTTTCCCCCTCCCTTCCCTCTTTCTCTCACTCTCCCCCCTCCACCTCTCTCTCTCTCTCTCTCTCTACCTCTATCTCTTTCAAAAGCGTTCAATATATGAAGCGAAATCAAGGTATGATACAGTAAAAGGAAAAATGCTATGAAAAGTAGTTTTGGAGATGAAAATTTTCTCGTAAGCATTTCACCTAATAAGATTTAAGTTTGAGCTGAGATTGCGTTTAAACAGAAAAGGAATAAAAAAAATTGATAAGGACCTCATCAATTTTTTCATGCCTTCCAAATAAGGTGCATGCAATTAAAACAATTTTCGGTTTGGAAAAAAAATTTTTTTGGTACCTTTGCAAACAAATGTTTTTTTCTGGCACAAGCATGAAAAAGTCGTTTTTTGACACCTTTTTTCGTTCTGTAAAGTAGCACTTTATATGGATAATTATTATATTATTATTATTGTTCAGAACTGCCTTAAAAAAGTTTTTACCGCATTTTGATGTGCAGTTTAAACTGCGCATTAAAACTGTCGTATAAAGTCCTTTTTGGACAGTTTTCAGGAGTCATAACCTTACTATCGCATTGTCATTTAATTCATGACAAAATGGCCTGGGATGCAATATAAAAAAAATCCTACTTACGTCGCTGAAGGAAGCAATTTTGATTATACTTTTGAAATTTCAGATCGATTGGTGAGGATTTGCTCGAGTTATGTTTCCGGCCCGTTCAAAAAAAGTGATTTTGAGACAAACGCGTTTAAAGTTTTAAGTACTGTAAAGTTCTTCTCATTCTGTACTCCAATATTACAGCGCTGGCAGTGATCACGAAAGGAGTTGGGGGCATACCTGAGAGGCGTTTCGTAGAATTTGAAATTTGGACATTTAGACATTTTTTTCGCCCCACATATTCTGGTATATTATTTTTAAGACCCTGAAACACCTTTGGGGCCATCCATATACCACGTGGACAATTTTTTACCACTTTTTGAGCCCCCTCCCCCATCGTGGACATCCGTGGAATCTTGACGAACACACCCCTCCCCCATACTCTGTCCGCGTGAACATATTTCATGAAAATACAGATATTATTGGCCTCTCTCTCGGCCCCTTGGACCCCGTTATCAACGAATTGAGCCAAACGAAATTCTATAGGAACGACTTACACCGGGCCTAATTTTATTCCTATTTAATTGTTTCATTCATTATATTTTTTATATTTTATCAATTGATATATTATTTATATATCGATTTAACTATTTAATTATTCCTATTATTATTCCTATTTAACTGAGCCCTATTTTGGGAAAAAATTCTGAACACCTGTGTAAATAGTACCAGAGTTTTTTCGAGTACTTGAAAACTTGCCAGTGAGCAAAATACACTAGGAAAAAAAATCGCCATGACACAGGATTGAAAATTGTAAATACAATGAATTGTTAAATTTTTTATGTTTGGTATTCAATAAAATTATCTTTATAATTTGTGAGATACAATTTTTTATGCGCATGTGTGGGCTTTTTTAGCACCAAAATACACTAAAAAAATCGGCAAGACTTTCGATTCCTGGTTCTTGTCGATTTTTTTCCAGTGTGTATTTATATGCTGAAAAAACCTGCATAGATTCAGAAGTGTTTTAAGCCGAAAGTTACAAAGATATTTTCATTAAATGCCATAATAAAGATTTAAAAAATTCTTCGCGAATTTGCAAAGGTGTTAAGGATTTTTTTCCGAAAAAAGGGGGGATTAAATTGGAATTATCTCTCAGAAAATAATTCATTAAAATCCGCGAAAAAATTGGAAACACTTTTTTTACCTCCAGGTATGTCAAAAAATTGAAACTTAAGAAAATTCAAAAACTCAGCAAAACATGAATTTCTAAACATTTTTTTCAGCGCGGGTAACTAAGCTGCATGGCTATTGATTCCAAATTAATTATTTACTCGTTTAGGATCCCAATATGCTAATTTTTTGCATTGTAGCGATTTCAAATCCCAGAATTTGTTATTTTTGACCCACCCTTTTATGCATTTACTATCGGAAAACCTTTTTGGAGATGCATTGTTGCCTGTAACATGTTTTTAGGTATTTTTTAATCAAATTTAATATTTAGCTGGTTAAACTGTGTTGTTCTCAAGCAACATTATTCCTCTTACTTTTCTTAGAAATCTGAAAATCTTAATTACATTTTTTTTTTAAATTGACAAGGTTTCAAACATTAAAAGAAATGTTTTCTATACCCTAAACATCTTTTGAGAGATTGTTTATTTGGTTTTAAAATTTGAAACTGATTTTTTAAAAACACTATTTTCGTGCTATTGTTACACAGAATAAGACACAAAAAAATTAAGAAAATCTATTTCTGACGAACGTCCAAAAGGATTTTGGTCCTCAAAGGGTATTTAAAGAGTGATTGAAAAAATGTTACTTTCAGACCGTTCCTTTGTTCTTAAAAACTTTAATTTGTATTTTCCCCACATTTGTGCACAGGTCTTTTAAAATTAAAGGTCGAAGTATTGACAACTGTAATTTGGTGATTGTGAATTCTATTTTTTTAAAGCTCCATTGGCTTTAACGAACACATTCTCATCACGTATCTCGTGCTTCGCACTCGATTTTGTCAAAAATGCCAACTTTTCTACATTATGTTTATGAAAATAAAAAAAAAATTTTCTGATAATCTTGTAGGGATTTCAAAAAGCAACATTTTTCTTCTCTTGACTTATTTTTCATATCATGCGTTGTTTGGCTTAAAATTGTAATTTTCTTTTTTTTTTTTTTTAATTTGAAAATGCTATAACTCTGATAATTTTCTTCTTATCGAAAAAAGTTGTGAGGATGAAGTTTTCAACTATTCGAGTACTATAAAAATCGGTCCGTAGAATTTTTAAATATTGAAAAAAATGATTTCGAAAATTTCCAAAATGCTCTGACTTTTTGAATTTTTATCCAAAAAATCTGGCTAACAAACTCGTCTTTCTTTGTATACCCTTAAAAATTGTGCCAAAGCACAATCCATTCCGAGAAGCCTTCCAAAAGTTATCCGATATACAGCGACAACGAAGACAACGACGACAACAACGATAGACTGACAGCCACCGACGTAAAAACTATTTTTTCTGACTCAGAGGGCCTCAAGACGTCGACATTTAATGGAATACGCGAAATTAATTTTTCTCATAAAACCAATGCCTTAGAATGTAAAAATTCGAGTGTACCTCGAGTATACTTGGTCTAATTTCAGTATATGTTTCGCAGATTCAGGGGAACGTGTGTCCACGTGGATTCTAGCCCGACCCCCCCGGTCGCCCTTGTGGACAAGCGAGAAATTTGTCCATACCGCCCCCCAACTGTCCACGTGGTATATGGATGGCCCCTTTTGAGCCAAATTTTTTTTTTTGATCTTTTGAAAATTCTACAGTGGGTCACGTGACCGGATTCCTATCTTACCGACACTTTTTTTCAAAATCAACTTACGTTCACACGAAACGTGACATCGAGTTGAAAATTTGGGATCATAAATAAGAAGCGCTGAAAAAGGCGGCTCTGGTCCTAAATTTTTATAATTATGAAAAAAAATTTTCTTGTAAATAATTTTTTTTTGCTTTTTTTATGGTTATTAAAATTTAGAACCAGAGCCGCCTTTCTTAGCGCTTCTTATTTAATATCCCAAATTTTCAACTCGATATCGCGTTTTGTGTGAAGGTAAGTTGATTTTGAAAAAAAGTGTCGGTAAGGTAGAAATCCGGTCACGTGACCCACTCGTAACATGGCCTTAAGCAGTTTAAACCTGCGATTAGGGTACTGTGTAAGGCAATTAATTATGAGTAGTTATTGGACCAACACCCAGTGATAAAATACCATCAATTACTGATAAATCGTTGCGGGAAGTGACCAATTCCAAAACTTTGGTGAAAAGCAGTTATAAAAAGACTTTTTCTAGCTGCTGCGCGTGCACAGTTCGATCCAGATTACTTTTTCTTGCTGTTGCGCTTGCGCATTTCGATTCAGAATTACTTTCCATGACTGCGGGAGTCAGAACCTCACTTCATTATGACTTGACGCTTATGAGATTGATTGTGAGGAGTGAATAGTCAATGGACAAACTCGAAGTGATAAGTTAACATAAATGACTGATAAATCATCAATGAATTACTGATGCATTACCGAAAATTTCCGCAAATTTTTGTAATTTTTCCATACCTGAAGTATTCGCTAATTCAGCAATTTTCCATGAATTTCCGGAAATTTGTGAAATTTAGCAATTTTCCCTTAATTTCCGGAAATTTTTGGATTTCTTCCAAAAAGCTTTGGATACCTTGAATTCTACCATAAATTTCCAAATAATTGGTTTTTATTGTTTCTTAAATCAAAATTTTCCTGTGTTTATTACAAAAAATATCCTGTGCAACAGGTGCTGAAAGTAGACATGTGCAACTCTTGTGAAGATTATAGTACTTGCCAACGGCTCATGTTCGTGTCCTTTCCGGCTCGTCTTCGGTTCGTTTACAGCTCGCCTTCGGCACGCCTTCAGCTCGCCCACAACTCCCCTTCAATTCGCCTCTGGCTCGTACAGCAAACTTCACACTGGTGTGCAACTGCCTACTTTTCGCGCTTGTGGCACAATATACTATTACTTTGAGTAACTGTATGTCATATACATATACCTCAAATATAAGAAAGTTCATACAAAATCCCAATCTTGCAAAACTTTATAATTACAAATTTTGAAGAAATTGTTTCACCTGCAGTAAATGTATTATTTTATTATTATATCCTAGCCCGAGAGCAGATTTTAAAATGGAAGGAAATGTGAGAGGGGGGAAAAGATTTTAATCTAAAAAAAATGTTTTGATTGTAAAAATGCATTTATTTGTCAACTGTTGAAAACTCATTTCGGCAGTGTGGTTTCACCAAGTCACCATTTTTGACTCTCAATTAGTCCAGACCAGACTTATTAATATTAATTACAACTGCTCATACATTTTGTGGAACCGTTCTTCTTTGATCGACGTAGGGAACTCTTACAACAACCTTTGCTACGATTTCAATGGGTGGTATAATGTAATTCAAACGTTCCAACACTTTTGCAGATGAAACGCAGGTGAAACCATTTCTTCAAAATTTGTAATTAGACAGTGTTACAAAATCGGGGTTTCTAATTAATTTGATTGTATTTGACCTATATATATATATATATATTAGGGGTGTTCAAAAAAAAAGAAAATCCAAACCTCAACTTGAATCTTCGATTTTTTTGTTCCTCTTGGATTAATAATATTCGTCCTTAAAGGAGAAATAAATTGGATAACATTTAGAGGTCGCTCATCGTGAATTTGTCTGTTTTCAACAGAAAAATCAATTTTTCCCAAAAACGGTGAATAATAACGCAAAATTGTAAGGAATATAAAAGATGCGTTTCATTAAAATGAGTATTTTCTGTACATAAGTTTTATTGAAATTATACATAGTAAAGGAGATATAAGTAGAAAATTGTTATAAAGAAGCGTTAATCATCTATCCACGTACTAAAAGGTCCTTAATACACATTTAAATTATTTTTAGGTCCTTGAAAAAAATTCATATAAAGAATTTTTTTTTAAATAGTAATGTTGCATATTTTTTAATTTTAAACATCTCAGAATTTAAAGGTAACAGTTTCTATGATATTTATGTAATACCTTTATATAAGGAGTGAATAAAGCTTTCTATTGTTTCACAGCCAGCTATGCAGAATCTCTCACAACATCGAAAGTAGAAAAGGAAAAGATATAAATGTTGTAAAAGATCATAGAAAAGGTTACCTTTAAATTGTAAGATGTTTAAAATTGAAAAATATGCAAAATCACTGTTTTTGAAAAATTTTTTCATATTAATGGTTTTCAAGGACCTAAACATAATTTAAATGTGTATTCACCCTCCGCTCACAGACTTCTTTTTCCCACCTTCCGTTTACAGACAGGGTCTTTTAAGCCTGAGTCAGTTTTTGAACTGTTTCTGGCCTTCAAAAAAAACTGGAAAAATTCTGGGTTACTTAAAGCATTTACTACATGATTCAATTGTTGTTAATGGTAATTGTTACAAACTTTTTTAATCAAAATCTTTTCCTGTAAACGAGATATTCCAGTTTAAAAAATTGTCTGTGCCTTAAAAGCCCCTGTCTGTAGACGGAGGGTTAGAGACCTCTTCGTACGCGTGGATAGATGAGTGAAGCTTCTTTATACAAATTTTCTTCATATATCACCTGAACTATGCATAATTTCAATAAAACTTATGTACAAAAAATACTCATTTTAATGAGATGCATCTTTTATATTCTTTACTATTTTGCATTATGATTGACCGTTTTTGAAAAAAATTGATTTTTCGGTTGAAAACAGACAAATTCGCGATGAGCGACCTCTAAATATTATCCAATTTATTTTTCCTTCCAGGAGGTTTATTTTGAATCCGAAAGGAACAAAAAAATCGAGGATGCAAGTTGAGGTTCAGGAATCACGTGCGAAAATTCATGTAAAATGCATTATAAAACAAATAATTATTTCAGTTGAAAAATTAGGTACATTTTGATTGATTACCTTTTGATTGAACAGAGCGTTTTCATAACGCGTGATGTTATAAGGAGAACAATTTGATAGCCCTAATTAAAAAAGTATCATATTCATGTTGAGGCAATTTTGAAGTTTCCAGAATGCATCAATTTGTGAACAAACCCATTACGAGCACTTTATATATGCCAGAACCCGTTGTGGATATTTTATATATGTCAAAACGCGTTGTGGATACTTCATATACGCCAGAAACGTACTATACTATCTATATACTCGCGGTCGTGGGAGGTGGCCATAGGTTTGATTTACTGCAATTCTACTGGGAGGCGGTATCACTGTTAAATGGCATTTTCTCCCAGAGGGACCCCGCGGTGGTTGTGTAACCCTTATTTTTGAAATTTTATATATATATATATATATATATATTACGCTTAAGAAGCGAAAATGCTCATTGAGCATTTCAATCGACCAAAACGCATTGTGTGTCTAGATTCTGACAGAACGCGCTCTGAGCATTTTGAAAGAGCCAGGACGCTTTCTAAGCGTCCGGAAAGAGTCTCTAGTCTTTTACATTCGAAGGGTCGGGGAACAAAAGGGCCTAACCCCGTTTTTCCAAATTTTTCAGGACGCCAGAAAAACGTTTGTATTTTGCGAGATCACCCAAAAAAATATATTGGACATATGTGATCGATAATCTCCACTCTTGAACGTTGTTCTTTCAAATTTCATGCGAATCCGTCAAATAGTTTTCGATTTATGAGACATCAAAGTTAAGCACGGGCCTAACCCAAGGGGGTACAGGCGAACAAAAGGGCCTAACCCCGAGCAGCAAGCATTCACTCGGCTTAGTGCCGCCTGACTTGCGGTGCAATTCTATGAATAAATACTAGCAAATACAATAATAATTTTTTGATAAATATGTTTTTGTTAAGTTGTGAACAATTAATTATTTATTGTCTAGTATATTTTTCTGAGCATGATCTATTATATTGAGTGATACTTTATTTTCGTTAAATTATTATTGATTTTGCTATCGTTTATTGTTATTGCTGTTGAAAATAATAATGAATTTTGTGATTAAGGTTCAGATATTCGGTAAACAATGAATTTGCGCTATTTTATATTGTTAAAAATAATCGAATTGGACTGTATTTTTGGAATATATTTTTTTTAAAGACTGACTTTGATGAATTTTTAAAATATGAAAAGTTCTTTTTTTAATTTTTAGTTTACACCCTTGAAACGGCGTTTGTTTGAGGAGTCCAAAAAAGTGTAAAAGTCAATTTCGAAAAATTTGTGGGTTAGGCCCTTTTGTTCCCCGACCCTTCATTTGTATATATTCAAAAGTTCTTAGATCTAATATTCAATTTTTATTTTTACCTAACTCAAATCTTTCTCCTGTAATTTCTTTCTCTGTAAAATTTGCCTGGATTCACGGTAGCAGAAATGAAGAATCCACTTTTCCTGTATTGGATATAAAACTCTTCTTTTCAAATACCAGCTAGGCCTAGCTTACATAGGAGCTCTACATCGTCAACGATTTCTAATTCTCAATAAAATCCGCTTATTCTCTAAAGAGGCTAATCTTTGTAACTTTATAACTCATTATTATATAATAATGCATATAATCTAAATTTATTACAAGATCTCTAATCATGAATTATACACTAGAAGGCCTAACGAGGGCTTCTTCATATTCAAATATAATCTATCTCTCTTCTTCTTCTACTTAGTAACTGGGACCCGGCCGAAACTTAATTTGGCCGAAATTATATATTATCTGAAATTACATTAATGATTGGATCAAAATTATTTTGTTTAACTGGAAGTAACGAAATGGAACGAAAGTTTCGGTCGGGTCCTTGTTTAGTAACCAGGTCTAAAAGACGTCTTCTCTTTGTTCAAATAAAACTTCTATCTCCGTATTATCCAAGCACCTTCTATAAATATAGCTTTGGACAAGGTTGATAATTTCACAATGATGATTCTTTAGTCACTTTTCACTTTATTCAATGAAATGCACAAATTCCTGTCAGTTCCCCTGGAGAAATTAAAGATTAGCGAGCACTTTTTCAGTCGTCGCTGTTGAGCCGCACGTTGGCGCTTGAATGCCGTCAGTTTGCGCGCGAACTACAAATCTGTCATCACACGCTCGACAAGTCAAAGCAGCTGGCCGTCAGGCAGCACTTTGTTTACAGAAGACATGTACTATCGGACGCTAGAAGTCTGGAGCGGAGGTAGAGGTGAGTCAGAGAAGAGCAACAGTATTTCAATGACCCAGCTCGAATCTTCCAATACCCTCAAGTTACTGTGGAATACCTGCCCAAACCAGAGGCGTTCGAGGGATTTTAGAGAGAAATCTACGTAGTCCAGCATCCACTGAATGAAGACACAGTGAACATAAATATATTCAAGGAGCTGTTCAGTCACCTCTTAACACCTGAGGAGGAATACCCAGAAATCACTACCGAAGAGGTGAAAGAAGTGTTAAAAGGCATTGAGAAGTATTCCGCTGTGGGACCAAATAGTATCAAGAGCTTTTGGTAGAAGTAATCTCCTCCAGCCTACCAGCATCTGGCCCACATTTTCACTCATGTCTTAAGATGGAAGACCCTACTCCGGAGTGGCTGGTGGAAGGACACACAGTGCTCCTCCCGGAGAAGAGTAACTCATCTGACCCTACGAATTACAGGCTAATAACTCACGTCTACACGCTGTATAAGATCTTCACAGCTATTCTAGATGATAGGATTGTTCTGTGCACACCTGTGGGGCACAGCTTGGTAGCGAGAAATGTACGAACAACGTGGCTCAGCCAACGGTGTAGCAGGATGTCGGGAGAACCTGATCATCGATAGATGGGTCTACAAAAATGCAGCATTCTACGAATGTTTTCTCGAAAACAGTTTCTGTGGCGCACTCAAAGCATGACATAGTTCTTCGTAACTCCGAGAAACGAACCACGTTTGATCTCGAATTTTTGGCACCAGCCGAGAATTACATCACAGCCAAGCTAAATAAAAAGAGAGACCTTAGAAGGGAATTGCGATGGTTGTACCCAGAATTTGTTAAGCTGTTTAAGCTAGTTAAACTATTCGTTCTGATCATCGGTACTTTTGGAGGTACCAAGCTTTCACTGCTTCATAGTCTAAAAAGCATCCCTGCGTGTCCACGAAATGCCGAGATACTTGAGGAGAAAATGCAGAAAACGGTCGTCTTTGGGTATCTCTGTGGCTTCAGGGTGTATGAGACTTTTGCTAGACCGTCAAACTGAGTCCATCGCAGACTATAGTCACCTTTCTCACTGCCGCGAGACGTGGTTACAGCTGTAACGTTACGGCGATTTCGCCGAGAGTAGCACGGTGAAATTCCGCGGTTGTCCTTATGACGAAATCGCAAATATATATAATTAACAAAAAAGGTTAAACAACCACCGCAGGGTCCCACTGAGAGCAGCTGCCATCTAAAAAATGACACCGGCTCCCAGTAGAACCGCGGTAAATCACACTCATGGCCACGTCTCACAACCGTGAGATGGGTGGTCACACACACACACACACACACACACACACACATATATATATATATATATATATATATATATATATTTATTCACAAAAACATAACTCTATATGTACATTCCGGCCACTGGGATTTTGTCAGAGTAGTTAGAATTGAGAGGAAATCTTCGGTATTACGACTAATAAGTTTTCCTTGACTTAGAAAACACAAACTCGGAATGGTTGGTTTACCTCTAACAATTCTGTTATCGTTAACCCGGTAGTTAACCCGTAAGGCAAAGCGAGTTTGGGCAGAGGATCCTCTTTTCGCTTTGAGGGCTGAAATAGACGATTTCCAATGAAATTACTCTTCGACTGCTAAAGCCGAAACTACAACTGAAGTTTCGAGACTCTGCGCACGAAATTCCGTAACCCGGGTTCCGTTCACTCTAGATATTTGAACTCGATGTGGTTTACAGGATGGGCCTTTTGTTCTTTCTGTAGCTGCATATGGGATCTACTGAAATGTGAATTTAGTTCGATATGAAGAAGTTTGTCAATGTTACCATAAAGTCACACAAATAAAAGGAAATTGGAAATACTATATTCATTTCAAATCAACTCTGCGAGGTATAAATTAGTCATTCTTACTGTAATTCAATATATTGTACTAATTATTTACGCTTCTCAAGCAGAAAGTCTCGTTCTGATGGGAAGGCAGTTTTAATACATCCATAATTTTCGTATTTCTTTCTGAATTTTGATTCAGTTCTTGTGAAAGTTTTCGTTATGTAAATGGTAAAGTATAGTATAGTATATGAATTCATTCTCAAGTTTTATGCTACATACATACATACATTGATTAGCAGTTCGAACTTGAAAGTTCATTGCCTCACTACCCGATTCGGGTAGCGCTTCTAGTTTCTAGTTTTATGCTACATTGTATATAAATATTGTATATAATGAAATTTAAAAAATATTATTCAATCTCAACTAAAAATAATGTCTTCTCAACGTTATAATGGTTATAACAGTTATAACGTCATTGTTGAAAAAAATGATAAAATTGTCTACATCTCGATGAAACGGAAACGACCGATATGTTCAAATATTCTTTAAGCGATAAGGTTAAGTGTAAACCCTTGAAGTGTGAGCGACTTAAGGATCTTTAAATGACTCGGGACTTAGAACCTTCCAAAATGCGTCTACAAGGATACATTTTTTGATGTAATATTCGTACCACATAATCGGAAGGCATATAAAAGGGCATGTACATAGCGCTTTTTCCACAAAACTTCAGTGTCGTTGTACTCCTAATAAATTCGAGCCATTGTCAAGTCAGCGGGTCTCGCTATAATACCGACACCAATGATTACAAAGTAACTTGTCTTCTTGTAATAGGCACGGCTGGTCAGGGAGTTAAAACATTTTTCTTATTTATTTTTCTACCTGACGCAGTCATGATTGACGCGTTTCATCGGCGTCTTTTTAGTTCTGAAAGTAGCCGTTTATACAACAGGAGGACTGGACAGCGAATGCGCATGTGATTGTCAGATGATCATCATAGTTCCCCGCGTTTGCAAATTCACTGTCGCCTCAGTACGATTATGAAACGCGTCAACTTATCCTCAAATGTCAGAATTGAAAAACTCGTAAATCATAACTTTGTTACATAAAATATCGCGTGCACCAAGGAGTTGAACGTCTTTTTATCTGAGCGTGATTTTGCAATGACGAGGCGTGACTCTCTCGGTTCTAGCAGGGGATCATTCGAGAAAAGTGAGGAAGGCAGTTGTATGATTTAGAGATTTAACTCGTTCTTGCTCGTAGCGCGTGGTCAAACCCATTTTTGCCCGCACTAATATTTCAACTCAGTTTAACTCTAACTGAACTTGTGATTCGTTTTTGGCTACGCTGATTTTTTTTTCGTTCGCGATTGGACGATTAGGGGAGTGGGGGTATAATCTTTGGATTAATCTAGAATTCCTATGTTGTTTATTTGAATAACACGTTTGTTCCGCGACACTGCTCCGACCTAGGGCGCTGACCAATTTCTCTAGCAATTATCCCGAGTGAAGAGATTCAGAAATTCACCATGTAAGGCTTTCCACTCGGGTCCATCAGTATTCAAGGTCTTTTGTTTCAGTTGCCAGTCACTTCACTGAAACTCTTCATGATGCATTTTTTATCAACTATTTCTCACCACAATTTTCTGTCATGGCTTACGTCTTTAACTTCCTTCACGTCAATGCATTTCCTCATGCAAGCTCTTGTGTTTCTATGGTTCATCATACTTCTTCGAAATAGGTTCTTTTTCACACATTCTAACTATTCTTTCCTCAGTCTGCATCTGGGTACACAGTCATTTCCTTCACCTCGATATATTTGTTTCGTCAGTCGTTCACCTTTTTATCCAACAAAAGTTTGTGATGGCGAACGCTCAGTTTAAAATAGGCAAAATGTGTTACGATTAAAAATTAATATCTCAATAACAAAATGGAAAAATATATATTTGACAAATATATCTAAAACCTGTAGAAAGAATTTGGCTAGGTTGAATAAAAAAAATGTTTTTTTATAAGTCTGCCAGACAGAAGCTCTAAACTCATAAGGGAATTGCCTTATTTTAATTAGTAAATACAAGTAATACATATTTTTTAAGCACTGAACGGTACTCTTTTTTTCAATAGAACTGTATATATAGAGGAAAAATCAGTTCACATAAATAACACAGGTAGATAAAAATGGCATATTTTTTGTACCCAAAAACCGAACTATGTGACTCCGAAGGATTTTGGTATCCTAAAAGCGAATCCGTTATCCATATTTTTCCTATAGGTCAAGTTTTTGAGATATCCAAACCTAAATGTGCAAAAATGGCTATTTTAAGCCATATTTGAGACAATATAACACGATGAGGCATTTTTTTGCCTAAAAACTGTGAACGCCATCGTTTAGTACTAATTTTTATCTTTCATTTCCATTTTTGATCATCCCGAACCGATTTTTTTCCCCCGAGATATCCCACATCAACCATTTCAGTTCCACAATGAAAAACTAGCAAAGAAGGCGGAAAAGAAACTGAAATGATCAGTGTGTCATATAAAATGTGCACTAAACGATGGCGTTAGCAGTTTTTATAAAACAAAATTCCTGATCGAGTTATATGGCCTCAAATATCGCTAAAAATAGCCATTTTTGCACTTTTAGGTTACGATATCTCAAAAACCTGACGTATAGGAAAAATATAGACAACAAATTCGTTTTTAGGACACCAAAATCCTTCGGGTTCACATAGTCCGGTCTTTGGGTGTCGGCCTGTGTAATTTTAAATAAAATTTTCGAATTTTCAGGTTAGTTGAGGTTATCAAACAGTTCTTTTCCTCTGAATTCACACTTCTATTAAAAAAAGAAGTACTGCTTAGTACCTGCAAAATATTTCATTCTAGTATTAATTTATTAAAATAAAGTAATTGAATGTTCAGTTTTGAGCTTGAGCAGTGTGTATTCGAAAGTGTACATTTCAAATGAGTGCACTCATACGCCAATTTTGTGCCGACTTTGGATCTGGTTGGCATAGAATAGGAGCCTTTTTCTCATATCAACATTTAGGACCGCATTATGTAGTCTCTGAGCTTGGAACGGCACTAACTGTTCGAGCGTACAGGTTGTCAAGGACGCTCTTGGGGGGTGGGGCAGAAGCAGTCAAGCACGAAGCTGGCACAACATCAAAGCACACAGAATCAGGGTATCAGTGTATCAACATTAATACTAAGGCTACATTGTTTTTATGAATCATATTATTTCTAAAGTGTGCAGAAAATCTAAAGAATGTTGTAGGAGAAATTTCAGAAATAGCATTTAGCATTTTAGCATCTTCATATTACACATAAGATAATGCTTAATACTTTTGTAGTATTTACAAAATTTAATTACGACAAAATTTTCTCTTATTTCCGGGGATTTTTCCCAGAAAGTTTATGTCATTCGTATTTCTGAGTCTACATACGCACACGGAGAAAAAAGATTACTTGAATTAAAGAAATTCATTACTAAATACGTCCAATTAAATATATTTTCGATCAAATGAAAAATTTGTTTGTAGTACGTGATTATGTGTTTTGAATAAAAAAACAATTTTGTTATAAGAAAAATGTCTTTCAAATTAACATGGCAACTTGGAGAATATGCATATTCATTCCTGATTTTTCCATGTGTAACTTACAATTCTGAAAGTGATGAAGTAGAATGTACATTGGTTTTTTGAATGAGAACATCATTTCGGCACTTATGTCTGTGCTCTGTGTTATGTTTCGTAGCCCCCCCCCCCCCCCCGCTTATTTCCATGCCGTGTGATCGTACTGTTCACTCGACTGTAACTTCGGAGATCTCCGACGCGTCGCACGGGGCCGCCGCGGAGATTACCGAATGTTACATTAAATCCAAGCATGCCTACGCGTTTGTGAAGTTCGTATGTAGACTTTAATGTACAAATGACATCAACTTTGTGGGGCAAGTTTCCGAAAATAATAAAAAATGTTATCTTTATTGAATATTATTATTATTACAAAAGTCCTGAACATAAAATTATGTGTAGGTATTATGTTGACATCAAAAATTATACATATTGTATTATATATCGCATGCAAATACAAATACAAAAATACAAATACGTATATTTTATATATCGCGCAAATGCTATTTCTAAAATTTCTCCTACATCATTCTTTAGATTTTTCACCTACTTGACAAATAATAAGATTAATAAAAACTCCATAATTTTATATCAACGTTCAGTCAACCGCTCATTCCAATCACCGCATATGAGCTACCGAATCGATGAATTTTAGCTGCTTATGAATAAAAATTTTTATTGATTATAAGATCTTCGAAAAAAAATATATTTTCGCATGAATATCAAAATCTGACTTGTCGGGCTATAGAATTTCATAATCTTTCAATTCCCAATGTAAGGGCCTAGGTAGTAATTTTAGTATTACTTTGAAACTTCCTTTTTCGAATATTGCGAATAATAGTATTTTTATCTACTTATAGCTATTGTTCCAGAGCTCTATCCTCAACTTCAATGACCTCAGTTTACTAAATAAATACTAGAATAAAATATTTTCAGTTATTATCGGTGAATTTTTATTTTAGTAGAAGTGTGAATGCAGACAAAAAAAACTGTTTAGTTTAATAATTTTTGTGTTAAATGGAATTTTCGAATGGTAACCTCATCTAACCTGAACATTAGAAAACTTCCTTTTCACGCAAAAATGTTTTAAGTAAACTGATATTCCCTCTTTATACATACTTCTATTCAAAAAAGACTAGCGCTTAGTATTTAAAAACATTTATTGCTGGTATTCACTGAGTAAAATGAGGCAATTGAATATTAAGGTTGGATCTTCTGTCGACTGCCTTATAAAAGACCATTTTTTCCAAATGAACGTAGCCAAATTCTTTAGAAAAAATTCAGAAATATTTTTCAATTTATTATTTAGATATTACTTTTGAATCGTAGTACACGCTTCCTGGTTTAAACTCTGCGTTCGCCATCACACACTAAATTTTGCTGATGAATCACGAAAAAGGTTCAAACTTCCTGACCAGCTGTGCCTTACACACGAAGTCAGGCTACTTCGCAAGCATTGGTGTCGATATTATAGCGAAACCCGCTGACTAGACAGGTACCCGAGGGTCTACTCTGGATCGCCGGTTTCAGTCGCAAAAAAACACTTAATTTTCAACTTTAAAAAAGTACAACACTTAAATTTCGCGGAAAAAGCGTCACTTACTTGCACATTTAAAGGCCTTTAGATTATATGGTAGGAATATTGCATGAAAAAATTGATCCTTGTAGACGGATTTTGGAAGGTTATAATCCCCGTGTCATTTAAAGTATCTTAACCCTGCAATTGTGGGGCTATGTAGCTGTCTCATAAAAAGAAATAGAAAAAGTTCTTCAAGGGAAAACTTTCCAGAAAAAGTAATTATTTGTAAGTTTTTTAATGCCATTACAGCACGAAAAGTACTATCACTTATAGCAATGGTGAATAATCTGCTTATTTTCAATTGAAACATAAGCAGATTTATTCTTAACCTCATGTACAAGTGACACATATGAAGTGGAGTGATTATTAAGGGAAACCATTCATCTTTTGGCTTATATAAAAATATTATGGTTTGCTTTCCCCCAAAAACACAAACACTCTTACAGAAGTCATTCTGCAGGACGTGAAATATGTTGCAATTAGGCGAAAGTTGGATAAACCGGGAGGGCGATGAGCCAACGTGTAAAGGAACATGAGAGTAAAGTCAGGCTAAAATATTTCACGCAATCAGCACTAGCTGAGCATCATATCGAAACAGGACATAGAGAAGCAATCGACATCTTGAAACACTCTAATAACATCAATAGAGACAATGGATATAATATCAATCCGATTTGGCTTTTCGTTTTCCCGGATTAAAAAAAAATACTTGATTGGCCAATCAGGTTCGACCAGTCCCCACCATGGGGCGCTCTGGCCAATCACAGGCATCGTAGATAATATATGAGAACAACATAAACTGAAACATCAGTTTCAGGTCAGCCCTGAAGAAGTGAATTGCAATGTTCACGAAACGTCCGCAAGATTCGTAGTTTTGCACACGATTGAAACCCGAAAAAACCTCCTTTAAATTTAGAACAATCTCTTATCTAAGAGGCTGATAGTAAAAGCGGACTAAAAAAGAGTCGAAGCAAAAGCGAGTTGATTATTTCGCAGCGAAAGAACGAATTAGCCAACGCGCTACGAGGGAAAACGAGTTAAAGATTTAACTCGTTTTTTGCTGCTAGCGCGTGGTCTAACCCATTTTTACCCGCACTCATATTTCAATTTGGTTTAACTTCAAATGAACTCATGATTCGTTTTTGGCTATGCTAATATTTTTTTTGCGTTTGCGATTGAACGCTCGAGAATTAATAAAATTGGATGCTTTATCTCCATAATAGCTCGAGCGCAATCTCAAAGGTTTTTCAGAAGAGTGAAAAAACGTTCTTAAAAATCGACTCACCACGATTTCGCTGGGAGCGGGTGCAATTTTGTAGAATGGCACCCGCTCCAGGCGAAATCCCGCAATTGTCCTAATGACAGACTTTTAAATATATATATATATATATATATATATATATATATGTATTTACTCGAATGTAATTTATGACGTGGGAAGCGTATTTCTCGTACTGTTTTTATATTTTCGTCTCAGTGATAAGGTATTGGTTTCATGCGAAAATCAATTAAGTCATGTACTCTGCACCAATTTCTTTTTTTTCTCACTAGAAGAAATATTTCCTCAGTTCAATGAAATCGATTCTTTAAAGTGGTAAATACGTATTTAAGTTAAGTAATTCATCAATGTATGGATCACGTAATTTAGGTTTCTTTGAGTCAAAAAAATATTTTTTGCAGATAAATAATTATTCATGGAATAGAAAAACAATATTCAACAGATGCTAAGAGTTGACACAATTGTTGCAAATGAATACTTATATAGATGAAAACAATATTTCTTTAAATTAAATATTCATCTATTTCATTGAAAGAAATCCTTATTTGAATAAGGAATCTGCAAATTAATTTATTCAAAGAAATATTTGTCAGAAAGAGGAAAACGTTTTTTAAATGAATATATACATGTGCATTTCATTGAAGAACATATTTTTATGCACTTAATATTTTGGCCTATTTGCTCCAATTATATTTTTATTCCGACGCAAATAACAGTTTTTTTGCATCTAATATTCATGAAATCTGTTGGAAGAAATGTTGACTTGATTCACGAAAAAGAAGTAGATCATTCCAAATAAATATTGTTTTTGCTAATAAATTTGTGATTTGCAGCATTCAGAAGTTTAGGAAAAATGCCGCTACGTTTGCAGAGCGTATTATCTCGCAAAAAAAAATTATTTCTCAAAATTGAAAGTTAGCTGCAAATTTCCAACATACTTATAATGAAGAAATGTGATGATCCATTTCACTTTTGTTTCAGATAATAGATCAAGTCAACTAGACACGACGTGGATCCGTCTAGGAAAGGACAGAGTCGCATGGATTCCTGGGATGAATAGTCTATCCATCTCAGCCTCCGATGTGACTCGTATCATAAAGAGGGCTAAGAACTGGAAAGCGCCGGGTGTGGATGGGGTGCACAGCTTCTGGTACAAGTACGTGGAGGTTCTGCACCCCGAACTTGCTGGGGCCCTTCAAAACATCTTGGAGCACCCAGATCAGTTGCCCTCTTTTATGAAGGGGGGCGTAACGTATGTGATACCCAAAAAGGTAGATGCTGATAGTTCTAGTGATTACCGACGAATCATCTGCCTCTCGACCCACTATAAGTGTCTCACGGCTATCATTTCTGACTTCGTCTATAAATATTGTAACAGGAACAACGTCCTCTCCGAAGAACAGAAAAGTTGCTGTCGAGGCTCCCGTGGTTGCAAGGACCAAGTCACGATTGACAGTGTGGTTGTGTTTCATGCGAAACACCACCAACGCAATTTGCACATGCCCACGTGCGAATTGACCGTCGGCCCACGGTCGGGCCAACCGCCGGACGGTCGTTCCATCTTTGTGGGCCACTGGTCGGGCCAACCAGCTAAATGATAACGGTCAACCGCCTTTGGCTGCTCAAGGTCGGCCCGAAATTTGGTCCCATATATGGACCATCTATTAAAATTATGTCGGCCCAACCTTGGACAACAATGTGGTATTCAAAAAATAAATAATAATTGATGGCGAGTATTTTGACTATAAATGTTAATGTTCCTGCTTAGAATGAATACATATATTACATTTTTAAACATTATATTACAAATAAAATTTCTAACTCTACGAGGTTTCGAACCCACACCTATACCTGAATCTATCGCCTAGCAGTCGGGAGTCTTAACCCTTACTCTATACCTAAAGAATTGAAAGTCAATGAAAAAACCATCCTCATAAGCTACAGCTCAAAGCACTTAAGAAAAACAATTTATTAACTCTTTTTTTCTCATTAATTTTTGTATTATTATACGACATCATGTAGATGTCAAATAAATTTTCTGTTAACGGGAATATAAATTAAAAAAATTGTAAATAAATAATTTAAATCGATTACAATTTTTAGGGTTTTGTAGCCCCGGGCGGAAACCCTTAAATTTTTGTTCAACTTCTTTTCAACAATTTTTTTTCCAAATTTTTGTTTTAATTTTTTCAACTAATTTGTTTCAAGATTTTTTCTTCAAACAATTTTTTTCCAAAATGTTTGTTTTCTAAAATTTCTTATCAAAAAGTTTTTTCAAACAATTTTTTTGAAACATTTCTTCAAACTTTCTTTAAACCATTTTTTTCAAAAAATTTTATCCAAAAATTTTTTTGTTAGGCGCCCACTTTGAATAATTTTTCTTCTTGTAATATTTTTTTTCGTGTTTTAGACCATTTTATAACGTTTGATAATGATATAAAATGTCATTTTTAATGAGCATTTAAAATTTGCATAGACGAAACTTAGGTACTGCGACAATTTTTTTAATAACACATTTTTTTTAACTTTCGGGTAACGTTTTGCTTTTTAGGTGTTTCAGGCTATTCTAAAACGATTAAGAATTACATCAAATGTACATTTTTCTGAATATTCATAATATCATAAAGATGGAACTTAGAATTTTTTTTCTTAAACAAAAAGAACGAAGCGCCTACATGACCGTCGTGCAATCTCTTGCCCAGAGGCGAGCCGACCGTACTTTCACGGTCTTTTTGAAACAATGAACCAGAGTTACCCGACGGTTGCATCAAGGTGACTTGTGGCTGACCGACTGCTGTATCCAGAGTTGGATCGACCGCACTTTTGCGGTCATACCGACCAATCTGCCACAGTTCATCCGATGGTAGGCCCAAAGTTGGGCCAGAATTGGGCCGACAGTCGGCTTTTCGCCCGCTGCCGACGTGAGTTGCCAATGTCGGTGGGACCATGGCAGCTTGAAAACACCTTAATCGGCCCAACTCTGGTTACCGTAGATCGGTTACCAAAGTAGGGCCGACTTTGGGCCAATGGTCAAGCTCTGGCATCCGACCGAATTTCGCACCTGGGTGGCCTATATTGACTACCAACAGGCATTTCCCTCCACACCCCACGATTATTTATTTGAGGTCCTTAAGACATATGAGATCTGTTCGCGCGTCATCCAATTTTTGGATCACGCTATGCACACGTAAAACACAAGGATTAAATGTTTTAGTCGTGGGATGATGAGGGATACCCGGTCCTTGCGCATTAAACGAGAAATCTTTCAGAGTGATTCATTCAGCGCACTATGGTTTTTTCAGCATTAAACCCACTAAGTTGGACACTCAACAACACGTCCTATGGGTTTCAAAATTGAGGTGGGAGTGGCTGAGTCTCAACTCACTCACCTCCTGTACATGGACGACATAAAGGTTCATGCAAGCTCGGATTCGAAATTGAACAGCCTACCTAACATATTGCTGCAGTTCTCCTATGACAGCAGGATGTCTCTGGGTTTGGACAAATGTAGAAAGCTGCAATTGTCCCGTGGAGATATGAATGCTCCACTGATACTGGACGACCACGCTCTGATTGAGGCGATGACTAATGAAGAATCATACAGGTATCTTGGCATATTGCTGGCGAGGGGTCCGCTCCACTCTGCAATTAAAAAGGCGCTTGAGACTGCTTTTTCGGGTCACCTTAGTCGGATTCTGGCGTCTGGCCTCAGTGCGAAGAACATCACGAAGGCAATTAACACCCATGCCATTCCTCTCCTAACATACTCCTTTGGTTTGTTCGCCTGGTTCATGACTGACCTCGAAAGGCTTAACAGAATCATCTGCGTGAAAATGTCTGAGTACCGAATGCACCATGGAAGGACAGCTGTAGAGAGAATAGTTTTGCCACGCAAGCTTGGAAGCAGAGAGATTTTGGATGTTCGTCATTTGTGTGACTCTCAGGTAACGCAATTGCGCGAATATTTCCAAAACAGGACTAACATCTCACTTTACAACTACATCTATAGAGTTGACCTGTATAACCCCTTAACACTGGCAGCTGTTAATTTCCAAAATATCGAACATCTCAACGATGAACAGCTCAGCGGCCAGGTAAACAGTTGCACAAACAACACCCCTAATCATTGGATCTTCCTTGTGTGGATTGTGATGTCTCAGACCTATGGTTAAGGCGGGGAGAACTCTTTCCGGAAACTGAAGGATTTGTCATTGCCATCCAGGACGCGGTAATCAAGACGAGGAATTACCAAAAACTCATCTTTAATATGGCGGCAGTTATTGATAGATGCCGCCTTTGTGGAAATCCCAATGAGAACATCGAGCACATCATTGATGGCTGTACGATGCTTGCCTCACAAGAATACACCCGCAGGCCTAATGATATTGCTGGGATCATTGACCAACAAATTTCCCTGAACACTCGTTTACTAGAGAGATTTGAGCCTTACTACAAATATAGCCCAGCTAAAGTACTAGAGAACGAACACCATCTTCTTTACTGGGACAGGACTATTCTGACTGACAATCGAGTCATACACAATCGCCCAAATCTTGGATGAACTAGGAGCTTGAAATTCGCTACATCAAATTCAGAAGGCAGTATTGCTGAACACGTGCCGCATCGTCCGGAGTTGTCTGGGAGTGAACAATGATAGCGGCTGAAATCACCTTCTGTGGCCATCCCGCGTACACGACAGATGACTGTGATAAATGCATTTCAATTTTTGACTTTTACTTTTCGACTTTCAATTTTTGACCCCTTTTTTTGTATATTTGTATGTCCGTGTGCGTTTGTGAACTTGTGTTTGTCTCCCGCCGTTTAAGGTATACAAAGTTAATATTTTTAATCGTTGGTCTGAGTCGCTGGCATTGGAACTAGCGTTTGTCAGAAAGATGGATCCCTATAAATGGTATCTTCAGAATGAATTATGATTCCCTATAGGGCTCTCCAGGATGAATGTTTGGAACCCTATAAACAGGCTCTCCAGGCTGGATGTTGGATCCCTATAGGGCTCTCCAGTGCGATTGTGGGATCCCTATAGACAGGCTCTCCAGTGTATATAAGCGCGAATCATGACGAATGCGCAAGCAGAATATAGATTTCCGAAACAGCGACTGAAATCAACGAATCTACTGATCACTTGCCGCGTTTCGTGACGGTGTTTAGTAGCGAAGTACCAAGTCATGAGTACCTGTGGGATGGATGGTGGACCCATTTAATTAATAATAATAATTAACCATGTAATGTAATAATGTAATTATATGTAATGAATGTAATAATGTAACCATCTTAATCCGGAGACATTAATATATAATTAAAACACATGGTAGCTATAAGAAAGCGGTAAGCGGTAAAAACAGCGGTAAAATACGAACTCCAAACTACACCATGCTCGTAATTTTTTACCTGCAACATCATTGCAGAAGATTTCAGATATCATATGAAATAAGCTTATAGCATCCTCATCTCATCAGTCACTTGACTTAGAGCGCGGCATATATTTTGAAAATTACATACATATAAAAAAGACATTTTAATATTTCCGTCCCACGATTCTACTTTTAGTCGTTTATTATTTTTGCAAGCCATTCTCTTCAGAGAGCATTATTTTGTTTCTTTCTAGTACATTTTAATAACAGCTTGTGAAAAAACTTAATTAACGTTTCCTCCTGAAATGCTTCGCAATTTCTCAGGGCAGGAAACTCAAACTTTGAACTATACACGCCAAGATAATTTTATGTACCCATATTGTTGGGTTTCTCTGATAGTATGTAAATCCAGGGGGTGCGGTGGAGGTGAATGAATCCAGATGTCATGAAAAGGGGAAGGGGGATATACACTTAGGACTGCATGCGCATTATAGAAGCTACAAATCAATTAGATATTATAAGTGTGTCAAATCCACAATACAACCATCTGGTGGAGATGGAGCCGGGGAAGGGGTCAACGAAAATTTTAACTCTGACATCCAAGACCTTTTCATAGACACCAATATTGTTAGGATTTTCTAAATGTGTGCAAATCCAGGAGGAGGGGGGTCCAAAGTATAAGGGGGGAGGCGTTTAGCTCAAATTTCATGGAATATTTTATTTTCATCGTAAATACGTATCTATGTAAAGTTTTAAGTCGATCGGAAATATCGACGTGTGTGAAAATTAAAATACAAGATTTCACACTACATGAATACATACATATTCACATACAGACATCATAACCATCACAAAGAAAATACAAATATGTTTCCTAAGGACAATTTACATATATCTTACAGATACCAGGAATATTGGAATTTTTGTCCTGTAAGATACCAGAACATGCATGGATATCTTGGAATGGAAGCGAAGCCCAATAACATGATATCTAGTCGACATCCTTTGCTGCGGGATTGTTGAATATCAATTAATACAGAAGCTTTATTTAAAAGCATGCATAATGAGTTGTTCTATACATTTTTGAGTAAATCTAGAGCAATCTTTCAAAAACCAAAAAAAAAACAAAGCCCAAAAAGTTTGATTGTAAAGCACATCCTTTTAATCAATGTGCTAAGCATAGGATACTAAGAAAAGGTGTCATGTGTCGACTTAGCGATGATAGGGTTACATAGTATAAGGTCAAATTCAAGCCAGTCATCTCCATAGGTGGGAAAGATGCGCTATTATGCGCCAGTGTTGTGCAGTGTGCGTGTTCGAGGAAATAAAAGCTTACTTTCCTTTCATTTGTGGTGATTCTTCGACGACGCTCCTTTCCTCTTTGGAGAGATTACTCCCCTTTTATTGATTGAGCGTCTTAAGAGAATTGAAACTAAGGCGAAAGGGATAGACGGTAAACGAATGACTTATATCACTAATGCTTTGCCATACACTTTTGTACACATAATTAATCTCTTTATCACTTGGTTATAAGCTTCTGTTTTTCTTAAAGACTTAACAAAAGTTCTTAACAGACTTGTACATAAAGCATGTGAAGACACCTTAACATGCTATTGATTATAGATGTGTGGCATAATTTGTAGTTTTCATGACGACGCGAAAACTAAGCAATTACTGCATTTTGGAAAGTAGCGAAAGGCTAGGTGCAATCTCATGGCTAAGGAACAAGGGTGGATCAGCATCATTTAGTTGAGAGAACCCTGTTGTTGATGAGCTACTATTGTAGTGTAAATCAAATGAATTGGAAGAAAAAACTTCGGAGCTAACATGTACAATGATAGTTGAGGAAATACAAAATATAGAGCTTAGACATGAACGGAAATAAAATACGGACTGCAAATAACTAAATGTGGTTTTCAAATTTACAAAGAGTACAACGAGTGTCATACAGTATAGGTCAAACCTCTTTGACAAAAGGGTAAGATTTTAGAAGTTCGTGCTCATTGTGTGGAGTCGTCTCAGTACACGGCAACGTTAGTTCCTGTAATTTGGATTATGCTGGCATACTTTCTGAATGCTGAGTCTATGCAGATAAAGTACAAAGAATACAGTTAGCTATAATTTTTTGTAATACAGTAGTCAGTGTTGAGCTTTTTCACGTGTCCCACCCTACACAATCACATATTTGATATATGTCGGGACTGGTGAAAATGTTTTTCCAGTATTGGCCTGTGGTCCTTTTTTATATATGATGTTCTTTAAATTGTAATACTCACATGCGAGAGAATACAGATTCTAATTGAAAGAATGATGCTTATATTTCTGTTCCTCGATTTGGTAACAATTCTGAAGTCTGTATAATTATAACGAATTTAAGGTCAAAGGTAAAATCATAACCCAAGCGGAAAAAGTATGTCTAGTTGGTACATAGTGTGAAGTATTATATATAATATTCATTTCTTTTACTTTACATTTTTTGTATAAAAAATTAATATTATATATAATACTTCACACAATATATAAAATATATATAATTGATCCGCCTAGGAACAGGTTGTAATCATAATAATAAGTAGTTTGTATCAAATTTTAAAATACATGGCGTTTACAGAATCCTAAACTTAATTAAATCTTCATCAGTTACCTGAGAACACGGAAAAAACTGTAAGTTGAACATGAAATAACTACTCCGAAGCCTTCCAAAAAAACAGGACCAAACAAAACATATATATATTTTTTTTATATATTGTTATAAAATTTATATAGTTCTTTTTTTTATTTCAGGGTTGGCATTAATAAAAAAAAAATGATTGAATTATTTTTATACATATATAAATAACAACTCCGAAGCCTATTAACTCTAGAAACTTTTATTGTATGCGCTGTCAAAAGGTTCAAAAGTGCACTGAAGAAACAGAAAATACCGAGGAAAATACCTTTTTTTTGCTTCTGGAAACAAAGAAATGGTTTGAAAATGTTTACAAAGAATGTCTTGTAACTCGTTTTATAAAAAAAACGTCAAGGATACTAGTTTAAATTGTGAAAATGTTATTAGTGAAGAATTAAAAAATGTTCAGAATAATTTTCAAACAAATTTTCAAAAAAAATTTTCAACAAAACTTCCAAACAAACAAAAAACAGATTTAGAAACAAATTTAACAAAAAAATTCATCTAATTTTTTTTTAATTTCAAACAAAATTGTAAAACAAAATTTTAAAAATTGTTTGTTGTTGAAAAATCAAAATTTTTAAAAAATTTTAAAGGCAACTTTAGCACATTTTGAAAAACATTTTCTGAATTACTTTGACACGCTCAGCCTGCTCAAAATATTTTTTAACCTTTTTAATCATTTAATTTAGGTAAAAGAATAATTGATAGACAAATTAGTACAAAAAATAAACAGTGTAGGTCAAATAGCTTTCCCACGTCGTAAAGTACCAGCCAGTACATATATCTATAAAAAGTGTTGATGATTTTTGCATTATTTAGAACCGTAATCCACTATAATTTAAAATGTGTTATGCATAGGTTGATGACTTTTTTAAAGACTTCCAAAATATGTCAAAGTTACATACTTTTGGATCGACCTATATGGGATATAACTCCATAAAAAAACGTTTTTGAGGTGAAACTTCTTTCAATTGTTCCTTCATATTTGCACAATATATTCCAAAATTTTTGGAACCGCTATCCAAGGTCCTTTAAAGAGAGAGCCTATTGCTTGAGAAAATGTTAAAAAAACATTTCGAAGGGTTTAGTGCCACAGACATAGGTAGCCATTCTCGCCCTCACCAGCAATGTTGCTAATAGAATTCATAAACACCTTTCTGTCTACATTCTCGCCTTAGTTTTAAAATTTACTTGTTTGTTGCTTTGAAAGCGGTCTTAGATATTACAAGTTTGGCTTGCAAATTTTGAAATGTCTTTACAAATACGGAGAAACAAGTGAAAGATGCTTTACCTCGAAAGCGTTTCTTTAAGTGTCTTGAATTGTATGCCAAAGTGCATGGTAATTTTTTACTACTAATTCTTAATGCAAATGAGTTAATACATTTTTTATTATAAAGAAGTTGCATAAGTTAAAGTTCGAATCACGTACCTGACTCATTTTTGAACTTGTTTTACAAATATTGTCTCGTTTTATTTGTTGTTAATTAAAAATCGAAACATTTACAGCTAATTGAACCTTATGGTAAAACCGTTAGTGATATGAATACAAAAGTTAGAACATTTTTGTGCACTACAATATTCTAAACATTTCTCAACGTTACTGTATTTGACCTAGAATCAACCTGCGCCTTTTTTTTTTACAAAAAACGCATATTTTTTAATAATGTCGAACATGACGACCGTAGCGCAAAATATATCGACAAGGATCTTTTATATAATTTTTGTGAAGCTATCCCCAAAATTTGTACAAATAAAATGCTACTATTTCCGATTTTTGTCTAAAATATTTCATTGACATGACTATAAGTGCAATCTCAGGTACAATAATGGTTCAGCACGACTATCAGACATACCTCACAATCGCTGAGAATACTGAGAAAACCTTAGTAGCAAATATTGCAGTTGAAAGCAAGTAAATTTTGAGGGAAAAGTTTGGAGCTGAAATATAAATTGAGATTTGAGACAATACAAGATTTAGAATTTAGAGTTTGACTAAGATGAAATGTAAATTGCGAATAACTAAATTTAGTTTCCACAGTAAATGGCTACAACATTCAGGCAAACAAATAGACATACATACAGACAAACATACAGACAGATATCGACCAAATTTTATGATTTTTGAAATCTGCGAATGCCGAAATGTAAAGATCCGTTGAAAAACAGAGATCCACAAATTTGGGCGATTTTATTCAACTCATAAATGAGCATATAAAAATGTTTAGTACTTTCGAAAATGATATTAAAAATCATTTCACTGTGCTTCAAAAAGATCCCAATGTAGGTAATGGGCTGTACTTAAGGAAATAACGCGTTTGTGTTTTGATTAAATACAGACGAGAACAAAATTGCCTTGAGCCAAAAGGGATACAACGATGTAAACAAAAGATAAAACGCGTTACTTAATTCATGTACAGCCCCTAATGTACTTGTTTATTAAGGGGTTATTCTACTATCTCACTTTTGAAAAATCGATTTTTTTTCTTCACATTTTTCGATAGGTTATATATTCAGAAATATCTTATCAACATTTTACACAGAAATTCGGAGTCTTTCTATACTTTTGAAAGCCTGGAGCAAAAGCGCGTAGAGAGCTGAGTGCTTGTAAACATCGCAGCGTTGTTTCATTTTGTGCAGTTTCGTTTAGTGAAAATGTTAGATATAAAGTGAAAGAGATTATCAAACCAGGAGGATTCATTCAAACAAGCAGAAGAAATATTATATCGAGCAGGGATCGCTGATTAAGTGTAAGTCATTTTTTCTAACAATTTTTATGTTCAGAAAACTTTAAACACGTTTTTCTCGAAACAACGTTTTTGCGCTCTGCGCGCACGATTTCTCAAAAAGTTTTCAAACGATTACTTTCAAATTTTCTACGTTTATTCTAAACATAAATATCTACAGATTGACGAAGCGGTTTTAAACATTTTTAATTTTATCAGAGTTAATTAACAAATAAAGAGCAAAAAAACCCGATTTTCGGAAATTTTTTGTTTCAACTGCCGCCATTTCGTTATTTTGCAAAATAAAAAAATCTGCTTCGTCACTCCAGAGCTATGGTCATACTAATAAAGAAAATTTCTGCTTTATTCGTTACAGATGATGCCGACTGGAGATATCGTGAGCGCAGTGGACATGCCTTTTTTGAGACACTTTGTTTATTGTTAAATAATACCTGAGAAAAAAATTCTTGAAAATTACCTTTTTTTGCCGAGATAGTAGAATAAAGTTATTTTTTAAATATATTTAATATCTAATAAAAATGTCAACTGCAACTTGTTAATCGGTAAGAAAAATAGTTTTAAGTGTTTACAAAAATTTTGCAAATATTGAAAATCATGTAACTTGTTTAATTTTTATCAAATTTAGAAATATTATCAGGATCATTCATTTTAAGGCCATAAAAATATGTATCGAAGACTGACTCAATTATCAAATCCTTCAAAAATTAGCGTGGCTACACCATTCAGGCAACCACGCAGAAATACAGACAGACGCCGAAAAAATGTTATGATTTTCGTACTCTGTGAATGCCGAAACGAAAGATTCGTTGAAAACTAGAGATCGAAAATATGGACAATTCCATTAAACTCTCATGACTAAGAATATAAAAATCATCTATAGTCAGATGCTAGATTACATGGAAAAGAAAACGTATTGGATACATATTGAAATGTACCTGTAGGCCACATTATTACTCAGAGTTACGGATAAAATTCGTCGGGTATAGATAATAATCGAGTGCATTGTACGAATCATGGTACTCTTCATTGTAACGCCCCATTGGGCGCTTTCGGGTTCGGAGCCTAACATATATAATTTCTGCAAGGACAAAAATAGTATAAAAAACATTTCTGATCGCTAAATATCCAACACAGACAGAAAAGGTATCGTTCGATAGAAAAAATATATTCGCGGAATTTTACTTGGCGGCGATTCACCACCGCGAATCTTTATATGAACATCTATTTTACTACAATAACTAAAATGTAGATTGTAGAAGGTATAAAAAGCTTACTTGGAGTTTCCAATTCATCTTTGAGAGATTTCTTCTCAAGTGTCGTGGGCTTCTTCGGTTGAGCTCTTGCGAGAGCTAATGAGATGATGCAAATTAACACGATCATAGACTGCATACTGATGGTCGCGTAATTCCTTTTCAGAAAAATATTTTTCACACAAATTATGTTATGAGGATAAGTTCCATAGCAAACAGTCGACACTTTCACTTTTTTCTTACAATTTAGAGTCCAGAAGTTCACATAAAAACCACATTTTCCACCCCCGTGATTTGTTTTTTTAAAGAAACCCTTTCACGAAAGTGTTCATACTTTCCTTTCATTTTTTTAGGTTTTATTCATTTAAAATCATCATGCATTCCACAGTATTTTTAACTTTCACCATTTTCTATAAATCTAAAATAAGACTTAAATTACTGCTGAGATAGCAGGAAAAGTTCTTTTATTCAAATAGTTCAGCAAATATTTCGCTAAAATATTTTTCAGTGAAATAATACGTTTCTTTCAGGCAGTGCAAATTTTAACAAAAAAGACTTTACAGAAATTCTGTTCAAACTTTTACCATAGTTTCAATGAATGATTTCAATGGAAGCTTAAAGTTTTGATTTGATTAAAGTTGGTATACTTTTATAATAAATCTGTATTTGATTTATTCTCTGTATATTTGAAATTATAACGGGCACAATAATAGACTAATTCGGTTAAAGAACAAATAAAAATGAATATAATTGGCAATGCATCAATAACAATGGCGCGCGGTTCACGAGTCTGACTGCGCCTAAGGCGCGCATCTGCCAGATCTCGCGCTTCACGCTCGATTTTTTTTTTATTTCCCCCTGAATTTTTCCACAGACCTTTGAGAATTGAAGGTTTGATCATCGAAAACTGTAAATTGGTGATTTTGAATTCTATTTTGTTAAAGCTCCTTCGACTTTAACGAATAGATTCTTATCACGTGTCTTGTGCCTCGCACTCGATCAAAATCCGTCCAAAACGGAAAATTATCTATAATATGTTGAACTTTATTATATTCCCAGGGAACAGAATCTCTGACAGATAGCTGTCTCTAGCGTTTCAGATGAATTTAGCATAATTACGTACCAGTGATAGCACTGGGGAATTTGTTGAAATGAGTTCTCGGCAAACAATAGTATATTAGCATTATATGAAGTCATATAAAAGTAATCTGTAAATGCTTGTCAAAACACTTTTTAGCAGATACGCACCACATTGAATATTAATTAATTCAAATTAATGTTAGGAATAATAGAAATAATAAATGTATTAAAAAAAAAATTCGTTAAGTAAATGTTAAATGGACGTTTATAATAATGTATTGAAGTATGATATAAGTTTGAGCAAATATAATAATTTTTACATTTTATTGACTAATTTCTTGATAAAAATTACATAGAATGGAGTTTAGTTGTCTTTTAATTAATTTTTTTGTATGTTCTCATACACCGTTATTTACAGTCTCTCTAAAAGTTTGAAATTACTTGACGAGACGCAATATTGATTTGGTTTTTGTGATATTGCGCATCTTCATGAAAAAGTAATTAAATGTTAAGATTTTCTATTCTCTATGCTGCAATACGGATTTCAATGACTATCACTTTTAATTGAAGTTTTTTGTAAGTCAGTCATGATAATGAAAGTACATAGGGACTTTGTTCAACATAGTGTATCCAATGTAATTTAATATTATTGTAAATTAACATTAAAATCAGCAATTTAAATAATTAAAACTGATTTTACAATATTAATTTCTGTTTAAAACTTTTTGGCTTACGTTTAAAAAATTTGTTTCGCGGGCATTTTTTAAATCATTACCTTCTTGTTGCGTCATATGAAACTGACATATGTATTATTTGCCTGGAAGGGCTATGTCAGTATAAAAGAATCTAATAGTGATTCAAAAAGTACGATTAAATCGAATATTACGCGTCTCATCAAGAAATGGTTGCGAGAAAATGTGTAGGGGAGAGTAGGGTATGGTGCCGGTGCGAGGCACGGCGATAATTACAAATAACGCCCGTGTATGTTGATTTTCATTTCAGCTTTTCACATAGAATAGCTTTGTTTGTTTGGAAAAATAGTGATGTAATGCAATTTTTATTTTAAAATACATGTTAGATGAGTTATTATGAAAAAACAGTTTTGGTTGAAACAGATGAAAAAGTGAACAGATGAACAGATGGAAAGGCAGAAATTAAGTATTTAAAGCATATGTCGAAATACTTGATGCATGAAAAAGTTAGAATAGGTGAAGTATTTTCCTAAACTTCTGGTGTCATGATTTGTTGCTATGAACATTTTAAATATATCAGAATCAGAACTGACCTTGCACCAGACATATACGGGGCACGAGGCCGCGCCGCGGTGCGCCCTATGCTTTTGTCAATCACTTTACTTTGATTAATAAGAAAATATTTGATCACTGTTAGAAATGTCTGGTGTAATTCTCCTGCGTTACACCACAATCTCAGCAAAGTAACAAACGGCGTACCCCAGTGTGTGGGGCACACTGGCCGAAATGAAACACCCATCAATTAATCAAATGTCAAATAACGACATAATCAAAACACGGGTTGGAGTAATAACATATTTTCCCTAATAATGTCACCTTCACCTTAAAAAATACGCAAATCGAAATCATATTTTAATCATAAGTTGTAGGACATTTAAGTCAAAGCATGACACCATACCCGACTCTCCCTAGAAGTTTTTTGTTTGAACAATTTTGGTCCGTTAATTTTTTACGATCTCATCATAATGAGAAGGTATTAGTTTTCTGTGAAAACTGATAGGGGCTAGTTACTGACAAAAACAGGAAGTCTGATTAAGAATGACTGCCACGGGAATAACGACGAATACGTACGGACCGCCCGCCGACTAACCAGATTTCTTGTGACTTACAATGAGACTTCCTCCTCGAAAGAGGTTACTCGTGTGGTAAGTCACTGGTAGCGGCGAGCTGATTGACGGAGCATTCAAAGTACGGCCAAAATCGCATATACTCGGTTGAACTCGGTTAATTAAATCTGATCAATCGCATAGAGCCTATTTATTTAATGTAACTGCAAATATTATAATTTACCAAAACTAAACCGTTTATAAATAAAGAGAACAGGTAAATTTTGTCAATATTTGAATGCAAAAAGTGAAATAAAATTTAGAAGAATGTGAGAATACATTAATCAATTTTTATTGTATAAACTTGCAAGAAAATATATTTTGAGCTTCTTACATAATATTTTGGAAACTTTGAAGTACAAGAATATACATTGTGATGCAGTTTATACATAAGTAATTATTAGAGAATCATTAAAATTATTAAAGAAAAATTAGCATATCTTGATGTAGAATCTGAATAAGTGAAGAGCTTTGGGAAATTAAAATATTTTTTAGTAGTGCTATACGTAGTGTTACATACACAATAAGAAAATGAAATTGCTCTTTTAACAATCTTATTTTTTATCGCTGAAAAAATAAAGACTTAAATAAACTCGTTAGTCAGCGTAATGAATGCAGGTTTGCAGATACACTCAAGAAACATATTTATTTATTTTTTTTACACACATTGATTTCGGGAGAAACATGTTCTCATCATAATGAGAAGCTATTAGTTTTATGTCAAAACGGACTATCGCGAATTTCTTCAAATCTCCACGTTTTTAGACCCCCTTAATATAAAAAAGAAACAGATGTAACGATGGTATCTGTCTGTCTTTCATTGCTGTTGTCGTTGTCGTCGTTGTTGTCGTCTGTATACCGGATAACTTTTGAAAGACTAATCGGATTGGGTTGCGCTTCAACTCACGTTTTTAGGGACCAACAGGAAAGATCGAGTTCGTTTACCAACATTTTTTGACCAACGGTTTTGGTTTTAACCACCAAAAATAATTATAAAAAATAAAAAATTCCATTTTGCGATCAAACTATGCAAGATACGAAAAGAAATAAGAAAACAAAAATTGTGCAAGTAAAAAGGATTTACCAATTTGTTGTTAATCTCTTCTTGATGGGATGCGTAATTTTTGTTTTATTTGTGAAAACAACATTAAAAATGAGAAAATTAAATGTTTGAGTAACGACAAAAGGGACGAAAAAGAAATGAAAAGACAAAAGTTGTTTGACCAAAAAGGATCTACAAATTTGTAAGAAATTTTTGTTATAAAAGTACATTGAAAATATAAAAAATAAATTGTTGGGAAAATGACACAAGATAAAATACACACATAATGCAACAGAATTTTTAATAACAAAATTGTATTTTTACGGGATGCGCACTTTTTTTAATTATAAAATTGTGAAGTTCGCTGGCGAGCGCCGCTCCGTTGTCGACCGCGGAGAACACCAGTGACACACACACTTTTGTTCTATAATCTAGAAGGGCTGCTGTCCAACGCATTAGATTCTATTCTCAATATTATTTTTAATAATATAGAACTATTGAGCAATGAGTTAACTATTTTAATTTCCTGTCTTTTTTCAATCTTCTTTGTATTTATTTCTTCAATAATTTACAATTTTGTTAAAATTAAAAATATAAGTAATTAAAAAATCCATTATTGAACAAATTTCAATATTAAGTTTCAAACATATTCACAACAATAAATGATAATTTCGAATTGAAAGTGTTTGAAATTTAAAAGAAATTTATCAAATGGATTTCAACTGAAAACGTTCCAATTCAGACTATTTAACCTTAGGTACGATTTTGAGAAAAGACAATATTTCGAATGGAATGAGAAGGAATTGAACATGTATCATTTCTGTAGAAACGTGTTCAAAAGTAAATAGATGAAAATTTGTTAAACAGCATCTTTTAAAATTCAAAACTTTCAGACTACAATTTTAAAATTTGGGCAATTTTATTAGAAAGGAGTTTAAATTGTATCATTCCTGATTCAAAGGATTCAAAATTGAAGAATTTTATTTTGAATGATTTTCGATTGAAACTTTGAAATTGAAACGATTTTAAAACGTTAAAAGTTGGATATTTTCAGATATCGAATTTTGAAAAATAGATCATTTAAAATTTAAAGAAATTAAAATTGTATCTGCAATTTTATTAATATTATCAAATATATATATAATATCAAAACTGAATGATATAAAATGTATAACTTTTGAGTTTAAATAAATTCAAATTTCATAATTTAGAATTGAAAACTAAATTGGACGTTTCCAAGTCAAAGCTTCTGAAACTCTAGAAATTTAAATTTTCATTTTATTATTATTTTAATTCGTACCAATGGATATTTTTCGGTGTTCTTCTACCGGTACTTTGGTTGTTCGGAACCCACCTTGAACTGTTGGTCCCCTCAGAAGAGGCTGGTTGCGTACCAGGATAGAGGGCCCATGTCGAGGGGACTAGCTTTGGGGGTCACTAGTCGATTTTAAGAAGACTCGAAAATGAGTCCCCAATCTCTTCGCGCTTGAGGCCCACACTGGGGACTCACGATCGGTGGTCGTTGGTCGATTTCGAGTAATGAACACACAGACACACATTGACTCACATAAAGCATCTGTGCAGTGCTTTGAATCTGCGCATCTCACTGACGACCTCAGTGGGATCTCGCCGTCCACTCTAGCCTGGCCGTATTCTCCTTCAGCGGTCTACTAGGGAGGCTGCCGAATGGCAGAGTGGACGAGGCTCGCTTTGCCATGCAAAGAGGTCCGCGTCATTTACTGTGCGATGTGGTACGCCTGGCACCTGAAAGGTATATTTCCAGAGCGTTGGAAACAACGCAAATCCACCAAGATCTAAATACTTGGTAAAAACAAGACAATGAAAAGACGTATTTTTCATTACATTTAATAGGATTTTCAATCATGATAATATATATATATATATATATCATATAATATTGTATTATTACATTATTATATTATACAATATATTTATTATACTAATAATACATTACATTTGATATAACAGAGTTGAAAAGAATGTAAAAAAGTTTGCACTTTGGGCAAAATCAAGTGCGCAGCACGAGATACGTGATGAGAATGTATTCGTTGAGGCCAAAGGAGTTTTAACAAAAGAGTTTTCACAATCACCAAATTAGAGCTGTCGATATTTTGACCTTTAATTTCAAAAAGTCTGTTCACAAATGCGGGGGGAAGACAAAGACCGAGCGCGTAGCGCAAGGTAAATAAATTATCGAGCGCGAATCGCAAAATGAATATATTTTTGAGCTCAAAGCGCGAAATCCAACAGACGCGCGCTTTTGGGGCGCTCGAACTTGACAGTGAAGCAAACTGCACGCATTGAGAATGTGATTTTTGATTGATTTCTCAAAAAAATTCTTGTCATTTTTTTATCTTGTATAGTTCGACCGGAAAGCGGAATTCATAATTTTTAATCCAATTTCTTATTATGCAAAAAAATATGCGTTCTGTAGGGAACACATTTTTGAAAAGTCTGTTGATCTTTTTGAGGTGAACCATTTTCTTTTTCATAATTTTTTCGTATCTTGCAGAGTTGGACCGGAAAATGGAATTTTTTTTTTAAATAACATTTCTCACGATGAAAACAAAAACTGTGCGTCTTATCGGAAAATGATTTAATGAAAATTTGTAGGTAATTTTATGCTGAACGATTTTGCATATTAACGTTATAACATATCTTGTATAGTTTGACCGACAAACGGAAGTGCTTATTTTTAATATCATTTTTTTTACGATTGAAACAAGAACTATACGTATTATCCTAAAATGATAAATGCACAATTTCTAGATCTTCTTAACATTTTTTTGTATCTTGCAGAGTTTGTCCAGAAGATTGCATTTTTTATTTCTAATAACATTCTTCACGATAAGAACAAAAAAATTGTGCGTCTTATCGAAAAATGATTTAAAAAAAAATGTGTATATCGTTTGAGGGTGAATGATTTCGCTTGTTAATATTCCATCTTATCTTGCATGGTTTGGCCGGATAAAGGAAGTTTTTACTTTTCATCGTATTTTTCTCGAGAAAGAAAAAGCATGCGTTAAAAATGGCTGGTTAACTAGCTCGTGCTACTTTTTTAGGCCTTAAGGAGGGTCGCACGTGGCTAGGTAATTGTACTTTAGAAACTAAATTAAAAATATATTTTAAAGAAATATTAAATACGGTTTTTGTGGAAATTTGAGACCCTCAAGTGATATTAATTCACGAGAAATTCAGTTCTGAAAATTATTATTTAAGCATGTGTCTATATTAACCGCCTTGTTCAATTGGGTAAGGTTTATTATTAAGCTGCCAGTACATATGACAAAAATATTTTGATGAAATGGCTTTGAAAATAACCCTAGAAAGAAAAAACCCGTTAGTCCGACAAGCATGGAGATTGTAGAGCCACCACGTCATTTCTCTATGATAACCCACTACGAGAATAAGTCAGGTATGAAACTTTTTGAATTTTCCAATAATAATATCAACCAAAGAATTATAAAAAGCCTCGCTTTATAAATTTTTTCGCAATTTCAAAATTATTTTCAAACAGATATGTGTAGTACTCTTTTGTGACCCAACATTTCAGATGCACTCTTGACTAAAGATGCCACGCACGCCTCATTAAAACAGTATATCAAAGGCAATCCAATCAGATAATTCCTTCCATTGTTATCGCGTCTACAGATGACGACAACGACTACGACAGACAACGTAGTAAAATCAATTTTTTTTCAATCATTGATTACGAAAACTTCTAGATTTGATGAAATCAGTGAAAGTCAATTTCCATATAAAACGAATACCTTCTTATTGATATGAGAATGTAATAAACTATATGTAAAATTACAAGAAAATTATTTGATTTTACGCTTCAGTTTTTTTCTTTCATAAAATTTATAATAATAATATAGGTATTTTTTTTTTTTTTGACATACTTCAGACCAAATAAAAGGAGATTAGTTGTTGAATCCTTTATTGCACACTTTCGGTAGCCAACGTTTCGAAAACATATGTTTTCCTCATCAGGACAAAAAAAAATTTGGAGTTCATCAACATCTTAAAAATTGCTATAGATTCCTATTCCTCTTCTTCATTGCTTTAAAATCTTCATTTTCCAGTTAAATTTTGTTAAATCGTTTTATGTATTCTAAATTTCATGCTTATACAACAATAATAATTTAGTTAATTTAGTTAAAATTTTTGCGAAGAACCTCTTCGCAAAAATGGAGCATAACGATTGCTATGTCTCTGATATAATTTTAACTAAATTAACTAAATTATTATTGTTGTAAGCATAAAATTTAGAATACATAAAACAATTTAACAAAATCTAACTGGAAAATGAAGATTTTTAAGCAATGAAGAAGTGGAATAGGAATCTATAGAAATTTTTAAGATGTTGATGAACTCCAAATTTTTTTTGTCCTGATGAGGAAAACATATGTTTTCGAAACGTTGGCTACCGAAAGTGTGCAATAAAGGATTCAACAACTAATTTCCTTTTATTTGTTCTGAAGTATGTCAACAGAAAAAAATACCTATATTATTATTATAAATTTATATCACTCAGACAAACAACATCGCTCAAAACACCATCATTAATCTAATCTTTCATAACATTTCTTATTATATTATATTATTGTACCCGTTTCTTTTATATTGAACTTTACTTGTGAAAAATTGAGAGACCATGTATAATTGTTACTGGCAAAAATGTGGCTTGTTAGTATAAGTGAAGATGTTATTTTGAATAAATTAATACTGTTGGTTTGTTAGTTACTGGTCCAACAGTATTGATTAATTCAAAATAACATCATCACTCAATTATCACGCGGTTCAACACAAAAACATCTCAAAGGAAATATTGCTGTATATGCTATTTCAGAAATTTTTTGAGTTTATATCCTCCATCGGCCAATATGAACTTCAGATTTTTTTAATGTGAGATATACCGTGATGTGAACTGCTGCATTTTTGCCACTTGACACCTGATAAGCCTTTAATTACTTGAAGTTTTTTTCAAATATCATACAAGGAGAGTTCCATGTAGTATGTTTTTTGTTGGAAATACTCATTTTTGTAAATGAAGATCTTGACTCCAAAGCCAAATTGTGAAATTCCTAGGGCCCAATATTTAACCAGTTTCGAAAAAAACGACTTTAAAGGTATTGCCGCGTCTTATGGACTAGACAAATATATCTTTCAAAAATATGGCTTATAATTACCGCGGTGTATGCATATGATATTAGTGACAGTCATGTTTTTTCAAAAGTCGATATCTGTAACAGGGATAGTATAGCAGTATAGCATAACGAAAGTGCTGCTGCAAGAATTATTGGAACCGCTGAAGCTAACCACGCAATTCGTGTATCAACAGCTGCTGGTCGCTGGTCAAACGCGTTGCTTAGATTACAGGCTTTTTTGTTTCTCGTAGCCCTTTTGTCACTGACTCGGAAAGCCAGATTTTTGAACCGACCCAAAGTGATGAAAAGTGCCTAAATCATACGGACTGTTAGAAAAGTGTCTTGTGTTACTCAGGGGAGATCTTTCTGAATTTCAAAATCTTGGAAATTTTTTCAGCACGTGTCTGAAAACATTTCCGAGCCATAAAAATGGAAAGTTCTCCTCTAGTTATGCGATATACTAATAAATAAGAGAATTGCAGGTAATGAAACTGTATAGATAATACAATTCTTCGCTCGTACTCTTGTTTTGAAATATGTATACAAAAATTTTGAAAAATGATAAAATTCATAGAAAATAAATTTTTTTGCGGAAAAGATCGAAAATTCATGTTTTTCATTGAAAGGAAGCATTTGAAATCTTTATTTTTCTATAAGTTCAAAAAGTAAAATACAAAAAAAAATTTAAGTATAGAGAGAGTGAATTGAGCCCGCAATCTTCCGGCAACAAACCCAACGAGCTACATATTTTTCTAGTCCATAAGACCGGCGTTAAAAATTTTTAGGTCATTTTTATCAAAACTGGAAAAATATTGTGTCTTAAGAATTTTACAATTTTACTTTGGAATAATGACCTTTATGTACACAAATTATAAATCCAAAAATAACATAATACATGGCACACCCTTCGTTAAATTTGAAATTGAAGTCTACTCATAATCCCTTCGAATAATAATAAAAATCCGAGAAATCCCTATGCGAATTGAAAAGCAATTATTTATAATTTCCTCATGAATTCGAAAGCGGGCCCACAAACTCGCTTCTCAAGCGGTTTGAGTAGACAGTCATGTTTCTTAGAGGTCTGTAGCAGGAGTGGGATTTCGATGCTTCCTTATATA